>OY992530.1:186447455-187047455 GCA_963921185.1 Dasysyrphus tricinctus | reverse complement strand
GTTTGATGGATATTGCTTCAAGGCCAGGAAAAAATCGCTAGGATCGCTCTATCTCTTTAGAGAACTGAATTCAGAAATCTCAAGGAAAATTTATATCGAAGCAAACAATCTTTTCAAAAATATATGTCAACAGAAAAAAGCGCTGTACTTTAATGGAATGGCTAATCAAATAGCAGATGCCTCTAATAGCAAAGAGTTTTGGGCGATGGCGAAAAAACTTAATGGAACAACCACTAAAGTTGGAACACTTATTGGGGTTGATGTCTTAAGAAACCATTTCCATTCGATGCTGAATATTCAAGAACCCCAAACTGCTTTCCATTATGCAATGCCCCTCATACAGGATGATAGTTTGAACAAATCGTTTGAGATGGAAGAGCTTTTTGAGATTCTGAGTAAGGCGAAACAAAACAAAGCCCAGGAGAAGACCGGATCCCATACGAGTTTTTCCAAAATGCTTCCTATAACTTTCACGAACTGCTTCTTAATTCTTTGAACTCCGTGTATAGAGGAGGAAACATACCTGATGAGTTTCGAAAATCGATAATATTTCCCATTTTCAAAAAAGGAGACCCAAATAATGCTGCTAATTACAGAGGCATCTCATTTATGAATGCTATATCAAAATTTTTACTGGATTCTTGAATGGGAGACTCACGAAATGGGTGCAAGACAACAATAAGTTGGGACCATTCTAGGCAGGATTCAGAGAAGGTTTTTCAACAGTGGACCAAATTTTCACTTTAACCAGCATCGCTGAAAGGTACCTAAGTAAGGGAAAAAACTGTACGCTTTTTTCATTGACTCTAAAGCAGCTTTTGATACAGTGAACAGAAACTATCTTTTCTATAAGCTCACTCGTATCGGAATTTCATCGAAGTTTCTAAAAACTCTTAAGGAGGGTCCACACTATGCCGATCAACATTGTTGGTTAACATTGTTGATCAACATGCTAGTGTGTACGTGAAAAACTTTCGTAGCAAACATTTGTGTGGTTTGAAATTTTCTGATTGATGCGTCAGGATCCAACTTAGGGGTTCAGGGTTCGAATCCTGGTGGTACCCAACTTTTTTTTATTTTTTCTTGTGAACAATAAAGTTAAAAAGATATTATTAACATTAAATACTTATTCACAATAAATATTGCATTTTTCATCTAGTAAAAATGTGATTAATAACGCACAAAACCAATAAATTATGTTCATGAATTTAAAACCCTACAAATGTGTTCAATAAAATGAAATTTGTTGAACAGCTTTGTCGATTGATATCCATTTGAATCGGGTTACGTTCGGGTCAACAAATGTTGATTGGCTTTGTCGATCAACACGTCTACACTTACTCAACACTGTTGATCAACGATGTTGATCTACACAATTCGACATAATGTGGACGCGCCTTTAAAAATCTCTATACAAACAATGCATCGATGATATGGAATGGAAAAGAACTATCGGAATCGTTTAAAATAGAAGTCGGAGTAAGACAGGGATGTCTTCTGAGTCCTTTGATATTTTCCCTATTTCTGGATGACATTACTGAAATGTTACCGGCTGGAATCGAGGTTGAAAGAGTTAGAATTACCACTTCGCTTTTTGCGGATGATCTTGTGATCCTAGCTGAATCACCAAGCTCCTTGCAGCTTATGATAAATAAGTTGGAAAATTATTGCAAATTAAACTGCTTGTAAATCAATACAGCAAAATCAAAAGTTCTTATCTTCAGTCGCTTTGCGAGTGCCGAAAAATGGAAGTATGGTGTGGATGACTTGGAAGTCGTCAGAGAGTACAAGTACCTTGGAATTACCTTAAGCCACAATCTTTCCCTGAAGAAACATTTTGCAATAAAACTGTGGGAGGCAAAAAAAGCTATAAACTCCACGTGGAAAAATTTAATGGCCAATGCGAAGGTAGAAGTACCGTCAAAAATCAGAGTTCTTGAAGCTGTCATGCGATCAGTTACATATGTGCTATGGTGCACAAGTATGGGGAGGAAAATTCTACGACGAGGTGGAAAAACTACTGCGCATCTTTTTAGAAAAGTTATTTCGTCTCCCATCGACTACACCGAACTATTTGCTGCAAATTGAAAGTGGCATACCACCACTTTTTGTCAAGCTGAACATGAACTACATCACAAAGGTCTTAACTGAAACAGATGACACACGACTTACAAAAATTTTAATTCGAAAAGCTGTAAGAACGAAAACACTCTTTTTCGAAGACTTGGAAAACATCGCCACGAGGTTCAATATAAATCTAGACTTAGATGAAAATTTACACAAAAATTTATATGGGATGTGGAACAGGAACTAAGGAAGGGAAAGTATTGCTAAGGCTAAAACTTCAAGTGCACGCGCATTGTATAGGCAACTCAATCACCAGCAAATAAACTATCTATCTTCTAACCTCAGTACTGCCCAAATATCAATGGTAATCCGCATACGAGGAGAACTAATCAAACTAAATTGGATGCCTCATCGAGATGACTTTCTACTACATTGCAGTCTTTGCAACACAAGGGAATATGAAGATGTGATTCATTTTCTCGGCTCCTGTCCTATTTTAAAGGAAATAAGACGAAATCAATTTGGAGTGGACGTAATACACATAGAAGATATAAAGCATATCCTAAACGATATCAACCACTGGACTTCACTGGCCTCGTATTGTCAAACTGCGCTCAGGTATAGAACAAGAATATTGGATGAAAACTTTTAAAAATTAACCCAGCTACAAGTCCCTTATAAGTCCTTAATTTTCACGTTTTTAAAGTAAAATTGTTTAAATTAATTGTCTTATCTCGGTAGACGGCTAAGCCATGCTTAAATGTACAATTACTATACATAATATTGTAAATTTTTTCGATTCAATAAAGTACCTTAAACTAAGATAAAATCGAAACAGAAGGAATTTCAATACAACACAGCACTCCGCATCACATATTCACCACTCATCACACACAAATCTGAATTTTTCTGCCGGTTTGACATCGTTGTGAGGTACAAAATTCACCATACTTAGGGCCAGTTTGTTAACAGTGGGTTAAATCTGCAACTATGCTTCATCCAATTGAAAACTTAAAACCCTATAGAAACCCCAGGAAAACAAACTGGGATGCCTTCAACACTAGATTGGCCACATCTTTGGGTCACTATGGACATTTACCATTGACAACCTGCTCTGACATTGACAAACATGTAAATGAACTAACGTTAGCCATAAATAATGCTTACGAAAGTTCCTGCCCCATTACCAAAGTAAAGGCAGACTCAAGGAGGCTTTTCAATAGAGCAAAATTCAGCAATGAACCTGCTGATTGGGACATCTTTAAGGTCAGTAAAAATCTGTACAAAAACCAAACGACCCATGCAAAAAGAGCAGCCTGGCAAAAATTTTGTTCAGACATTGAGTCTACAAATGAAGCTGCTAGGCTCAGGAAAGTCATGTCTAAGGTACCCTCTCCCCCGGGATTTCTAAAAAGACCGGATAATACCTGGACAGACTCCTGCTCTGAGACTTTAGAGTCACTTATAAGCACTCACTTCCCAGGGTGTACTATCAGTACATCTCCTGTGGACAGAGGGCCCAACATAAGTGAAATCTATGATATAGGCAAACAAATCGTAGATAGCAGGAAGGTGGCTTGGGCCATTGACTCCTTCTCGGCATACAAATCTGCAGTGCCTGATGGAATCATTCCAATTATGCTCCAAAGCTCTAAAGATACAATTGTTCCAATTCTAGTGGATATTTATATAAGCTGTCTTAACATCACCTATATTCCCGCTGGATGGAGAGAAGTCAATGTCATCTTCATCCCGAAAGCTGGCAAGCCCACCCATACCGAACCGAAGGACTTCAGGCACATCAGCCTTTCCTCCTTTCTCCTGAAGACCTTAAAAAAATTAATTGACACTCATATTCGCCTAAAACTGAATGGTGGTGTGCTCTCACAGGCCCAACATGCGTACTTGAAGGGCAAATCTGTTGAGACAGCACTTCATGAAGTGGTTGGTACGATTGAGAAGTCGATACACTTCAAGGAATTCACTTTAGCAGCATTCCTTGACATAGAAGGGGCCTTCAATAATGTTGATAACGGTGCAATTCGACAAGCCCTAAACTGCAATTCGACAAGCCCTAAACTGTAAAACATAACGAGCTAAAGAAGAAAACGAAAATAAATCTGAACGTTAAAGACGTTTCCTAAATATCTTAATAGATTTTCCGTATACCTTTAAATGTTTCACATCATGAATATTCTTTTATACCAACCCATGCTTTAACACTTTGTTCTTAATTAATGTTTTATTTTAAATGAAGATGGAGTGCACCTACTTCGAAATTAAGTACTTCTTTACCTTGTGTATTTAATAAAACCATTTTAATGTATGATCAATTAAAACCGATCTTTTATAAAATAACTTAATGTACGAAAGTTTTGGGCACATAATGTGCCTGGGGCATAAAACAAGCAAAACACGATAAAAGTTAAAATGCATTTTTTTTTAATTCAGAATATTAAATACAAAACAACATGCTGAAGCTCGGAAGAGGGTTTAAAAACGATTTAATTATCGGAATTCAGTTAAGACTCAGATTTGTGAGACATAACAGTTATTAATTTGTTAAAACTATTTGATTAAGATTCGATAAAGCCAGATCTACAATATTTTGCCGATACCGATACGCTATCGCTACAATACAATATTTTTACATAAGAAAAACTGAAAGGAGCGAAACGCGTATCAGGTATGGATGATGTGAATGTGTAGGTACTCATTGTGTCCTGTTTTAAAATACTTTATCATGTATCGATATCAAAACTTTAATGTGAATTTGGCCTTAAACTTTGTCAGAAAAGTCACAGTAATGGCTGTAACCTTTTTTTTTCAACTATAGTTTCGGGATTTTGGCCTTCCTGGATTTTGGGTTTTCGGGATTTTGGGTTTTCGGGATTATGAGTTTTCGGGATTCTGGGTTTTCGGTATTATGGGTTTTCAGGATTCTGGGTTTTCGGGATTTTGGGTTTTCGGGATTCTGGGTTTTCGGGATTTTGGATTTTCGGGATTTTGGGTTTTCTGGATTCAGAATTTCGGGATTGTGTCCGTCTCCCAAAATTAAAAGTTAATCTTACAAACTAAAACTTATTATAAATTTGTAACACTTAAAACTATCAATTAAGAATAAAAATAAAACAAAGAAACGGAAAATCACTGTGTCGCACATAATTTTATTGGAGTTGGTGCCAAAGTAAAATACTACCAAAATTTTTGATCGATTAGGAAGAAAATTATCTCCTCTTATTTTAATTGATTATTTTGAAACATCAGAAAAGAAAAGAAGTAATGCAAATTGTCGCTTAAAACTGCCTTCAAATGTCGAAAAATGTGAGAGATTTGTACAATTTTCAGATAACATACCTTTTCCAAAATATAATAATATTTTTTTAAGCGTGGACGAAAAAATCCATACAAAATATTTTTGGCGCACACGAGGCACGGCCTCAACTTCGTATTTAAAATCGGGAGTGTATAAAATTCTGGTTTCGAAATTCAGCTCTTCAATTTTTTTTAAGGAATATAGTATGTCTAAGAAATCTACTTTTTTCAGTTCTTTCTGTTAAAATACTGCTTTTAAAATTATTTTTTCTTAATTCTGTAATTCAAAATTATAAACAATAAAATCCTGTCAATTCAATTTTTTCGCAAATAATTCATATTTATAAACGCAAATAAATAATTTTCCAACTCTGTCAACAAATAAAATTATTTCATATTTTAATTTAAGAGGAGTCACAAGTGATTGAAAAAGGAAGAGACAAGACAAGAACACCCTTTTTACTTTTCCAAACCTTCTTTTTATTATTGTCAGAATAATGAAAACAGAATTTGAAAATCGACATTTTGAGAAGCGGAATTTCAAAAGTTAAATTTTGCAAAAAGAATTTTGACGTTGCTAAAATTTTGACCCCAACATTTTAAAATCTAAAAAATGGCAACATTCGTGAGAACAGCAGAACTTAATGGAAACAAAAGCCCATAATCGAAAAAGAAAACACTTTTTTAACTAATATCTACTGACTTGGATACTTTTTTGTTGGTATGACCTCCTCCGAGGAGTGAAGCTATGCACCGCTGGAAGGACTTGTTTCACAAAAAGGAAATTTTTCATTAACTAAACCACTAGGTCCAGGCTCAAAATTTTCCGGTGAAACTTGGATTTGGATTCACATTTATGATGACTATTTGTTGAAAAATCGGTGGTGATGTTTTCTTTTTCGTCGAGAAACTCCTCACATCTGGATAACACGTTCTGTAATCTCATAGGAGATTCTTCATCTAACGATAATGATCCATCCGTTGAAGATTCAAATGAATCCATAGGAATTGGAGCAATGTGGAAATCATCTGCATTTGGAGCACTTGTTTCTATTTCATAGTGTGCTGAACCACTAGGTCTTTCAGGTTCTGTATCCACCGTACTCTTTAAATTCAAGGGATCAGCTTGCAAATTGTGTGTAACCGTACACATTGTCTTATCTTCGAGAATCTGTTCTTTGTTAGTTCTTGCCAATTTAACAAGTAGTTCGGAACGACTAAGAAGTAGTCTAAGAAACATACAAAAATAGTAATAATTGTACTTTATTTTGGTTTTAATTGTTAAAGAAAATTGGCACTTTTGGGCTCTTTAGGCAAAAAGATCAGACAAAACAAGAGATAATTTTTTAAGGTAAGCTGACACAATTGAAAAAAAAAAAACAATTTGAGTTTATATAAACTCATTTAACATTCTGAAATAAGAAAAATTGTCATTAGCCTGATAAAATGCTTATATGAGAGCATTTAAATATTTTTCAACTTAATAGCATGAGGCAAAAGTGTCAGTTTTCTCAAAATTTCGTTTGAAGAATCTCATAAATTTTTTTGTGGAAAGTTGTATGAATCGAAAAATGTCGAAATGACAAAAAATCTTATCGGGTTTCTCCTTTACTATTTGGCATATTATAAGTTCTGTCGTTTTGTTGGAGCATACAAAATAGATCCTATCGACGATACCAGCAGAACTAAACATATGCCATTAATTATTACAAAATGACAGGGATGTTTGTGAAAACTGACAGTGGCACTTTTTCACATCGCGGAAACTAGAAGTAGGTTAATGCCGATTACACAGAAAAATTGTAATTTCTTTTTGTATCAGTTCTCTGTTCTTATCTCAAAAATGACAAATTTCGACTTATGCCACTGTGCCAGAAAAGCGACAATATGTAATATGTTATAAATATTTCCTTTCTTCGTGATCTTTCTGTATTTATAAAAAATGTTTGTCCTTTTTTGTATTTCAATATTCAAAATAACAAACTTCAATTTGTTTGGAAATTTATTTACAAACATTAAAGCAAAAACAAAAATAAGGATACGCCTATTATATATATACTAACACACAAACACAAATAAGAATCAATTTTGCAATCAAAGGGCACGGTAGTGCCCAGGGCCCATAGTCCAGTCATTAGGTCATTCGACCTTGCGCGCAGAGGCACTGTCTGATTTTTTTCATGGATCGATAGTAGCTCATATAAAAAGCTTAAATCTAAATTTGCACCACCTGACAACTTTTTTTACCAAAGCTATTGGTAGAAATGTGTTTTTGCCATTTTTTCGTCTTTTGTGAATATCTCGGCTGCAGTATGTCGCACAGAAAAAAAATAAAATATGGATTTGTTTATAATAAGAAATAACACAAGCCGAGAAATAAATTAATGAACATAGGTAAGTCAGCACACCCACGCAATTTTATGTTTTTAGGTTTTATTTTATATCTCAGCCCCGGTATGTCGCAAAGTTAAAATTAAAAAGTTTTATTGTTTATAATTATTTTTTCTATCAACTTGCGTTAAATTAAATTTGTTTAAACAAATAGAAAAAAAATTACAGTTCATTAAAAAGTTTTTTTTGTCTTGATTTTATACCTTTTTTCATAACTATTGAGAAGAAAACTGTATTGAACGGTACTTTTTTTCAGGTTTACTTTTTTTTGCAGTTCTATAAATTTTCTATAAATTAAAAAAAAAAATTAGTCCATTACGACAAACAGGAGCCAAGTTCTTCATGGATTAAAAATGAAGCGTCAGTTTACTAACGCATAACAATATTCTTTCTTTTTAACTTGCGATTATAGGTACTATATAGTCCAGGAAAAATGTACTTTCGCTGCGGAAAAATTCCAAGTGAAGAGTTTTGAATGCAATTATCTTTATTTGCGCCTAAGGAATACGCATGCGAAAGTCTACAAACGAAACTGGCTTGCGTTAAAAGTTATTCAAGGTTAAAAGTCGAAAATTCCGGTTTTCCACGTATAACTTTGAAACGGTATATGGTATTAAAAAGTAAAAGTAATGCACAGTAAAACACTTTTTTTTCTCTGACTGATAGATATCGGCGTTTCAAAAAACGTAAATTGACGAAAATATCCCTTTTTTGCGTATAACTCAGAAATGGTGAGTGTTATTGAAAATATTTATAGGCAAAGTTTGTACACTATGTTACCCTCTATTAAAAAAAAATTAAATTTTTTCTAAGAGTAATAATTTTAAAGATATAATTATTTGAAAAATTTTGTCAAAAACCTGAAATTCCAGACTTTTGCTTTTAAAACTTAAATAACGAAATTGTCATAAAATAATTTATGTTCAGCTTATAGACTATAATGTAATCTACAAAAAATATTAACACACTTTTTGCCACACGAGTGACCAGTAACAAGATATTGCTACTTCAAAAAGGTTAAGTATAGAAAATAAGGATTTTTCGCTTACCACTCTTGAGCGGTATATGTTAGAAATTCTATTTTTACACAGTTTGTAGGTTATTTAACCTTCTACAAGAAAATAAAAAAAAAAAAATTTGTGCGGTTATTTAAAAGATATAATATTTTATATAAAATGCACAAAAGTCAAAAATAACGGTATTTTGCGGTTTTCTCTTAAATGGTGAAGTTTTTGAAAAATAATTTATACTTTTTGTATAAACAATAATATTCTCTAAAAGAACTCTTATGAAGACTTTTTCGATATAAGGGTCTATCTCCCCCCAATCAACCGGGAGGAGCAATTTTCTGAAAATAGTACTAAAATTAAAAAAAAAACATTTAAAACAAATGGCAACACTTAAAATAAAGTACTATATTTTTTTGAGATTTTCAAATTTGTTCTTTAACTATTTTTTTCAAAATAAGTTATTCCTGCCAATAGTTTTCGAAAAAAATACCTTCAAACCCAACATTAAAAAAAGAAAAATGAAAAATGTTATATAGGTACTGTTCTTTTTTCAAATATGAAATCAGGATATTATATTAGTTTCTATTATACACTTTTCCTGTAATTTTTAAATGAACACTGAAAACCAGATGGTTTTATGCCATCTAGTTATCGAAAAAATTGTAAACTAAGAAAACTATTTTTTTATTATGTTTTTTTGGTAGTATATCTAGGAAAAATGCATTACCACTTCAGGAAAATTCCAAGTTAAAATTCTTAAGCGCAATTATCTTTAAATTACCATAAAAAATACTCGTGCAAAAGTCTACACACGAATCTGGTTTGCGCTAAAAAGTTATTCAAGGTCAAACGCCAGCAGAATCTTCTTTAAGAGCATAACCTTTTTTTTTTCAAGGAAAAAACTCATTTCCACTACTTGAAGAGAATTCCAAGTTGAATTTTTTAAACGCAATTATCTTTAAATTGCCATAATGAATACTCGTGCAAAAGTCTACACACGAATCTGGTTTGCGCTAAGAGTTATTCAAGGTCAAACGCCAGCAGAATCTTCTTTTAGAGCATAACCTTTTTTTTTTGGATAGTATCATGGAAAAAACTCATTTCCACTTGAGGAAAATTCCAAGCTAAATTTTTTAAACGCAATTATCTTTAAATTGCCGTAATGAATACTCGTGCAAAAGTCTACACACGAATCTGGTTTGCGCTAAGAGTTATTCAAGGTCAAACGCCATCAGAATCTTCTTTTAGAGCATAACCTTTTTTTTTCTTGATAAAGGGTGATTTTTTAGCTGGTTTGGTTTTGGCAACACTGGTTTTGACAGCTGACGTGTGTTTAGTACCTTGTGTCACTGTCAAACAGCTTCAGTTTGGTTTGCAATTTAACTATGGATCGTCTTACAAATGAACAACGCTTGCAAATTATTGAATTTTACTATCAAAATTCGTGCTCGGTTCGAAATGTTCATCGCGCGCTGCTTCCATTTTATGGTCGGCATTCTCGACCTTCTGAGCAGTCTATTCGGAAGATTGTGACCAAATTTCGCACCAAATTTACTTTGTTGGACATTAAACCACCAACACGTTTACGTACTGTGCGTAGTGAAGAAAATATTGCGGCCGTATCAGCTAGTGTGACAGAAGACCGCGAAATGTCGATTCGGCGCCGTTCCCAGCAGTTAGGCCTTTGTTACAGCACGACGTGGAAAATTTTGCGGAAGGATTTGGGCGTAAAGCCTTTTAAGATACAGCTGGTGCAAGAACTAAAGCCAGCCGACCTACCACAACGCCGAATTTTTGGTGAATGGGCTCTTGGAAAGCTGGCCGAGGATCCGCTTTTTTATCGAAAAATTGTGTTCAGCGATGAGGCTCATTTTTGGTTGAATGGGTACGTAAATAAGCATAATTGCCGCATTTGGAGTGAAGATCAGCCAGAAGCATTGCAACAGCTACCAATGCATCCCGAAAAAGCCACTGTTTGGTGCGGTTTATGGGCCGGCGGCATTATTGGGCCATATTTCTTCAAAGATGATGCGAATCGCAGCGTTACTGTCAATGGTGAACGCTACCGAGCGATGATAACAAACTTTTTTTTGCCCGAAATGGAAGTTCTTGACTTGCATGATATGTGGTTTCAACAAGACGGTGCCACATGCCACACAGCACGCGAAACAATGGCGCAATTGCGAGGCGAGTTTGGTGAACAGTTAATTTCACGTTTCGGGCCGGTCAATTGGCCGCCTAGATCGTGCGATTTGACACCATTAGATTATTTTTTGTGGGGGTATGTCAAGGCTAATGTCTATAGGGACAAGCCCGCTTCGATTGACGCACTGGAAGCCAACATCCATGCATTCATTCGTGAGATACCGGCCGATATGTGTGAAAGAGTATGCCAAAATTGGACTCAGCGGATGGGCTACCTGAGACGCAGCCGCGGTCAACATTTGCATGAAATTATCTTTAAACATTAAATTGCAAGGTTCAAACTATCGATTCAAATAAATATTACATTCATTTTTTCGAATTTTGTGTGTTTTTTTTTTTTTAAAGTTCTAAACCTCTTAAAAAATCACCCGTTACTATCCAAACAAAAAAAGGTTATGCTCTAAAAGAAGATGCTGCTGGCGTTTGACCTTGAATAACTTTTAGTGTGTAGACTTTTGCACGAGTATTCTTTATGGTAATTTAAAGATAATTGCGCTTAAAAATTTTAACTTGGAATTTTCCCCGAAGTGGTAATGCATTTTTCCTAGATATACTACCAAAAAAACATATAATAAAAAAATAGTTTTCTTAGTTTACAATTTTCTCGAAAACTAGATGGCATAAAACCATCTGGTTTTCAGTGTTCATTTAAAAATTACAGGAAAAGTGTATAATAGAAACTAATATAATTCCTGATTTCATATTTTGAAAAAAGAACATATATATATAATATTTTTCAGTTTTTTTTATGTTGGGTTTGAAGGTATTTTTTTCGAAAACTATTGGCAGAATAACTTATTTTGAAAAAATAATTAAAGAACAAACTTGAAAATCTCAAAAAAATATATTACTTTATTTTAAGTGTTGCCATTTGTTTTAAATGTTTTTTATTTAATTTTAGTACTATTTTCAGAAAATTGCTCCACCCGGTTGATTGGGGGGAGATAGACCCCCCCCCTCAGTATGAAAAAATGTTTGTACTATGTCTCTCTAAAAAACCCTATTATTATTTTATGTCGCTGGGCGAATCATTTTGGGCCGGAAAAACCAGCATTTTCGAAAATTGATACTTTTTGAAGTCTCAATATCTTTTTATTGGGGCCTTATATCGAAAAAGTCTTCATCAAAAAACTTCACCATTTAAGAGAAAACCGCAAAATACCGTTATTTTTGACTTTTGTGCATTTTATATAAAATATTATATCTTTTAAATAACCGCAAAAAAAAATTTTTTTTTGTTTTCTTGTAGAAGGTTAAATAACCTACAAACTGTGTAAAAATAGAATTTCTAACATATACCATTTAAGAGTGGTAAGCGAAAAATCCTTATTTTCTATACTTAACCTTTTTGAAGTAGCAATATCTTGTTACTGGTCACTCGTGTGGCAAAAAGTGTGTTAATATTTTTTGTAGATTACAGTATAGTCTATAAGCTGAACATAAATTATCTTATGACAATTTCGTTATTTAAGATTTAAAAGCAAAAGTCTGGAATTTCAGGTTTTTGACAAAATTTTTCAAATAATTATATTTTTAAAAATTATTACTCTTAGAAAAAATTTAATTTTTTTTTTAATAGAGGGTAACATAGTGTACATACAAACTTTGCCTATAAATGTTTTCAATAACACTCACCATATCTGATTTATACGCAAAAAAGGGATATTTTCGTCAATTTACGTTTTTTGAAACGCCGATATCTATCAGTCAGAGAAAAAAAAGTGTTCTAACATTTCTTGTAGATAATCATATTATCTACAAGTTTTGTCTGCATTACTTTTTAATACCATGTACCGTTTCAAAGTCATACGTGGAAAACCGGTATTTTCGACATTTAACCTTGAATAACTTTTAACGCAAGCCAGTTTCGTTTGTAGACTTTCGCATGCGTATTCCTTAGGCGCAAATAAAGATAATTGCATTCAAAAATCTTCACTTGGAATTTTTCCGCAGATTGGCAATTTATTTGTAAATTTTTCCTGGACTAATAAATTTTCAAAAATGGTTATTAATGGTATCTCCCAAAGAACCATTTTTTTAATTTTTGATTTTCTTCAAAACGGTACGACCGATTTCAATTTTTTTTTATACAGAAGCTTCTAATAAATATATATAGTTTGGTTTGCCAAAATTTTTGAAAAAATATTTTTTGGATTTTTAAAAAATGTTTCAACATTTTTTTTTTGGAAAATCAAATATTTCAAAAACGACAATATCGATTTTTTTGAAACTCGATACTTATGAGTTTTTTAGTACTTTCTAAAATATTTTAAGAACAAATTTTACATTTATGAAAAAATAACGGTACCTGCCATAGAAAAGTAAAAAAACCATGAAGGAAAATATTTTTTTCTCAAAAACGACTCCTATGATTTTGATTAAACTTTTTCTATATCCTAAAATTAGTACGATATACTACCAAAAATTATAAATTTTTACCCTTAGCAACTATTAATTGTATTTGTCATAGAACGTGTTTTTTTATTTTAAATTTTCTCGCTATCGGCTAAACGGATTTAGATGAATTTTTATATACAAAATTCAGATAAGATCAAATAATATTGCATATCAAAATTTACAAAAAAAAAAGTATCTCAAAAACGGGTTGACAATTTTTTTCAAATTTTGTTATTATATACACACAAATATATACTTTAGATTTGCATACCAAATTTTTTTCTTAAAAATGTTTAAGGAATTTTATATATACAAAATTAGTTTTTTTAAAAACCGCTCCAACGATTTTAAATGTGTTTTTTCCATACAATCATATTCAATCAAGAATTAAGATGGCATTCTTTTTTTTCACCTCAAACTGTCAAAAGAGCTCGTTTAGCCAATTTAAATGTCGTATTTCATGCTTTTCTACATTTTTCTCTCATAATTTCCATGTTATTATATATAATTTTATTAAATCCGCAGTGTCTTGAAGAGCAAGTACGTACGACCCAGTTGTGTATTTATTTTTTTGTGAATATAGGCTGTTGATTATGTCCTAAAAAATAGGTCAATAAGGAAGTAAGACGTTCATGGAATTTTATTGTAACAATCTTCAAAGGGGTCATTGAAGATGAGAAAACCGCGGAGTGCTATTAGATTAGAGGGTGCATTTTGGAGAAACGGGTGCAAAAGCACCCTTTTTGGTTTTTTGCATATAACTCGAAAACGAAGCAAAATTTCGAGATAATTCGTGCAACCCTTTTTGTAGAAAATAAAATTTACTATCAAAATGGATTTTTGGAAAAAAAATTAAAAATTTTTTAGTTAGCTTAATTTTTAAAAAATCATTGCAAAAAAATGTGAAAAATCGCATTTTTTATTTTTTTTTTTACGTATTTGCTGATAACTTTCTTACCAGCAGAGATAGGTATAGGTTAGGTATTCATCCGTATAAAAGAAAGATAATTAAATTTCCTTTAAAATAAATAAAAAAAAAAAAACAGTGGATAAAAATCGACCGAGAAATAGTCGTTCGAACTAGGCTGATTTTAAGTTTTTAAAGCTTTATGAATGGCATTTTTGGCTATTTTTATGGACTTGTTAGATAATACACTCAAACTAGGTGTATCAGTGAGCCATGACCAGTTAAGTAAAAAATAAAAATCAAATTTCAAATTTTTTACAGTTTTAGGGTTGCCATCTAATTTTTTTCAAAATTTAGAATAATTGCCAAAATCAACACACTTGCTGTTACAAAGTCGGGTTTTGAACACATCTTAGCTTATACCTTCTCTAACATGAACAAAAATAGTTCCAGACAAGTTTTACGGTTGAAAGTCCTTGCCAGACGAGCTCAACATTTTCAAAGTAGGTATTATAAGAATTTACTTTTTTTGAAATTTCAAATAACTGTCAAATCTTGTTTAACAAAGCCGGATTTTCAATAAAAGTTAACTAATGTCTCCTTATATAGAGACAAAATTGTGCCAGACGAGTTTGGCTGTCAAAAATGCATGCCAGACGGCGCTTAATGTTATAAAGTTGGTGATTTTTTTCCGTTTGTTTTCTAATTTATTAAATAATTATCAAAATTAACAAATCTACTTTCACAAACCGGGGTATTAAGTAGTTAATGCCCTTCGTTATATGGACAAAATAGTGCCAGACGAGTAAGGTATTCCAAAATAAAAAAGTTATTTCCTTAATACCTACTTAGAAAATGTTGAGCTGGGGCCCAATTACGTAAAACGAAAACGATCGAACAATATCGTTTTGACTATTGCTATCCCTATCGTTTCGGTAGAGGAAAATAAAGACAGCCACTGTCAAAACGATACCGTTTAATCGTTTTCGTTTTACGTAATAAGGCCTCTGGTCTGGCAAGGACCTTCAAAAGAAAAACTAGTCCAACACTATTTTTGTTCACGTTTGAGAAAGTATACGCTAACATGTGCTCAAAACCCGGCTTTGTAAAAGCAAGTGTGGTGATTTTGACAATTATTTTAAATTTTGAAAAAATTAGATGACAACTCTAAAACTGCAAAAAATTTGAAACTTGACTTTTATTTTTGACTTAACTGGTCATGACTCCCTACTACACCCAAAAATGTTATTGATAATGCTTTAAAAACTTAAAATCAGCCTAATTTGCGATGTTTCACATTTTTTTGCAATGATTTTTTAAAAATTTAGCTAACTAAAAAATTTTTAATTTTTGTTTTAAATCCATTTTAATAGTAAATTTTATTTTCTACAAAAAAGGTTGCACGAATTATCTCGAAATTTTGCTTCGTTTTCGAGTTATATGCAAAAAACCAAAAAGGGTGCTTTTGCACCCGTTTCTCCAAAATGCACCCTCTAATTTAATAGCACTCCGCGGTTTTCTCATCTTCAATGACCCCTTTGAAGATTGTTACGATAAAATTCCATGAGCGTCTTACTTCCTTATTGACCTGTTTTTTAGGACATAATCAATAGCCTATATTCACAAAAAAAAAAGAAAGAATATTGTTATGCGTTAGTAAAATGACGCTTCATTTTTAATCCATGAATAACTTGGCTCCTGTTTGTCGTAATGGACTATTTTTTTTTTTAATTTATAGAAAATTTATAGAACTACAAAAAAAGTAAACCTGAAAAAAGTACCGTTAAATACAGTTTTTTCTCAATAGTTATGAAAAAAGGTATAAGATCAAGACATAAAACCTTTTAATGAACTGTAATTTTTTTCTCTTTGTTTATACAAATTGAATTTAACGCAAGTTGATAGAAAAAATTATTATAAGCAATAAAACCTTTTAATTTTAACTTTGCGACATACCGGGGCTGAGATATAAAATAAAACCTAAAAACATAAAATTGCGTGTGTGCGCTGACTTACCTATGTTCATAAATTTATTTCTCGGCTTGTGTAAGTAGTTAAGGGCTGATTTTTTTTTTTAATTGTAGGTAATTACAAAGAATTTAAAAGTAAAAAATAAAAACCTCATCGTTAAATGAACTTTTTTTTTAATAATCACGAAAGAGTGATTTACAAACAATAAAAACTTACTTTCACTAACTATAACTTTTTCTTTATTTGTTTAAACAAATTAATTTTTTTATAATATAATAGTTAATCTTATTATAAATAAATCCATATTTTATTTTCTTCTGTGCGACATACTGCAGCCGAGATCTTCACAAAAGACGAAAAAATGGCAAAAAACACATTTTTATCAATAACTTTGGTAAAAAGAGTTGTCAGGTGGTGCAAATTTGGATTTAAGCTTTTAAAATGAGCCTCTATCGATCCATGAAAAAAAATCAGACAGTGCCTCTGCGCGCAAGGTCAGGCCCTTTTTCACGACGTGATGACTGGACTACCAGCCAAGTTCGCGGCACTGCACCCTTTTGACAGGAACAAACTCAGGCGATTTTCAGCCCCCTTATACCTGACTTCAGTACCAATAATGTCAGAAAATTCCAATTCACAGTATTTGCTGGAAAAATAATAAATGCAATAATTTTGTATAACATGGAACACAGCCCACAAAGCAACAATCTACTTACTGTCATCTGTCAAAATATTTACTCTTTTAAATTAATACCATATTTCATTAAAATCGGAAAGATTTGATCTTAAAGTCCCGAATCGGACTTTTGAATTAAACATCTTGGCATCATTTTGAGTATTATCTATGAAAAGACAATTTACACAGGTAGGACATAAACTATTTGTTATCAGAACAAATATTTTAAAACAAACAAACTGTCAAATTTTGATTTGGCGTTTGATAGAAGAATGTATGCATGTAAGGATGAAAACAGATCAAATCTCCCAAAATAGAAAGATAGCACCTTTCGTCTTCAGATCTCCCTTTTTTGGATAAAGTATGAAAAGAAAATATAAGTGCTAATCTTTTCGCAAAAGATCAAATCATTTCAACAATGAAAAACGACATACAAGTCAAAAGATATTTTAACATTAGAAATGTTTAAACGGAGGCATACCTACTAACAATGTGAACAAATCAACAGAATTCCTAAAATGTGAAACCCCGAGTAGACAAAGAGGGCGAAACGTCAGGGGTATAGACACAATTATTGTGTTCAAGCTTCACTTTGTTCATGCTGTTCTGCCGAAACAAAATACGAATAAGATGATAAAACAGACACCAAAAAAAGGAGAAGTGTTCGTAGACTACCCAGATTTGCATGTGGAGAAAAGAAAATATAAAAAAGAATACCGAATATGGAATATAGGCATAACGTACCACACAAGGAAAGTGAGGGGATAGATAATATTGGGTTCGATTTCACATTTGCTTTTGTGGTTATTTATTACTGTCTGCCTTTAGTCTGTTGGCTGGCGCATTGTTTGTTGAATGTGTTTAATAGGGGGGTTCACATGGAACAACAATTTTGGACAACATTGCTTGATGGAATCGGAACAGTTTTCAAAATATTTTGAAAGTCATACAACAAATACTACGTTTACATGTGGTGTTGAAGCAAGCTTGAAGCTCGTTTAAACTCTTTGTATACCTGGATCGAGTTGAAATGAGCTTGATTCGCCTCGACTCCGCTCGGGGAGCTGAGTCGAGTCGAAATTTGTGACGAAAAACCTGGGTCGAGGAGTTGGTTTTACAGATAATACACTTTGGTCTGTTTATTTGTATGTTTGTCTTCAAATATAGTATTGTTTAAATAGAAACGTGTGGTAAAGTACTCGTGTTAATTCAATTATATATGTTTTGCATTGAAATAAATACATTAATGCCATTAATTTTTCTGGAATCTCAATACCATTTCAACTCAATTCTAAATGGAGCAATCAACTCAAGTAACGAAAAACCTGGGTTGAATATTCGACCCTATTTCAGCTCGAGCTCTCGATTCTGCTTGTAAACGTAGTAAAAGTAAACAAAGTTGGACAACATGGTTGGTTATGCGTTTAAATGATCAAACATCGATGGTTGTCAGGCAATGTTGGACAACATGTTGGTGAATAAATAGCTATTTAAAAATAATAAATGTAACAAGAAATAAAAGGGACGATTAAATCGCTCAAACTTGCTGTTGTGGTTATGAAGGATGAGTAATAAGAAGCTAGCTAAAATGATAATTTCTACTTACCGAATTTCATCAAAATGTTCTTAATGAGTTAATTGTAGTTTTTATTTTTTTTTAAATCGAAATCATAGATTTTAATATATACCTAGATGGCCAACATAGGATCTTTTGTACAGAGAAAAAGTGAAGCTTTGCGACCATTTTGTTGGAGGCAAAAAATGTAAACAATCGAATTAAATGCCTTAGTGGTTTCTCTAAATAAATGTTTATATCTTGGAATTTGGAACAGGTAATAAAATGATTTTGGTATCAAATGAAAGGTATTTTTGCCATCTCTTAAACGGTAACAAAATTATATAGCTACGTTTAATATCTTTTGAGATATTTACATTTTACTTCTTGCAAGAAATTTTTTCCTAGTCTTGCTTTTGTACACTGATATCTTTTAAAACTCTGTGAAAAGGTGTACATTTGTTGGTATCAAAAGAAAGCTTAAATTGTTGGCTTTAATTGCAGATATAATTTATTATCAGTTCTCAAATAAATATTGCAAAAATACCATTTTTTCTTGTTACTGTTTTTACACGCACAGACACTACCAGAACTAGGTATTTTAATATTTTTGCAATCTTGCACACCTTAAAATCACGTTTCATAAACAAAAAAACCAATTAAACAAATACAAATACTTTATTTTAGAAAAAATCTCCTGCGCAAAAAGTAAACAACACACAAAACACAATAGAATTGTTGTTGTAAATGCCTCCAATAAAATGGTGGCCGAGCTTCACTTTTGAAGGCGAAGTTGGTTATCTAGGTATATATTAAAATCTATGATCGAAATGCAGACTAGGTATACACACAAATATTTGTATATCTACCTACTAATATTTAGGGAAAAATAGCCCTTTTTGAAATGGAAATGCCAGGTGCCGTTTTATTTTGGAGCTACAAATTTTAATTTCATCTGAATAAACAAAAAACCTTAGGTTCAAAATTTTAGAGAAGATGAAGATGTAGGTACCTAAAGCTAAAAAATAAAAAGAAAACAAGTTGATACCGATTGGTAATATTTATATTTACTATGCATACCTACCAAAACAATAAAATTGGCTTTAGTCAAAGTTTTAAAACACATAAATGCTTTCTTTATTTCTAATGTACCTCAACTATGCTAGAATGGCAAATCGGGTAAATTTTTTACTTATTCCGTTGGTGGCACCCAGGGGCCCAAAATGGCACTTTCTGTTGTTGGCAATGGCACTTTCAAAAAATATCTTCCGGCAACGCTGGTCCATACTTGCTTGACCTCTGAGCGTCAATTCTTCGTTCAAGCCTCGCGCTTGTGGAACTCCCTACCTATAAAGCTGATACGATGCAGAAACGCAAATCTTTTCAAAAATCTAAATCTTCTTTTATATCTGGCCAATGACCTTAATTAATATTATTTCTATCTTCACTCAGAAAAAAAAAATTGTAATATCAAAAACCTTATACATTGGCCCAACAATGTTCGTACTTTAAAATGAAGCCAAGTACTTAAAGTTCTTAATTTGAGAATCCAAGTGTAAGTAATGATGCAAGACCTTTTATTCTTGACTTAAAAATAGAAAATGTCAAAATATTAAGAATGTCAACTGTTGTCTGAAAAACGAGTCTGAAAACTCAACAATTTAAATCGTGTGGCCAAATACGAAAACATTTAAAATTTTAAGAAGAAAAATTTTTGGTTCAAGAACAATAAATGTCCAAAGGTATTATTTAAAAGGTAAACCATACGGGAAAAATTTAGAAATTTATTTCAAAACGTCTTTTTACTTGAAACTAACATTTTGAATACCAAAATTTGAACTTACCTTGAAAACATCAATTTCAGTAATTGAAACACTATTCCTTTTCCAAACAAGAGCAACGAAAAATAAAAATGAAACGCTCAAATTAAGTACATAGGTAATACAACGAAAAATTTATTTTTTCAAAAGCAATTCTTAAAAATAACTTAAATATTTATATTTTTACAAACAAAACACCTTATTAAAACCGAACAACTATTTCAGAGCTGTTTAAAGTAACACTTTTTACGCATTTTGAAAAATTAATAATATTTTTTATATAAAAGCATTTTGAATTTTCGTCTATTTGATATGCCTGAAATTTTTCTAAAAAAAACTTTTGAATTCTTGGCATATTAAAAAACAATCATTTTCCGAATCCAAAAAAATCTTTAAGACATCCTTCCAATGCTTTCAGCCCGTTGCAGGATAATCCCCAACTAACAAATAGTTCAAGGGTGGCAGCATCTATATGGTTGATCAACACTTGTTGATTTTCTGGCGGAAATTCCATCATAACTGTTCACTATCTAATATTTCTTTAATGACTAAAGCAAATTCCCGAACAAAGTCCGAAACGCACGTCGCTTTTTTAAATAATTGTTGTGATATTCTTCTAATTTTATCACTATCACTATAAAATTAAATTTGTTTTTATATTTTATTATCCTATTTAATAGCACACAATCCTATTTTGCACTTCCACTCTCACTTTTTAAAGAATGATTCAAACGCGATCGCGATTCAAAAGACAATAATCATTGCATTGTTTTTTGAACTAAGGAAATGAATTACAGTTACTTTTATATGATTTAAAGAATAAATTGTTATGTCAAGACCTAGTTCTTGTGCCAAGAACTAGTTGTTGAAAACGTATCAATTTTTATTTAAATCTTAAGAACACATTTTTAAACAAACAGTGTGCTTTTATCGAATAATGATACATTACAACATACTTGAGCCAACAACTTTTATTGTTGAAGCACCAGCCAAGCAGCGTACGCCAAGAAAATTAAAGAAGAATTTGTTTTTGTTGCATGATCCTTTTTTTTTTCTTCCGAATTTCGATATAGATATGTGTATGGCATACCTAAATAAATTTTTCTTATGAAATTTTGAATCAAACATAAGTAAGAACAGATATTTGGCTTGAAAAAAATTATTTTACTCTCAATTTTTTAACATTCATAAGTGCTTTTTCCAACAATTTAATGTCCTTGCTAAGAAATAACATTTTGTTCTTGGCGTAAGAATAATGTAGTTAAATCAGATTATCATACAAATATTTCACGCTATTCATTGTTATGACAAGTTTTTTTATTATTGATAATACCTAATTGTTAACGGAAGAACGCATTGTTGAGTCAACAATTTGATTTTTGAGAGGATATTTTGTCTTAAGAAATATTTTACACAACAATTTTCTTCTTGGGCTGATAGTTTTTCGTTTTTAAAATTGCTTGAGAATTTTAAAATTGTTTTTACAAGAATTGTCTTTTTAAACTAATAATTTGATTTTTAAAAAAATCAATTATGAGTTATTGTCATTGTTCTGTGAGCGTCAGAATTGGTCGCACGCGTTTAGAGTGATAAGATAAATATTTCATTTAAAAGAAATAGAAGCAAAATGGAGGGTGAAGATTTCATCCTCCAAAAGACTTATAGCAAAAAATTAAAAAAAGATCATAATCAATTTGTAATGGACAAAGCCATGAAAGACAATAACTATTTGTTGCCACTACAATCCTCATGCGAAGACCGCATGGATAGTGCAGACATCGACGATAGTGAAACTGTCAAAATTAAGGAACTTGTCCCTCCTATTATTGTGCTTAAAACAAAAAGTGAAGTGCTAAGATCCTTAATTTAAAACTTAAAAATCGAAGATTATCTCGTTAAAAACATTTCGTTGGGCCAAAAAATTTTGTGCACTAGTTTTGAATCCTACAACAAAATTGTAGACGCATTAAAAACCCAATCCTGTGAATTTTATACCCACGAGAAAAAAGGTAATCGACCATTTAAAGTTGTTTTGTCAGGTCTAGATCTTCACAATCCAGCATTATTAAAAAATGAACTAATTACACTTGGTATCAAATGTATTGATATAAAACCGATATCTGTTAATACGAACTCTAATTGAATCGGTCATTTCAAAAACCACTTAAGTCACACAATTAGAATTTTTTCAGGAAACAAAAAAAAAACAGTTTAGTTAAAAAATAAACTAGTTTTAAAGGACTTTTTTGGGCTCAATATAGTATTAGAGTTTTAAAAGATTGAAATATAAAAAAATATTCACAGTTTATAAATATTAATAATGAAAAAAGTCTGAAAACCGTTCTTGACTTACGTTGTTTTAGCAAGAAACGGGTGACTTACGTTGTTTTAGCAAGAAACGGGCTCAGTAGTGTACAATAATTTAAACAAAATCAAAGTTTTTTTTTAAATTATACTTAAATATTAACATATAAACATTTTAACATGTCACATGTTTTAATTTATTATGTTTCAATATATTTAACCCTTATGCAAAACTAGATATAACTACTTCCATCATCTAGTAGTGCTTGCAAAAACCACTTAAGTCAATTGACTTACGTTGTTTTTGCACGCTCACGCTTATTGTGAGGTGTTATTTGGACAGGAAGGAATGTTTGGACCGACGTAATTTATTCTCAGAATATGCATCTACGTTTAAGGAAGCATTTACAGCAAAAAAAGCATATTTGAAAAAATTTTGACTTAACTGATTTTTGAAATGACCGATTCAATTATATTCAATACATTTATATTGTAAATATTGAACGTGGTTCTATAAAAATGAACGAGTTGCGCGCCAATTACAAAAACGTGCTAAAAACAATTGTAAGGTGGGATTTTAAAAGACAACATCCAAATAAAATCACTCAATGCCATAATTGTCAGATGTATGGTCATGGAGCCATGCACTGCCAGGTAAAAACTTTTTGTTCACTGTGCTCTGGAAACCACAAAACATCTGAATGCACAGCATCACCAACAACCTTAAAGTGTGCCAACTGCAATGGAGCACACAAGTCTACTGACCCATCATGCGCAAGTCGTAAACAATACATCGAGATAAGGCAAAAAATCTCGTCACGCCATCGCAATCGAAATCCTCAAGAAAAACCGGTTTTGATGAATCGGCCGAGGACTAACCACGTCAAATTCACCATGGAAGATTTTCCACCACTGCAACAAACGAGAGGTAAATTCGTTAACCAGAATCATCGTCATCAATTTGCATCAAATCAAGATCATTCCGTTCCGTCAAAGCTCGCTCAGAGGAGCCATTTACACCATGTACTAGTGCTAATGCACACTTCACTTTTTTCTTTCGATGAGATTTCTTCACTTCTCAATGATGTTTTGTCTAAATTAAGTTCTTGTCGTTCCAAAGCTGAACAATTTAACGTAATTACCACTCTAGCAGTGAAATATCTCTATTCAATATGATGAACATAACCCCAAAAATTATCACTTGGAATGCAACTAGCATTCAAAAAAAAAAATATGAATTTTTTGATTTTATTAAGCAAAATAAAATAGACATAGCTTTACTAAATGAAACCTGGCTTAAAAATGAAAACAACTTTTCGGATTCTAATTATGCATGCTATAGACTTGATAGACAATGTTCAAAGGGGGGAGGGGTTGCTATCTTAATTGACAAAGGTATTAAACATTCTGCCATTCCTGCTATTAGGCTTGACATAATTGAAGCTATAGGTATCGAAATAGTTCTACAAGATTTGACTAGATTTAGTATCTTTTCTGTGTATCTAAGAGAGATATTCTTAAATTATTAAGATCAAATAATTTAAATAATTTTGTGATTGGGGGAGATTTGAACTGCAGGTATCAATCGTGGGGATGTCTAAGAGCAAATTGTTGGGGCAATATGCTGCATGACATAATTGCGTTTAACAGTTCTCTCACATTGTTATATCCTCTCGAACCAACATATTATCCTAGCTGCACTTCCCAAAATCCTTCAACCCTTGACATTTTTATTTCAAATAATGCACATCGCTTCTCGCAGCCAGCAACTCTTAATGCCTTTAGCTCTAATCACCTGCTAGTCTGCACCTCACTTCTAAATCCTGTAAGTCAAAACAACCTGAATCTCAGTTATAATTTTTCCGCTGCCAATTGGAATCGATACAAGTCATATATATCTGAAAATTTGAACCAAAATAATTTAAATTTAGACTCTATTTCTTCTGCTGATCAGATTGACAATCCTATTAGTTCTTTCATGGAAGTTGTAAACAGCGCAGCTGATTTATCTATTCCTAAGACTCAATCTTTTCATACTAATCAACGTTCTTTGCCTGAATCAATCTTACGATTGATTCGGTTACGTAATTTGCAACGAAGAAAGTGGATCCGGTATAGACTCGATATTTTTATATATAACGTACGGGTTTTGAACAACCAAATAAAAAACGAAATAAACGTTTTCAAAAATCGTAACTGAAATAATCTCTTATCTAGCTTCGAGAAAGGATCTAAGCCTTTTTGGAAGGTCACTAAAATTATCAAGAAAAAAAGTTCAAATATTCCCCCACTTCGAGTCAACGATAACGTCTACGTTACTCAAACTGAAAAAGTTACCGCGCTAGCTGACACTTTTAGCCTGAACCATACAATTTCATCTAATTTCAGTGATACTGAGACTGAAAATGCTGTTAAGGCCAAACTTTCAGAGCTCAATTCCTTACCATCTAACGTTAACAGAAATGACTTAATTAAATCAAATTCAGTTAAGGAAGTGATAAAACAATTGAAGTCAAAAAATCAGCTGGACTTGATGGAATGAGCAACAAATTACTCAAAGCATTACCAACAACGGCTGCAAAATTTCTTACGATTGTTTTCAATTGGTGTCTTATTTTCTCTTATTTTCCTAAAGAGTGGAAAATAGCAAAAGTTGTAGCAATCTGCAAACCTGGAAAAGCTAAGGATAATCCTAATAGGTATAGGCCTATTAGCTTATTAAGCAGTATTAGCAAACTATTTGAAAAAATTATTAAGCAACGTCTCTCAAACCATATTGAAGACGAAAATATATACCCTAATGAGCAGTTTGGTTTTAGAGCTGGCCACTCCACTAGTCATCAAATTTTAAGAATTAAAAACCACGTCAAGAGCAACCTAGAATCAAAGTTATCGACAGGACTTGTACTATTAGACATCGAAAAAGCCTTCGATACTGTATGGCACGAAGGACTAATTTATAAGCTCATGGTGTTTAATTTTCCGATATATCTTATCAAGTTAGTATGGAGTTTTCTCCTAGACAGAAAGTTCACTGTGCACTTAGGCAGAGTAGAATCATCACTTTATGATATAGCCAGTGGTGTCCCTCAAGGATCTGTGCTAGGTCCCATCCTTTTCAACGTTTTTATGTCCGACCTGCCATCTTTGGATGTAAATACGAGTTTCGCTATGTTTGCGGATGACACAGCCTTGTTTGCGTCAAGTTTAATGCCGCAAAACGCTCTCGACAGCTTACAATGCTCACTAAACAGTTTGGGAATATTCTTTCACAAGTGGAAAATCAAGGCAAATGCTGAGAAATCGCAGGCCATCTGGTTTAGTCGGCGTAGAAAATCAGTTTATTTACCCCAAACATTGTTGCAATTAAACTCAATCGATATCGCTTGGTCTGAAAGCTGCAAGTATCTGGGTCTTACACTTGATAAGAAACTGACTTTTGATAAACATATTGCGAACACAATTAACAAAGCAAATCTCGTAACCAAAATTTTATACCCCTTCATCAATCGTAAATCATCTCTTAGCATGCATAATAAAGTTTTGATATATAAAACTATCTTTCAGCCTATACTCACTTATGGTGCTCCAGTGTGGTTTGACTGCGCTGAGACTCATTTAAAAAAGATTCAAAGGGTACAAAATAAAATTTTAAAATTAATGCTAAATTTGCCAAGGCATTTCTCAACAGTCAGGCTTCATGATAAAGCAAATGTTAAGCAAATTAAGCTTGTACTATATTATCTACAAGACAAATTTTTAGAAAATGTTCTTATGCTGATAATGAACTAATTCTTAATCTCTTAAATTAGATGTTTATTTCTTCCACTTTTGGGTTTATGTGCAATTTTAGTGTTTAAGTATCATAAAAGGGTTTTTTCTTTGCAGCTTTTCCCTTATAAATTATTGTTTGTAAAAATAAAATTTAATTCATTATAAAATTATTTCTATTGAAGTTGTAAAGAATTTAATTTTCTATATCTCTTAAATATATCTTTGTAAACTAATGTAAGAAATATCAACTGCAATAAAAAATAATAATAATAATGAGTTATTGATGCAAGAACTTTTTTTTAGCCAAAAATTTTTAATTCACAATCTAACAAGAACTTAAAGCTCTTATTACAACGTTTTTTTTCTGAGTGTTCTTATTAATTAATTTCTTAAACTTAATAGCCATTCCACACTATCCCACTGAGTATTAACACATGTCAAAAAAGTGGGAAGAAAATCATGTATAATAGTGTGGAAACAAAATATGAAATTTCTTCACACACAAATTGACAGCGCATCCGACACGATTTGACATGTGTTTATACCTGAAAATATTTAGGATTGGTTCTAAAACCATCACACATTCTATCCCACTTGGGCGTTTGAGGTTATGGTGAAACTGATTTGCATTGATGCAAGTGTGGAAGCAAAATATGAAAATCATTTTCATCACACAAATTTGACAGTCGTATGAAATTCTTTCCCACTTTATTCTGACATGTATTAATACTTTGTGGGATAGTGTAGAGGCACTTTAAACAATACTTATACATAAACAATGAAGTCAGTACCCAATTTCATCTGCTTTTTCTTTTCTTTTTTTTTTTGTTTTGTTCGTTTTACTTTTATTATGTACATATATAAATTCACATATACCTACTTTATATACTCTTTTGTTAAATCACTTTTAAATATTACACTAATTTATAAGATAGCTGATCTTAAAATTTAATAAGAGCTTTGTAAATAATAAACTAAACTAAAATAAACAAACTAAACTAAACTAACATTTTTATTAACACACACAAGCTTGCTATTGTTCAGTCGGTTTCTTTCTTTTTTCCCCATGCACCGATTCGTATGCCAATAATTCGTTGGTCATACAAGGGGGGGATGAGTTGAAAGAGTTGACACTGGTCAAGAATTAATTTACAATTTAAGTTGGGTTTGTGTGTAAATGGAAATCCACACACAAGTGCAGTATGCTGCAAGTTATACATCAATTTATATTGAATAATTTTGAATGAACAACAACAACTTGTGTGTATTACCACCAAGTATACAGGCTGGAGTTATAGTCTGGTTATGCTCGTATTAATTGAAAAACTCTTTGCCGTCATATGGAAGCGAACCATGAACCTTGCGATTCAGAGGCCGATGCACTACACACCGCGCCACTGAAACCACATGGTTAGTTCTATCCCAATGCAGGTTTCGTTGTTTATCAATTGCAACAGCAACTAGCATTTTAATTAACACACACAAGCTTGCTATTGTTCAGTCGGTTTCTTTCTTTTTTCCCCATGCACCGATTCGTATGCCAACAATTCGTTGGTCATACAAGGGGGGGGGGATGAGTTGAAAGAGTTGACACTGGTCAAGAATTAATTTACAATTTAAGTTGGGTTTGTGTGTAAATGGAAATCCACACACAAGTGCAGTATGCTGCAAGTTATACATCAATTTATATTGAATAATTTTGAATGAACAACAACAATTTATGTGTGTTACCACCAAGTATATAGGCTGGAGTTATAGCTATTTCATGAGTGCCACCTCGATCATCAGACTCCTTTAGTGTTGCTTAGTCTGGTTATGCTCGTATTAATTGAAAAACTCTTTGCCGTCATATGGGAGCGAACCATGAACCTTGCGATTCAGAGGCCAATGCACTACACAATTCAATTTCAATAAGAAAATTAAAAAGAAACCGACTGAACAATAACAAGCTTGGGTGTGTTAATAAAAATGCTAGTCGCTGTTGCAATTGATAAACAACGAAACCTGCATTGGGATAGAGCTAACCATGTGGTTTCAGTGGCGCGGTGTGTAGTAGTAGTGCATCGGCCTCTGAATCGCAAGGTTCATGGTTCGCTCCCATATGACGGCAAAGAGTTTTTCAATTAATACGAGCATAACCAGACTAAGCACCACTAAAGGAGTCTGATGATCGAGGTGGCACTCGTGGAATAGCTACAACTCCAGCCTATATACTTGCTGGTAACACACATAAATTGTTGTTGTTCATTCAAAATTATTCAATATAAATTGATGTATAACTTGCAGCATACTGCACTTGTGTGTGGATTTACATTTACACACAAACCCAACTTAAACTAAACTAAACTTTTCTTTTTTGCACTGAAAAACAAAAAAGGGCTCTAAAACCCCCAAATGAAATCTTAGGGGAAAAAAGAAAAGTTGAATATTTGTGTTATCCTGAGGGTGTGCAAACAAATTCTTTTTTATTGATTTTTATATTGAGCCGGTGGACAAAAGAAAACAATTGACTCCAACCCACTTAGATTTCATTTGGGGGTTTTAGAGCCCTTTTTTGTTTTTCAGTGCAAAAAAGAAAAGTTTAATAACTTTTTTCCTGAGGAAGGACAAACAAATTTTTTTATGGATTTTCACACAATTGACTCCAGCCCCTAGGACTTCATTTGGGATTGGAGCACTTGAAGTGAAGTGAAGTTGAATATTTTTTTTCCTGGGGGTGGAAAAACAATTTTTTTTTTGGATTTTCATATTGGGCTGGTGGACAAACGAACCCAATTAGCCCCAACCTCCTATGACTTAATTTAATTTGGGGATTCTAGAGGACTTTGTTGTTTTTCGAGGTTTGCTCTAAAAAAACAAAAGTCGAATATCTTTTATCCTGGGGGTAGACAAACGATTTTAATGATTGAACTAACGTGGACTAACGATGGACAAACGAATTCGATAAAAAAAAAAACAAAAATTTTGAGGTCGGGGTTCTGACTTCACACAGCTATTGCACGTCGCGTGTCGTTTTCTTATGATTTGGCAATTGAATTCATGGATGATTTCAGCTATAAAACTAATTGAGGATGATAATCGATATCAATGTATCTATATATGCAGGTACATAGTATCTGTGGTAGGACCGTGCTGAAGCGAAACGAAAAATCCTAAAATTATAAACAAACAATTCTACATTTCGTTGTGCAGTATAGACTGGGACTAGCGAAATCGATCATTGTTGCAGAAATCTATCTAGTCTTTTTTCGCATCTTAATTTTCTATCCAGACATTAATTGCGTGTGAAAAAATTTTATTATGTATTTATGTATATTTTCGTTTTCGTTTCATTACAGCTTTTTTTTAATTAGTAGATAGAAAAGGATTTAAAAGGAGGCATGTCTGGTTTTGATTTTTTGAACTTCAATTTTTTTTTATTGGTGAAACTATCAATTAACATTTGACGCTTAGTTTCCGTAAACATTTTGTTGAAGTTTGGATAGGTACCAACTAAAAGTTTCGTTTCGTACTTAGCTTTTAAATTTAACACTTAAAAGTTGGACCCAATTTGTGGTCTAGGCTCTAATGTTTAAACTACTGAAAATTCCCTAAATATCGATTTTTTTTTTAATAATAGCTATGTTTTGTTGAAAACTATAAAGATACAGCAGAGCAAAAGCTTTTCAGTATTAAGGCCAATTTACACGATAATAGAAGTCATACGACCTTTCATTATATTTTCTGTATGGTATCTCAACTGAGCTTTCATTTCGATTCAAGTCATACGGTTTTCCTTTTTTTATGTTTACACGTCTTTATTTCGCATTTGATTTTCTCTATGGTTATTTGTCAAAACCATAATAAAATAAAATAAAATGCACGACTGGATCGCACGTACTTGCTCTTATGTTCAAGTTGTGTGGGATTTAAGAACTTTAAAAAATATTCAAGTAATTATAGAAAAAGTATAAAAAGCATATTTAAATCGTTCTTTTAATAATTGTATAAACAGTCTGATAAATAACTTAGAGCTCAAAAAAAAGTATGCTATTTGATTACTTGAAAAAATATAAATATATGCAAAAAAAAAAAAATTTAAATCGTTGGAGCCGTTTTCTTAAAAATAAATTTTTAATATATAAGATTTTTGTAACATTTTTCAAAAAAAAAAATTGGTATGCCAATTTTGAGTATATATTAATATACATTTAAAACTGAAATTTCAAAACAATTCATCAACTAGTTTTTGAAATATTGAATTTTCAAAAAAAAAATTTGAATCTTTTTTTAAAAATCCAAAATTTATTTTTTCAAAAATTTTGGTATGCAGTTTTATTTATATTCTAACAAAGCTTTTGTGCAAAAAAATTTTTTGAAATCGGATGAGCGGTTAATGAGAAAACCAAAAATAAAAAAAAACCGTTATGTGGCAGGTACCGTTAGTAAAAGTTTTTGGTAATTTTTGTTCTTACTAAAAGACACATCATATCTACAGTAATGCACTATTTTTTTTTGTATCAAAATCGTTGGAGCCGTTTTTGAGATAAATAAGCTTTTCATAAACGGTTGTATGGCAAGTACCGTTATTTTTTGAGCTAAAAAAAATTTCGATTTCCCCTCTGGAGAGTTACAAAAAAACCTTAAGTTCAAAATTTGAAGAAAATCGCTTCAGTGGTTTAGGCTGTAGGTTGAGGTACGGACAGACAGACAGACAGAATTTTGCCACCTACTTTTTTCGTGTTCTCTATCATCGTAATGTCATGTTTGATTGTTATCTCGAATTTTTTTTTGGCACGAATCCAAAACTTGCCCTATAGTACCTATATCGCAAGTAAAAAAGTCATACATAGGTAAATAAAGTTTTGTAAAACAAAATTAGTTTTTTGGGAGTATCCATTGTTGTTTTCATGCAAAATTATGTTTTTTTTTTGCTAGAATATTTTTAATTTTCAAGACTCTGAATTCATTATTTTCCATGAAAGCAAAAAATCTCGTTTGCCTTCTCAAATGGAATAAGCTACAATTCTAATGTCAAAAAAGTCATATGCTTTTTACTTCTGAGAAGTCATATACGATCTGTTATGAGTGCGTTCAGACGATTTGGTATGATTTTTTTGACAGTTCATATGAGAAGTCATATGACTTCTATAATCGTGTGGTGTAAAGTGGCCTTTAGTATAGGGCGGTATTTACCGAGCACTCATAAATGGTCCTTAAGTTTATGAGGCTCCTAACTCAAATAATATTTGTGCTATTCCCCAACCACTCATAGCTCTTTTTCGAAGTTCGAAAATGAGAACAACTCTCTCTTCCCCAGGTACCCCCAAACTGTGAAATCAAACAGTTTTCAAAAATGACTGCACTTTGTCGGTACTTCTTGGATCCTTGAAAAAATGAGTGTTGCATAAATAAATTCTTTGTGACTTCAGTGATTTTAATTTCTTTCCACTTATTCCACTTATTTTCTTAGTTTTGTCTCGGGGTGAAGATTATTGCACGTTTTAGTTTGTTTTATACGTTGGTTTATATTAAAAATAAATAAATTGGGTGGCGCAACAGCTCGTGGAGAACCACGGCCTAGTTACTTACAACTCACAACCATTCCTGTGTGCGTGTTTGTTGGCAGGAATGGAGGGGACCTACAGTTTTTTGCCGAGTCCGAACGGCTAAATGAGAAGCACTTTTTCATGACAAGTATACTCTTGGAGGATTTGTCAGTTCCTCGCAAGAGGCAGTACCTCGAATAAAACATTTCTGTTTTTAGGTGGCACGGCTGGGAATCGAACCCACACCTTCGGCATGACAGTCCTACGCACTAACCATCAAGCCACGAGGTACTACGTTGGTTTATATTAGTTGTGTTAAATGAAGAAAAACTACATCAGGGGCCCAATTCCACAAGAGTAGTTTTTCTGTGTACACAGAAATTCATGTACACATCGATTTTTGCGATTCGGCAAGAGTGAGTTTTAAGTTTTTGACAGATAAAGCATGCGCAATCAATCAAATTTATTTACATTTGTTTTGGGTGTGAACAGAAAATCAGGCACCCTTGCGGAATTGGGCCTCAGAACAGTATTAATGTGTGAAAACTGTCAAAACTGTCAGATTTAAGCAAAAAGTTTTTTTGAGATCAATTTTAGCTTATTATTATCCCAGACAAACAAATCAACTGGTACTGGTACTTCGACATTTCTCACTCACTTTCTCCACCAAAAAAGTAGGTGCAGGAAATATTGTTATTAACTGTTCTGAAAAACAGTTTGGGCAAGGTTTTTACTCGTGGAACACACAATCCTGTACTTTTCTGTAATTTTCTATTCGGAACAGATTCATTATATACACCTTTTATTATCCTATATTTTCAAATTTTCACAGCAAACGGACAAAAGAATTATCTTCACCGCTTGAATTATACAAAACAGATAATTGAAACAGTAAATAAAATTCCTGAAGACAAAAGGAATTACAATATGTGTACATGCGAGACTCATGTTTGTAAGGATCCAAGAAGTACCGACAAAATGAGTCAGTGAATTTTCTTGAAAGGTTACTTCGAAGGTTTTCGAATTAGTTTTCGGAGAGAGCGCTCATAACTTTATGAATGGTCAGGACAGGACCACTCATAACTTTTATGAGCGCTCATAAGTATTCATTATTATTGCTTGGTGAATAGGTTTATGAAGCTCTTAAGTTATGAGCGTTCGGTGAATACCGCCCTAAAAGACGCTGAGGATGAGCGGTTGTCTGTCTCAAATGCATTCAATATTTATTATTTTGACGGAAACAAATTAAAATTATGTAATCCAAAATATTAATGCTCTGTTTGATAAATTAAAGTTTGAAGAATTTTTTGTGATACAAATATTAGAAGTTATGATTTTGAAGAAAATTAAAAATAATATTCTTCTGTTTAAGTGGAGCGAATGAATTAAGTTCAAATAAAGAATTTTAAGTGAGCTCTACGACCAAAATTTGCGTCTTAGAAGTAGTCCAGTCATCACGTCGTGAAAAAGGGCCTGACCTTGCGCGCAGAGGCACTGTCTGATTTTTTTTCATGGATCGATAGAGGCTCATTTAAAAAGCTTAAATCCAAATTTGCACCACCTGACAACTTTTTTTTACCAAAGTTATTGGTAAAAATGTGTTTTTTGCCATTTTTTCGTCTTTTGTAAATATCTCGGCTGCAGTATGTTGCACAGAAAAAAATAAAACATGGATTTATTTATAATAAGATTATAAAAAAATTAATTTGTTTAAACAAATACAAAAAAAGTTATAGTTAGTTAAAGTAAGTTTTCATTGTTTGAAAATCACTCTTTCGTGATTATTAAGAAAAAAGCTCATTTAACGATGAGGTTTTTATTTTTACTTTTAAAGTCTTTGTAATTACCTACAATTTAAAAAAAAATTCAGCCCTTAACTACTAACACAAGCCGAGAAATAAATTTATGAACATAGGTAAGTCAGCGCACCCACGCAATTTTATTTTTTATGTTTTATTTTATATCTCAGCCCTAGTACGTCGTAAAGTTAAAATTAAAAAAATTTATTGTTTATAATAATTCTTTCTATCAACTTGCGTTAGATTCAATTTGTTTAAACAAATAGAAAAAAAGTTGCAGTTCATTAAAAGGTTTTTTTGTCTTGATTTTATACCTTTTTCATAACTATTGAGAAAAAACTGTATTTAACGGTACTTTTTTTCAGGTCTACCTTTTTTTTGTAGTCCTATAAATTTTCTATGAATTAAAAAAAAAATTAGTCCATTACGACAAACAGGAGCCAAGTTATTCATGAATTAAAAATGACGCGTCAGTTTACTAACGCATAGTAATATTCTTTCTTTTTTTTTTGTGAATATCTCGACCTCTGTGTATGCATGGTATGGAATGAAACTGTATTATTTTTAATAATATTCATTATGGACTTAAAGGAATTTTATTTTCTCTAAGCAGATATCTACATACCTACAAAAGTTAAAGTTAGTAGTAACTAAGTTAATTTTTTCTTATTCCGCCCACGCTAACTCTTTTCCGCACCACCCAGGGGGGAGGAGAATGAGGCACGTTTTGTTTAATCTTGTGGTATCCCTGGGCCTAATCCACTGCAAAGATCAATTAAATTGGTCCTATTCTCAACCGTTTTGGGCGTGAGAGCATTTTGTATTATAAGGATGTCTGCATCTTCTAAGGCCTGGGAGACTAAAAAGCCACGATTTTGAAGATATTTTTTATGAAGAACGATAAAGGTATACAGTATTACCCGTTAAATTGCACCTCGCTTATTTGATTTTCCCACGTAATTGATCTCAAAAAAACCATAGCTAAGAAACTAAAAACATGTTAATGTTTCGGTCAATTGAACTGCCCGGTTAATTGATCAAAAAATTAGATAAAATGGTCCGTGCAATCAAGCGGGGAGTACTCTATCTTCTATCTAAAAAAAATTGAGCCTTGTATGATTCATGAGAGTCAAGCAATCCATAAAAGAACATACATACATACATAGGTGAATCGGTGCACATACACAAACACTTTTCCTCAGCCTACAGCATTTGTACATGTCGCTGCTTTTCATAATAAGCTTTGATTACAGATATTTCGTTTCATAAACTGCATAGACATGTCAGCATGTCAAAATTTGCTGAAAGAAGCCGACGATCTGCAGTTCAACAAGCAGCTGATTTCATCTTTGACGAAAATACAATTTTTCGAGCATTGAAGAAAGACATTTTTGGCCAACGAAAAAAATAAAAACGATTAATCGTTCTGCTTAAAAATATCTTCAAAATCCTGGTTTTTCAGTTTCCCAGGCCTCAGAAGATATAGAGATCCTTATTGTACAAACAGCCATTTCTATGTGCTCTGAATTTGACTCGGTATTTATTGAGGGAGAAGATATGATTTACTGGTGATTTTGTCGGGATACGGGAAAATGATACGAACGTTTTCTTCAAAAAACCTGGTCGAGGATCTACGAAAACAGTCTTGTATTCGTCAAAAAGTTTCCTGCACAAAACTTTTTCTGAACATATTCTTTTTCTCCATGCCTTCACAGGCTGTGACACAACCTCTGCCATTTTCAAATCTGGAAAAAGTAAGCTAATCTCCTCGCTAAAGAAAGTTCCAAACCTTTCGAAAATAGTGAAGATTTTTAAATCCGAAGAAGCCAGTCAAAGAGATATCGCGTCTATGGAGAAAAATGTATTCACTGCACTATGCCTCCTCCATGGCAGTAAGGAAACATCGCTGGACCACTTGAGATTCAATCTTTTCTCACGCGCGAGTGTTAAAATCAAGTCCGATCCTGCTTCTTTGCCACCTACAGAATCAGCAGCAAAACAACACTCATTCCGGACATTCCATCAAGTAGGTACAAGCTTGGTTGGGAAATAACTTAAGACCCAGAGGGGTGGGGCTGGAAACGAAGTTCAAGAGGATTGGAGCAGGTGTTGGCTTCAGGGCCAACGATCCCACCCACACTCATCGACATGATTTCCTGCACGTGTACGAAACAATGCGGTACAGCCTGCGGGTGTCGAAAAGTCGGACTGAAGTGTTCAGCCGCCTGCAAGATCTGCTGCGGAAAAAGCTACTACAAAGTATTGCCGATGACTCCGAAGACGAGGAAAACTACGACCTTGAGCTCACGACAACAGCTTTTTCTAACGAAAATGAAACAGAGTAGAGACCAAACCTTGAATGTCATGACACTAATGAAGAGAGCAGGGTTGTCAGGTTTAAGAAAGCGGAATCGCCAAAGGTAAAATATAAATCGCCAAAAAATCGCCAATTTTAAAATATTCCACTTTATAAATGACCAAATCCAAAAATCACAAAAATGTTATAAAATTATTTGAGTGGTGGGAAAAAAAGCAATGTTCAGTTTTGAGTGCAATTAGATTTAGTCGATATTTTGATGCCTAAATTTTAGCAAACACCAATAAAAAGATACAAGGTTTTAGTGAAGATCAGATAAAAAGAAACAATATCGTCGGTTACTAGGTAAAACTACTCACAATTTATCAAAATATACTTTTGAAATTAGGTTGAAAAGAATTTTTTGAAGCTGAAGTCACGTTCCGCAAATTTTGAAATACAGTTCCTGGGCATATATTTCAATGTGTTAGTAAATACCTAGCAAAATGAGATTTCTTGGCTCTTGGATTAAAAAATGAATTTCATTCTCACTTTCTTTAGTATATTTTTGTGTACTTCCTGAGTTTTACCTTTTGACCGAAGATATTAGGACTTTAATTCAAAAAGTATATTTCCCATTGAGTGGACTCATATACATAAATGTTACTCAGATTCAATTTTATAAAAATTACTGAAATCTGTTAAAAAGAAAACAATAAAAATATTAATTGTGTAGCCTGGCCAATTCAAAGTCGGCAATTCATAATATTAAGTGGTCAATGTAGTTATAAGAAGTTTAATGTAATATCAAAAGAAACCTTAATAAAAAATTACTACTTCTAGTGCTACTTTGATTCAAAAAATTTAAATCGCCAAAACCTAAAAATATCGCCTTTTTTAAGGTACATCGCCAAACCGATTTTCGTGTCGCCAAATCAAAATTCATATCGCCTGTTTGGCGACAAATCGCCACATCTGACAACCCTGGAAGAGAGTGAAAACGAAATCCCCTCACGCCCAAAACGGTTGAGAAAAAGACCAATTTAATTGATCTTTGCAGTGAATTAGGCCCAGGGATACCACAAGATTAAACAAAACGTGCCTCATTCTCCTCCCCCCTGGGTGGTGCGGAAAAGAGTTAGCGTGGGCGGAATAAGAAAAAATTAACTTAGTTACTACTAACTTTAACTTTTGTAGGTATGTAGATATCTGCTTAGAGAAAATAAAATTCCTTTAAGTCCATAATGAATATTATTAAAAATAATACAGTTTCATTCCATACCATGCATACACAGAGGTCGAGATATTCACAAAAAAAAAGAAAGAATATTGCTATGCGTTAGTAAACTGACGCGTCATTTTTAATTCATGAATAACTTGGCTCCTGTTTGTCGTAATGGACTAATTTTTTTTTATTCATAGAAAATTTATAGGACTACAAAAAAAAGGTAAACCTGAAAAAAAGTACCGTTAAATACAGTTTTTTCTCAATAGTTATGAAAAAGGTATAAAACCAAGACAAAAAAAACCTTTTAATGAACTGCAACTTTTTTTCTATTTGTTTAAACAAATTGAATCTAACGCAAGTTGATAGAAAGAATTATTATAAACAATAAAATTTTTTAATTTTAACTTTGCGACGTACTAGGGCTGAGATATAAAATAAAACCTAAAAAATAAAATTGCGTGGGTGCGCTGACTTACCTATGTTCATAAATTTATTTCTCGGCTTGTGTTAGTAGTTAAGGGCTGATTTTTTTTTTAAATTGTAGGTAATTACAAGGACTTTAAAAGTAAAAAATAAAAACCTCATCGTTAAATGAGCTTTTTTCTTAATAATCACGAAAGAGTGATTTTCAAACAATGAAAACTTACTTTAACTAACTATAACTTTTTTTGTATTTGTTTAAACAAATTAATTTTTTTATAATCTTATAGCTAATCTTATTATAAATAAATCCATGTTTTATTTTTTTCTGTGCAACATACTGCAGCCGAGATATTTACAAAAGACAAAAAAATGGCAAAAAACACATTTTTACCAATAACTTTGGTAAAAAAAGTTGTCAGGTGGTGCAAATTTGGATTTAAGCTTTTTAAATGAGCCTCTATCGATCCATGAAAAAAAATCAGACAGTGCCTCTGCGCGCAAGGTCAAATGACCTAATGACTGAACTAAAGGGTTCAACAGCATCTAACTGATGAGCCCAACTGTTGTACCTGGGCGAAACGCAATATATGGAGTAGAGCTCACTTAAAATTTTATTTATTTATTTGAAATCAAATATTAGTTGATTATCAGTCTGTTTGACACAGCTAGAAATATAATAAAATAAAAACACGACAAATGAACGAAAGCTTCTCTAAACATTTGTTTTTCAATTATGTCTTCAAAACATTTTATAATGATCTATAAACCAATTTCATTCTTACCTTCATGTGTTTTCGCAGTGAAGATGGATGAGTATATGACTTATCACAGCCGTTGACGCGACAATTGTACGGTTTGTCTGACGTATGCACATGCGAATGTTTTTTACGATCCGAAGAATTTGCAAATCGCCGATCACAACCATCGTGTTCACATCTAAACGGTTTCTCACCTGGAAATAAAAATAAACATAAAAGACACGACGATTACTAATAGTAATATTATTTTCCAAATTTATAAGTAAGAAAGAAGGAACAGGCAAGCAAGATCACCCACAAAAAGATATTCGTGATGCTCGGTATTTCCTGAAAATATTTATTTTTTGAGACCATGTTGGATGAGTTTTGCATTCAGGGAACACATGCAGATTCCATCGTCTTATGTGTATTCGTTGTCTCAAACCAAATATAGAATAAAAAGAACTCTTTATGATTTATGACAGCTAAATGTAACTTGTTAAACACACACCGATTCAATTTTTTTTTGCACAATCCCTTACCTTGTAAAACAAAGTTTCACGTATTCACCAAGAGAATTTAAAAAAAGGCATTCTTGATGATATTCAAAATAAAATGGAAAACAAAAATAATATAGATACCTACCTACATACATATTAATGTATTTTTTAAGGCAATTCCAAATTAAGCTCTGCAGTGTTTGTTAAACAAATTCCAAACAAAAAATTGATGACCGAAGAAAATATACAGCAATAAAGTGGATAAAAATGGTAACAAATACTTTTTGACATATAGGTATATCATTCCGTGTTGCTATGTTTATGGGAGATATAAAAAATCATAAAGGCTTGATGCAATGCCCAGTTAATTTACTCGCTTAAATTAAAAAAAAATTCTTAGCTGTCTTCTTTTAGTGGCCGCTATAAATCTAGATACCTCATTTAAGTGAAGCAACTATGAAATATTCAAACGTATCTTAACATTAAATGACATAAAATAAATGTAACCAATTTTTTTTTAGAAAAATTGTTTAAGAGCCGAAGCCATAACAATAAATTATTAATTTTTGAAATGTCAAATTCTTACCCTGGTCTGGACTTAGAAGACACAAAAACAGAATGATATGAAAAAAGGTTTCTTTTAATTGGGGTTTTGTTGTGTTTTGTTTTTTGTTGAACGACGACTTTTGTTCACATTAAATGTCTTAGCTGAGATGATATCCCTTTATCTACCTGTTACCTACATTCGTTTATTATAATGTGTGATATGTTTAGTGACTTAAACTGTGGGGGAGACTTATTCAATTTATTGATTCGATCGAAGGATTATCGTTATGAAACCTTTTCATATCATGTTTTTGTTAACTGACATTTTATTTATTTGTGTTTTTGTATGATTATTTAGTGTTTGACCAGGCGATACTTGTCAAAAAAATGGTTGTTGCCTCATGAGTGAATCTGAAAATCATAACACGATTTAATAACGCAAAAGTCCGTCGGAATGAAAAATCAAGTCGCGTCGTCACCGTCGTCGTTATGCCACGCTGCTGTCGCGTCGAGATCATACCTAGAGTTAGTTAAATGAAGCTAATAATAATGTGTATAGGCGTTTTTCTTTTTTAATTCAGAGCGGAGCCTTAACTGTCAAACAAAAATGTGTGTTTCTTTTTTTAGCTCTCAGCGTTCGGGGCTTAAAATTGGTGCTTCTTTTTTCGTTCTGAGCTTTTTCAGAGCGCGCTCTATGAGCTCAGAATAAAATAACTGAGCAGACAGAGTTAAAAGCTGAACACATAAGCATTATTTGACAGCTAGTATTCAGGTGTGTTTCAAAAATAGTTCAGAGCGCTCAGAACATGCTTGTTCAGATGACGTTCAGAGCTCTATTCTGAATGAAAAAAGAAAAACCCTTTATATAGAATTCTTGTTTGTTTAGCTCAATATAGGGCTGCAGTTCAAGCCCGAAAAGCCTTCAAATAAGAGAAAAACTGGATAATTCGAAAATATATAACATAAGATAATCTGTCTTAAAATGACAAAAATCGTTAAAACCAAAAATATTCGGTTTTAGGACAGAACATTCTTCGACTCATCAGGTAATAAAACTTACCAAAGATTTAAAAAAAGCACTTAGACATACAAAATCCATTGGAATGGTTTCCTTTGACATTGAGAAAGCTTTTGACAGCGTCTAGCATGACGTTGTTGTCCATAAGCTTCTAATAAACGGTCTTACAAAATATGTTATAAAGATTATTAAAAGTTTTTTAAAGGAAAGAAAGTTCTTCGTTGAAATTGCACAAGAAAAATCTCCACTGTACGCTAATAAAGTGGGTGTCCCTCAAGGCTCTACCCTCTCCCTCCTTCTTTACAATATTTATGTGTCCGACTTCCTGCCTTAAATCACTGCAAGAGATCATTTTTTGCTGATGATACATGTATTTACAGTATATCTGATAACTGCCAACAAATTTTTTTCAACCTTCATAACGCTCTTGATGCGGTTCAAATCTATTTTTATAGCTGGAAAATCACAATAAATCCTTTAAAGACACAAACTTGTTTTTTTTTTTACAAAGAAACGTAACGTAAGCAAAGCAATTTGCCACAAACAAATCTTTCAGTCTGCAATTCTCCAGTCCAATGGGAACAAAGTATTAAATATTTGGGTGTTACCCTTGACAAAACCTTAACTTATTCAAAATCAAACATCCGAAAGATCAATTTTTAATCACAATCCCACCTAAGCCTCGAAATTAAATTATTAATTTACCAAGTTATTTTCGTGCCTGCTATGTTATATGCGTCTCCATGTTGGTACTATTGTGCTGAGTGCCACTACAAAAAAAAATTCAGATTTGTCAAAATAAGATCTTGAAAACAATTTTAAACCTTCCTTGGCATTTCCTAACTATTGGGTTGCATCAAATCGCAAACATTGAGACACTCCTACTATAAAAGAAAATTGCTCAAAAATGTACGAGAACCTTATGTATAAATCAATAGATGAAAATTCAATATTGGAAAAAATATTGCCACTTGATTTGCATATATTTTATTTGAGTTTTAAGTAGTTATATTAGTCTTAGTAAAATTGCCAATGAGATTTTTTTTAATTTTCTTCAAACAATTACCTTCAAATAAATCAAATATCTTTCCCTATTATAAAAATTTATAGTTGCTAAGAATATATATTATTCTTATCTCTATGTACTTAATATCCTAATGTATTATAAATAGGTGGACACTAAATAATAAAATAAATAAATAAATGAAAAATATAATATAAGATTTCTGTAGCCAAAAACTACTAAGAATTACTATGGCGGAACATGCTCAAATCGTGCTTTAAAGGTCCATGCAAACTGTTTTACTATATCTCATTATTTACTCATAAAAACTAGTAAAAAAAATCCGATGCAGCAAAATTTGCGAATGCTCCACTGAATGCACAAATGTTGAGCAAATCGATTCGACAGAATTTCAATAAATATAATAAGCTTGAAAAATAGGTAATATATTTTATTTGAAAACAACCTTGTTTTATTTAAAGATTTTGAAGACTGTTCCGCTTTGAAATATGGAAAAACAATTCTATTGATTTATTGTCAATGGAAAAACCATAGTGTGGACCCACAAACTAGCTAGATCGAAAATGTTATATAAATATTTTTATATTTTAAAATCTATAAAATTCTAAGCATCTTGAATAACGCGAGCAAATACATGTGACCCAGTCGTGCCCTTTATATTTGTATGCTTTAGACTTTAGGTAAAACTATAATGTTATGTTTCTTCTATTACCAATTGTAAAGCCTAGTACGCAGATCGAGACAAAATTTTTCTCCCATATAAAATTTTTCCCAGGACAAATTTTATCTCGTTTTTTTTTTCCAAGCGGTACGCAGCTCCTGCGCAAAATTTGACACTTGACACCGCTGTACGAGAAAAGGTAAAAAAAAAGTCTCCACTTAATTTTGCGCGGAAAAAGAATGCTCGAAGCATTATTTTTCCGGACAAATTGTGACGTTTTATATATATTTCGCTTTTTATATACTAAAATCATCTCCCTGTTTCATTCTTTCCATTTATAAGACGTTGTGAGGACGCAAAACTGAAATAAATATAAAATGCGTACAGAAAATGATGACATGGAATGAGCTGTTTTAAATCAGTCAGTGGCGTAGCTAATGAGAAAGGGTACAAAAGGGCCACATTTCAGATACAGAAAATATTTGTTTCAATAAAAAATTTAAATTGATTCCCAAAACGAGTTGGCAATTTTAATTGGATCTTGGGAGCAGTGGAAAAATGTGAACATTTCTGATTTTGACATGGTTTTTTTAATCCATCGACATCAATGGAATTTGACAGTTGATGGCTTGAAAGATGAAGAACAAATTTGACGGAAAAAGTTAATTTGATCCAAAAGTCAAAAAAGTGCCCTTATCCACTTTTTCCCGGAGAAGTAAAAAACCTTCAAAAATTTCAGAATTTTTAGTGGTTTTTTAATCCATTGACATCGTGGCAATCCTTCAATATATTTTGACAGGAGACAATCCTTCAATATATTTATTTGGGAGACAAACTACCTATATTTTGACGGAGAAAGTGTATTTTGATCCAAATGTAACCAAATTGCCCTAAAATCGACTTTTCCAGAGAAGTAAAAGCTGAAAATTTCAGTTCTTTTAAAGGTATTTTCATCCATCCACATTATATTGTTCACCATCAAGCGCATGCGTTCAATTTTTCTTGCTCTGTAAATGCTTTGAAGGAATATGATTTCTGTACATGCAAAAGTTTCAAATTTATGTTAATTTAAGGAAATTTTATAATTTTTCAAATTTATAACTACGCTACTGTTCTCATTTGACTTTTGTTTTTATCTCTACCCCTTCAGAATTTGTCTCGAGAAAAAAAATGTAGAGATAAAATTTGTCTTTGCTCGATCTGCATACTAGGCTTAAGGATCAACACATTGTTTGAATACACTACCAATTAGGTCTTAGAAATAATAAGTGTAAAAGTCATATTTTCGATGGGGAAATTATTCAGCCAATATCTCTGAAGCGATTGGTTCTAGAAAAAAGCGAAATGGCCATTTTTAAGCGCAATTTTGTAAGCTTTAATTTCTGTATTGACACTTTTCCTTCTTTAGTTGAAAGTTTTCGAGAAATTAAGAAAAAAAAGGGAAAAAAACCCATTTACCCCTTTTCAAAGCCCTCACAAAAAAGTTCTTGGGTGAAACCAAGAACTTTTTTTCAGGACATGCTCAAGACATCAAATCAGCTTTTTCGGATTGTTTCTAGTTTTCATGAGTAAATAATGAAATATAGGAAAACAGTGTGGATGGACCTTTAAAGCACGGTTTGAGCATGTGCCGCCACAGTAATTCTTAGTAATTTTTGGCTACAGTACTCTTTTATCATAAAGAATGTCCAGCGAGAATTTTTCAACTTTAAATTTTGACTATCGAAACACTAGCGGGTTGAGGTAAGCAGGAGAGGTATCATTCAAAGCGCAGGATTTGCGGAATTTTAAGTCGCCATGAGTCCACAGAACACATATTAAAGTTAATATCACTAGCGTTTTCATTTTTGTTCGGTTCTGCGCATCCATCAAAATCAGTGGAAAATGGCGAATCCCGTGACCCCCACTCGTTAAATGTCAAAATTTGTTGTGTGTTATGTGTTCATTTGTTACTTATTTATTAACAAATACAATAATTGTTTCAAGCTCTTCATTTTATCATGCAAACAACATTCCTTCTTGGTTTTTAATGTTATTTAAATTATCCTTTTGTGTTTGTTTTCTTCGTTGTAATATAGCGGACGGGGTCACGTAAGGCTGCCATTTAGAATTTCTTCTGACAGTTCTCATTTCGGACAACATGCGCAAGATAATACCTTAGATATGTGTGCTGTGCCATGAGTCACTTGTCGGGAGCGCACCGCGCGTTTGCGGTGGAGCAATATTTGAAGTGCGGTGAATCATTGGTACGTGCGCGTCGCGCTTTTTGTACTCACTTTTTGATATTCGACGAGCGACGACTAAGTGATGGGCCGAGCGCGCAACTTATCTGGTCGTGGGAACAAAGATTCAGGCAAGAAGGCACAATGGTAAATAGACCTATTTCTGGGCCATCAACGTCAGCAACAACGCCAGAACATGTGTCTCAAGTTCGAAATAAAATATTTTATATCCTCGTAAATCGATAAGGAAGATTGCGGCCTCAACAGGAATAAAAAAATCAACAGTGCATGTTATTTAGAACAAGAAATTAAAGCTCCACCAGTACAAAATGCAAATTGTTCAGTATCTCAACGAAATTGACTATCCTTCGCAAGAACAATGCTGGTACGTTTTCGGACATCACTTGCGCATGGAAACATTTTATTCAGTGACGAAGCACATTTCCATATTGATGAATATGTTAACAAACAAAAAATGCGATACTGGTGCCCCAACGAACGCCATCAAAAACGATTACATTGTTTAAAAACGACAGTTTGGTGTGCCATTTTGCGAGCGCGTTTACAAATGTAAGGGACCGGCTGCAAGAGTGCATTGAAAAAAACGGCCATCATTTGAATGGTATGGTTTTTGAAAATTAAATAAGCATTATTGCTCTGTATTATATTGAAATAAAAATAAATAAAACGATGTAGGAGGATTCCATCGTCACGTACGGACAAATTCAACTACTTTTATGTTATCATTTAACGTCTAGTTTTTGATACGTTACTTAGACATGTCATATTTTAATTTTATTTAACTGTTTTTATATAAGTCTTTTACTATATGCAAACATTCTGAAGGTATTCCTTTAAATATCTAAAAAAAAAAATAAGAAGCGCTGTCACGTACGGACGGGCCAATTCTACCAATGTTCCAGGTTGCTATCTTAATGTTCAAATTTCAGCGAAACTATGGACCATCGATCACAAATGTGTTAGAACCAAATTATGAGAATGAATCAAAATCGGTATTAGCGAAAAAAAAAAAATCAAAAAAGCACATCTTTATATTTAAAACCATGTTTTAATGTCTTGTCACGTACAGACAAATCACGTCACGTTTCGGACAGAGTTCAAAGATGTTCAAAGGGTAGACACGGTGCATTCAAGAGGACACAAGCGTCCACAAGCTTTTTTTTAAAGCGAACCTCTGTCTATCAACTCCTACTCTCACCTCCAAGTGGTGAACATCGGGTGCCTAGTACCTTTAACTGAAGATAGGGTTCCAATCCCTGTGGACGGTTTTAGGGGGCAGCAAACGAGAGAGGGGGGAGGAGTGTTCCCACTAAGGCATTTCTCCTTTATCCAGGCAGCAGCGGAAGAATTCTCAAGATGGAATTAACGGTGGCGTCTACAGTTGCAATTAGGCTGAACTACTTAGTGAACACCTTATACGGTCTACTACGACATATTCGGAGCTCAGGCCTATAAGGAGTGGTTAATCCGGGTCCCCGCCCTTGGAGTTACATATATAGGGTCTGGTCCTCCAGGTTGGGGCTCGTGCCGTCGCACTATGGGCCCAAGTGACGTTTTGCGTCTCAAAAAGCTGTAACTTAATTGTCTTGTGAGATAATACCTACGCTGAAATTTCGCACATATCTTCTTTAATATAATGCCAACAAAATAATGTAAGTTTCTTAAGGATAAATGTACACTATTTTTATATAAAAACTATTCAAACATTTTCATACACACAAATTGCGGAATAAACTCATAACACCTAGTTCAGTCAATAAAGATTTTCACTTTAAAAAAAATTCAACAGTTTTGAAACTTGGCACACTTATTCAGAATGGTCTAGTGATGAAGTGTAAAAAAGTCCCTATGAATCCGAGATCTAGCAGCAGGAGCTTGCAGCATTTTTACTTTTTTGTTTTTCGTTTTTGTCTTAAAAATAATTTGTTCCATCAAAAAATTTTCTGATAAAGATAGATAGCTTATAAAATTTGCTACAATATTGATTGTGACCAAAATTTTCATATCTCTTATAATTAAAAAGTTATTTTGTGCCAAGAGTTGGTACTTTTTTAATTTTTTAACGTCTAAAGGATCGACATTCAAGCATTCACCATCAAAAGAAGAACGTATTTGTGTACATTTTTTTTTTTATTAGAATACAAGAACAAATCATTGAATCATTGAATCCATGAATCCCATCCTGCATGAATAAGGGGACAGCCGTGTAAGAAAAAAAATATTATCGACTTTTCTGCTTTCTGTAACTAGCTTTTGAGATTTCTGAAATGGGGTTTGGAGGATATATAAATAATAATAATAATAATTTTAACTATATGCCTGTAAGACCTAAGGTCTTTTAAATGCAACCTGAATTGCACGGCACTAGTTAGGAAGAGTAGGAAGATAGGAAAGATTTGGCACAGTGGATATAAAAGATGTTGAAATATATGAACGGCCTTGGCAAAATCCTTGGGTGCTCGGATAGTAAACGCTTAAAATGTTAGCGCTAGCACCGCATTTCATACTTGAGAGTACAAAATGCAGCGCTTCTTAGGTAACCCGGAGGCCACACGAGCGAGTACTCGCTAGCGAGTTGGGTACATACATTAATTGTCAAATCATTCGCTGCTCTACTCGATACTCAACTGGCTTCAAAAAAGGCAAGCTAGTTGGCTAGCGAGCAGGAAAAGTTATTATATTATTTTTATTGTAGATAATTTTATAAGTTATTCTTCTGTCTCAAATAATTTTTGATAGGACAATAATATATTCTTAGATAAACACGAAAAACCGAAAAATAAGTATGTTGCACATTCCTGCCCCTAGAGCTCGCCTCGGATTCATGGGGACCTTTTTACACAACATCGCTTGACCATTCTGAATAAGCAAGGGCGTACGCAGAGGGGGGGGGGGCACTTGCCCCCCCTGACAAATCAAAATGTATTTCGCTTATTTATTGCTGATGAATAACAAACCCTTAACTCTATAAAATTATTCGAGAAGTTGAACTTTTATTTTATTAGTGTCTTTTTCTCAAAAAAATAAATATACATATTAGAAACTGAATTCGCAGCTATTTTTTTTCTAAGAAAGTAAAAAACTTAATTTGGCATCTTAAAACTAGATATGTATTCTAATACTGATTGTGAGTGAGGCCAGTTTTGACATCAATATTATTTTATTGATACAAAATAAAACTTCTATATCTCGACTTTGAATAGATTTAAATACTTGAAAAAATGTCGTTTGTACAAAGAACCTTGCTGTTTAAAGAAAAATTAACGTATCTATGGTGCTACCACCATACTAGCACTTGAAGATCTGGAAAATTACCTTAGAAAGTAAATTATTTGCTAGTGCATACATACATGTCTCCAAAATGCCAGAAATGTATGTAGTCGTTAAAAAAAGGTCACCTCGGATGGACCCAAATTGACTCTAAGACCCGTTTGCTGATACGAAACTTAAGCATTTATGTTCTACTTAAGAACCTTATGTTCTACTTTTTCCTCTGCGTAAACTGTAAACTAAGCGCTTATGTTCTACTTAAATATTTAAGGTTCGTATCAGCAAATGGGCCTAAATGAAGGCAAAAAACCCTAATTTTTTACGATTTTTATTTTAATCCCCTATAGTCGCTGAGGGTTGTAGGAGTACATTAAATAGCCGTTCTGTTTTTTTTTTGCCTATACTAAGAAATTCGTGTAATATCTGCCAAAAACTCAGAGCATAGGTGGGAAGTAGACAAGAAAAAATGCTACCGGAGGTGTTAATATCTCCCTCCGCTTGGTCGGGAGGGCAAATTTAATAAAATAATTGCATAAAATAGAAAAAAAAATACTTACAAAACAACGGCAATACTTACAATAATGTTTTGTAGAATTTTGAAAAGCTTCATTTAGAGCTGATTTAGGCCCATCCAAATATAAAAATTCAAAACTAAAAACCTCTTCTTCTTAGCACGGCAGCAGTCGATAATAAAAAAAGAAATCTTGTTTTTGAAATTTTGACAACTTCTAAGAATTATTGGTTCCTGAGGTATATAGATCTTCATACATATTAAAACCATGTAACTGATCTACTTACCCCTCACTCGCTGATTGACACTACAGATCGTCAAAATTATGGAAGAATCTTGAAATTTCACACAGCGGAAGGTCTTGTTGTGCATAAAAAAGAAAAAAATGATATTTTCCATTTAGGTGATTAGGGGGCGTGTTCTCCACCCGTTTTCACTAAATTTGTATTTAATTTACATAAATATAGAGCACTTCCACGTAGCACATAGATCTTTGAATTTTGGCGGAATAATAAGGCTGTGTAAGCATGTAAAAGAAAAGTTTTAGATTTTGCATTCAGGAGGCGTGGCATCAACCCAATATTTCAGAATTGTTATCAATCTATCAACAATGCAGAACGATGAAATTTGCTAAAGCGGTAGAACTTGTAGAGCATACATAGCTCACAATTGAAAACTTGAGATTTTCCGTTAGTGGGTGTGGCATCCAGCCACTTTCTAAAATCTATCAACTAAATGGCGATTTTGTCGTAGAATGATGAAATATGGTATAGTATTAGCGGTGTAGTGCATTGGAAAATTGAAAAAATTTATATTTTGTATTCAAGGGGCGTGTGGCATCCACCCATTTCCTCAACAAAGAAAAATCTTTGCAAAGAGAATTAATTAATCAATTAAGAACAAAAACTTGACCAGTGTAATAAAATAGAAATATAAGAGAGACTTTGACAATTCAAATTCATTGTTTAAAAATAGAAACATTCTTTTCTACACTTTATTTTTGTACCTTTTAATTTTTTTTCACACTCTTAAATGACTGATACCAATTTTGTATATATCCATATGTATGTCACACAAGCATTATGCAAATGCGAAACCACGAAATCAAAGTATAATGTGAGTGTGCTGCTGTAATAAAAAAGACGTTAGCAAACTGCAAGATGGTCGATCCAAACTGGTGGAAAATTTAGATCTATCAAACCCTTCTTTTATTAATTTTAAAATGAGAGTCCTTAAAATATAATTTCTAAGAATGTTCTTGGAATCGATTTTTATTCTACAATGGTTGGGAACCAATTTTAAACGTTTAAGATTGCTTGCGAAAAAGAAATTGCAAAAACATGTAAAATCTGTGATTTTTTGTTCTACTTCTTATAATAGGTTTATAGTTCTTAATCAAAGAAAAGCAATTAAAAGCATACAGATTTTTTATATGTTTTAGTTTATGAACTAAGGCATTAATTGCGCACTAGAACTAAACGGTGGATGACGCTGGAAGTACTTAAAACTCCAATCGAAATTTGGCAAAAGTTAAAAAAGACATGATGTGTTATTGAAAAAAATAAATTTATCTAAAATATATATTTTCCAAAAAATATTTTTGCAAATTCCAATAGTAGTAATAACAAGCTTTCGAAAAACATATAATTCTTAGGGCCAGTTTCAAATGTTCCGGTTAAAGTTTCGGATAGATATCCGACACTTAACCCTATCCAGCAGATAAAAGTTCCTGTTATTTATTTTCTGTTTCATCGTCAAAGTCTCGCATAAACTAACCGGTGGTTTAATTTAATAGACACTTACAGTTTGAGAACAACATAAAACATCAAAATCATACTGAAAATTAAATTTTTGCAACAAAAAAATTTCGTTTTTATTTAAAATGTCAATAATTTAAATTTAGTACAAACCAAACAATTTAAAGAGAACATTCAAACTATTACGATGAAACTCATAGCAGTTAGGCATACATACATCCAATCCTCAACGTTGGACCTAAGATTTTGGCCTGCAAACAACAAATGTTGAAAATAGATTCCCTATTCAAACAAAAAAGAGAAGAAGACACCACAAGCGGTGTGATTATACAGCAAATGATGCCGACCCTCACAGTTCATGTCCGAAAATGCACGGGAGTTTAAAGTTTTGGAACATGATTAAGATATATGTACATGCATAAATAGTCGCAATAAATAATAATATGCAATACAAATATAAATGTCTTCCTATTTTTGTACCTTGGTTCTAAAAAGGCCAATGTCCTATTTGTGGGAAGTCGGAAATGTTGAATTTTAATGTCTAAAAATGCTCATTTCTTTAGATAATTAAACTTTTTACAACCATCGGTATTTTGTTAAGAGGCAATTGGAGTCCATTCGCCCTTATTAAAGTCGTGGAACATCTTCCGCTGAGTCAAATAGTGTACTAATGTCAGTCAGTATTTTAAAAAATGAACAATGGCCCTTCTAGAACCAAGGAACAGATTTATACAAATTCCATAGATCCAGGACACATCTTTTGATTGCATTTTACGGTCTTCAACGAAAAAATAGTTTCAAACTATATTTTTCCAAACGCTTCATATTAATATTTTTCTTATCTTCTGGATAAAAGCTTTAACAGCTACTTGAACCGGCCGGCGGATAGGCTATCCGAAACTTTATGTGTCGGATATCACTATCCGAGACATTTGAAACGTAAAGTTGAAGTTTATCTTGCGGTTAAGTTCCGGATAGGCTATCCGTAACTTTAACCGGAACATTTGAAACTGGCCCTAACACTTTATCATCATCAATAATTAATAGCTTCATTATGTCACTCAAACAGTGTTTTTTCTAGTGAGCACTTTAGAAAGGGTTAAATACTAGAAACACTGGATGGAAACATAATTTTTAATTGGAATCTGTACTTTAAGTATTCCTAAATTAATTTCTGCCAAGAAATTAATCGTAAAAATAGTTTTGAAAAAACCATTTTTGAGACGCAAACCATCATTTGGGAACATAGTGCGTCAGGACGACTTCCCGGCCACGTAAAGCTATTTAGTTGCGAAGCAACAGCAAGCCTCGGATACGGACGGATTTACTGTTGATGAACCCAGCAAACGAAATGAGGACAACGAACTTCGGATCTGCACGTGGTATGTTCTGTCTCTCTATAGACCACGTGCAGCCGAACATTTAGCGGTGGCCCTAGACTGCTACAAAGCAGACATCACCGCCAGCCAAGAAGTGCGATGGGATGGGCCGGGCAAAAGAAAACTTAAAGATTGCGATATCTACTACGGTGACTGTTACCGACCACAAGGGCAGCGTCTTTTTGGATGTGGATTTGTTGTTAGAGGCAGACTTAGGCAAGAAGTCTTGAATTTCAATTATGTGAACGAACGCCTCACGACAATTGCTGCGCCATCCCTAATATTTTGACTTAGATACACGTAACAAACAATTTGTTTGTATTAAAACTTGAGAACATAATATTTTTTTTATATTGATACAAAACATAACTTCCAAATCCGTTTAAATCATTATAAAACCAGCTAAACCTATTTAAATCGAGCCATTAAATGCAACCCCTTCGTGCTATATTAATCCCATACAAAGAAGATATCTCCTCATATATTTTTTTTTTTCAATATTGATTTATGTTGGCTATAAATTTTGCGCCAGCAAATCTCATACAAACTACACAAGTGGAGACTTTTATTATCTGAAGCGAATGTTTTAGTTCGAGTTATATAAGGTTGACATTGAAAAATCATAACTCCCATTCTACTCATCCGATCTTCAAGGTTAAGATATCTAAATAAAGCCAACATGACACGCTACATTTTATAAAAACATCATTTTCATACTAAAGGGGGAATAATCCCCCTTTAATTCGATTTGCAGCATTCTAAACTCAAAATTTGATGAAAAATTTCACAATTTGAAAAAACAAAAAATGCTTATTGATTCAAAATAGCTTTTTATCGCCTGTAGTCCTACAAATTGGCGTTTCGTTCGGCTTACTCACTTGAACTCATTAGTGACATAGTGAGGGCTTTGTCATACGCAATTTGTGTTAAGTTCAGTTCAACTTACATGAATTTTTCAACGAAAATCCATTGTAAACTATATCCAACAAGATTAGAATTCCTAATCATTAAGGTGGAAGTTTTGTTGTATTATAAAACATTCTTATATAAAAACTATGCCTAGCGGCGGGCAAAAAAACTTCCAGCTTAACTGGCTGAACAGAATGAGACGCAGCTGTCAACATTTTGAATACACACAAATTCAATGATGCGAACAGAACACGACGCAGCTGGACAAGTTGGCCAACTTTTAACTTTTGCTTGCAGCTTTTTTGACGTTTCAAAATTGCGAGCAAAACGAAGTGCTTACATTTGGGTTAAAGTGATTCTTAAACTCTTTTCAATCACTCATAAAGACGTTAAGCAATTTTAGATTCTTTTTTATCATTATTCATTTTTATTTTCGTTTTCATTTTCATTTTCGATACAAAAATGTCAGAAAGCTGTACAGCTGCATTGTAGGCGCGTACAAAAAATCACGTACCACACTTTTTGACAGCTATTCCAGTTGTAGCTGCAGCTCCAGTTGCAGCACTCTATTCTGTTCAGCCAGTAATGATTAGGAATTCTAATCTTGTTGGATATAGTTTACAGTGGATTTTCGTTGAAAAATTCATGTTAGTTGAACTGAACTTAAAATAAATCGCGCCTGACAAAGCCCTCACTATGTCACTGATGAGTTCAAGTGTAAGCCGAACGAAATAAAAATGTTGATTTATGAAACATTATTGTACGTTGCTCAAAAGCTTGAGTATTAATTTTCAATTTATTAATTAACTATAAGAAAATTCACATTTTGATAACTTCCAAGGTAGTCGTAGAAGCCAAATAAAATAAAAAATTGTCAGTCCAACTGCATTGAATTTGCGGTAAGCCGAGAAATACTGCGTTGATTTTTAAAAATAAGGTGTCTCTAGAGAGATTAATCCTCAAATTTTTACAGCGTACTGATGTTATATTTTCATAACATTTTAGTAGCTGGGAGACTTCGAAAGGCTTAAAAGCAAGCCTTAACAATAATTATACTTCCTACGATTTTCAAAATGTATATTTTATAATAATTTGGACTAATATGTCAATAGAAAAAGAAATGTTGTGGAAGATAAGAAAAAGTGATATTTTTTAGGAACCGATTCTCGATTTTTTTTTTTGAAAATAGAGTGTCGACTGGATTTTAGGTATAGATAAATGAGTTAAATTAAAACTAATTATAAAGGAAAAAATTAAAATGTTTGCTTTTATTACTTTCAGCTTTGATCAAAGGATTATTCGTAGCCAACCTAGAACTCAAGATCAGAAATCGCCACTGATGAGCAATGCCCTAGCTTTGACATTAAAATTGTCTTGGGTGATTTTAATGCAAAACTAGGAGGAGAAGACGTCTTTGGTGGCAAAATCGGAAGATACAACCTGCACGACACCACCTCCGATAACGGGCTCAGGCTAATCGACTTTGCTGCGGGGCGAAACGTCGTGGTAGCTATACTTCATCCAACAAAAATATGCAGTGTAGGCAAGATAGGGCGTTTGCCTCGCATTCTACCTTCAGTAGATTACATAAATCTGTCCTTCATTAAAGCTCTCACAGGGGTGTCGTAGTGTTTATTTTACATGAACCCAAATATGAAAGAATAGTATGTAGGGTTACCGCCCTTTTTTTAGATAGACATTTTCATTTAATTGTTTTATTTCATTTTATTTTTGCCATTTCAAACAACTTACATAAAGCACAAAATACACGACTTAAAAATACAAATTGCAAAACACTCTAAAAAAACACACCTCTTCACAAATACACGAGTAAGAAACACAAATTGCACAAAACTGATACCCGTCTTAAGAACACAAATTGCACAAAACTTAAAAAATACACCTTTTCAAAATACAATTTACATAAAAATACTTTACTTCACCTCGCGATACGAAAATCTATGCAAATACTGTTCTATTTCAGAGAAAAACAGCTTAAAATTTTGTAACTGCATTTTAACGTATTTTCCACACATTAAAATAAATGCAAAAGATGAAAAACACTCCACGAAAACAATCATCACTAAAACCTTTTTTTTAAAGCTCTAAAATCCAAAGCACCTCAACAGAAACCCAAGAAAAAAAAGCTGAACGAGTTACTAAATAGACACGGGTAACTCTGAATATACATCAATTTTAGAATGGGGGTTGAATAGCAGTAGCCAATAGCCATAGGCCACAGCAATTCAGTGCGCACTCAGATGTGCGCTCAATAGGACGTGTTGGATCTGCGTCAGCTGCAATCAGAAATTTACGGGCGGGCAAACACTTTTTTATGGAGGAGGTCTTTCAATTTAGTATGGTGCAAAAATATGGCACGCTACTGATTTTGAAAAAGCTTTCCCATAAGACGTGTACTGCATATTTTTGTTGGATGAAGTATAGTACGCAGTTCCCGCATCTCGATATAAATAAGGGGACAGGGTGAATTCCTGGGCAATCAACAGCCAACCAAATTGACCACATTGCGATCGACACAAGGCACTCCTTCAGTATCAAGGATGTCCAAACGTTCCGAAGAGCCAACGTTGACTCGGACCACTACCTCGTCGTAGCAAAGGTAATGCTGCGGATATCCAGATCCAGACCAAAGCCAAAACAGAGAAATACTGTGAGGAAGTTCAACGTCGGATGGCTACAGTCGCCCCCCTGTTTTGACGAAGAATGTCGGAAAGTACAGCTGTGAACATGAAAATAGCAGTGGTTTCACAGACATTGTTGAAAGCCTTCTATTTTCGGTTCTAGACTTTCCATTTAAAAAAAGAATGCATTTAGTGAAAGCCTTAATCATTAGCATCATTAAGAAAGAGATAGCTTTAGTTAGTTTTCCAAGCGTTCAGAATAACGGTAGATTTAATCGTTAGGGATCGTTTTTGAAGTGAACATTAAAATAGCAGTATTTTGTAAATATTCTATTTTTTTTTACTTTTTTGAAGTGCTATAAACCGAAAGGAAGTAAAATGTAGTAGAAGAAATGTTTTTGAAGAAATATGAATACAAACAAGCATTTTTAATATTTTTTTTTGCAAAAGTGGGCAGTATTAAACACTTCACTGATGAGCAGTGAAAATTAATTCTGTTGCAGCTTAGAGAAGGCAAGTCATACCAGGAAATGCACAACATTTGTTGTTGCTCGGCTTAAATGATCCCAATTTCTATAAAATATGCGCAAAAGCCAGAAAGAAGAGATGGAAAAAGAAAAATAACACCCCATGACGGAAGGAGAATCATGGGATTTTCTCGAGAGAATCTACAAAAATCGACAATCGAGATTCGTTAAGAGATCAATCTTTCTATGAGTGATATGAACTGGAGAAGAAGACTCCTAGAGGCAAATTTAGCAGCAATCATGCCGAAGAATAAGCAACCTGCCAACAAAACACATCCAGAAAAACGGATGCAGTTTGCAAGAAACTATGTTGGATTTCCTGTGAGCGTAACATTTTATGGCAGATGAGTCAAAGGTTGTTTTTTATGGTGGTATTTGATCCTGCTAGTATGTGCGACGTCTCCCCAACACTGAACCTTAACCCGAGTTTTCCACAAGAACGGTTAAAAATATATCATTTTTTGGTTTATTTTTAACCCACTGCTATTTTCGTGTTCACAACTGTATATGCAGCCAAACAACAGGCATACAAAGCGGCGCTGCATAGAAGGACCAGAGCTGCTCGCGTGTTCTACGAGCAGAAGAGGAAAGAGGAACATAAGCTTCTAAGAAGTAAAAAGAAAGAGCATGAGAAGAGCGCGATCGAGGAATTAGAGAGATGCCACTGCAGGAATGAAGTTCGGAAGTTTTACCAAAAAGTAAAAAGAACCTCCCAAGGTTACAAGGCCCGAACCGAAGCCTGCAAGGACGATCAGGGGAACATCGTGGTGGAATCGCAGTCGTTGCTGAGAATATGAAAAAATCATTTCTGCAAATTATATAACGGCGATGACGAACCAAATTCCGTTAAAAATCCAAAAAATATTTTTTCAAAAATTTTGGCAAACCAAACTATTTATATTTATTAGAAGCTTCTGTATAAAAGAAAAATTGAAATCGGTCGTACCGTTTTGAAGAAAATCAAAAATTAAAAAAATGGTTCTTTGGGAGATACCATTAATAACCATTTTTGAAAAATGGTTTTCCACCCAAAGGAAGTATTTACTAAAATAAATTTATTGATTTTTTTTTAAGAAAAGTTGTCAAGCCGTTTTTGAGAAAAAAGCAATTACGAAAAATTGATAAAAAAATTGTATGGCAGGTACCGTTATTTTTGGTTCTAAAAAAAAACAGAAAAAAATATGTGGGCAGAATCACCAAAAACCACTATGTACCAAGTTTGAAGAAAATCGATCAAGCCGTTTAGGCTGTAGTCGAGCAGACAGACAGACAGACAGAATTGTTCCACCCACTTTTTTCGTGTCCTCTATCATCGTAATATCATGTTTGATTGCTATATAATTTTTTTTTTTGCACGAATCCAAAACTTGCCTTATAGTACATACCTATAATCGCAAGTAAAAATAAGCGTGGCAGTGGGCTTATTTCAATAAATTTACTTCACCCAGCTTAAAAGAACCAAATTTGAAAATGTTTTTTCAAATCTTTGGGTTCCGAGAAATGAAGCATAAGTGAAACGGGTCTGCTAGTGAGTGGCTTTCACTTAAATTGTTTTCTAAACCGCCTCTTTGCTATAAAGAACAAACTGTGAAAATTTCATCCAAATCGTTAAGGCCGTTTCCAGGAAACCGATTACTGTGTTTGTTTGCTTATAATAAACTAATAATAATGTAATATTTTCTCAGGTCCGTTAATAAAACTTAATTCACTTTAGTTAAACTCTCCACCTATTAAATTCACAAAATAAAACACTTTACTTTTCTTACTACATACAAAACAATTTATTGTTCACCACTGAAATTAATTTACCAACTTTACTTTTCACTTTTATTATAACCAACTTTATTCATTCATGATTAAAAACAAACTGTATCGCTGCCGGTCAAACATGCGCCTTTTACACTTGTTTGACAAACTCTGGAAATTGGTAGAATCTTCTCTGGTATCTGCTTCTAGAGCTTTCCGTAGGGGAAATTTCCCAAAATTTCCCTTGCTAAAGCTTTTCATTTTGACATTTAGAATCAAAGCTCACGAAAGCGCTTCTTCATTCGAGAGTCCTTATAGTTTATTCGAGAGTCGCTTTAATTGGTTAAGGGTATGTGTGCACTGCGACATTAAGCTCTATTGTGCCCGTTTGTTTGCTATTGTGAGTCGTTAAGTCTAGTACGCAGATCGAGCAAAGACAAATTTTATCTCTACCTTTTTTCGCAAGACAAATTCTGAAGCTGTAGAGATAAGAACAAATTAATGTCAAATGAGAACAGTAGCGTAGCTAAAAATTTTAAAAATAATAAAATTTCCTTCAATTCACATTAATTTGAAAATTTTACATACAGATATCAGATTCTTTCAAAGTATTTGCAGAGCAAGACAAATTGATCGTCCTGTGCTTTATGGGGAACATTTTAGTGTGGATGGATGAAAATACCTCTAAAAAGTCTAAAATTTTCGGTTTTTTCATTCTCCGGAAAAAGGCGATTTAAGGGCAATTTGGTAACACTTGGATCGAAATACACTTTTTCCGTCAAAATATAGCTTGTCCCCATTCTTCTAGCCATCATCTGTCAAATTATATTGAAGGATGACTACCACTTGTCAATTGATTTAGAATCCTCTAACAATTCCAAAATTTTGGAAGTTTTCTTACTTCTCCGGAAAAAAGTGATTTTAGGGCAATTGGTTGACATTTGGATCAAAATAAAAATTTTTCGTCAAAAAATAGTTCTCTTCCTAACTGTCAAGCTATTAATTATAAAATTCCATCTAAAAGCATGGATGTGATGTCGATGGATTTAAAAAACTCTGTCCAAATCAAAAATGTTCGCAGTTTTCTACTGCTCCAGAAATCCAATTGAATTTGCCAATTCAGTTTGCTGTTTCCGACTTTATTCGAAAATCAATTTAATTTTTGTATTGAAGAAAGTATTTTCCGTATCTACATGTGGCTCTTCTGTACCCTTTCCCATTAGCTACGCCACTCCTCGCGTTCCAATGTTTATTCGCTATGCTATCTAGCTATCCCAAAAATTTTGAGATAACTTGAGTTGTTGTTGCGTCAGCTGTTATCAGCTGTTTTTTAACAAGGGATTACAACAACACAAAGCTATCCGGATAACTGAGAATAACCAGCGGAACGTGCCCACTGACTAATTTAAAACAGCTGTTCTATGTATTCTATTCTCATTCTTATGTCATCATTTTCTTTGCGCATTTTATATTTTATTTCAGTCGTGCGTCCTTACAACGTGTTAATAATGGAAAGAATAAAACAAGAAGATGATTTTAGTTTATAAGAACCGAAATATACATAAAACGTCACAATTTGTCCGGAAAAATAATGCTTCGAGCATTCTTTTTTCGCGCAAAATTAAGTGGAGACTTTCTTTTACCTTTTCACGTACAGCGGTCACAACTGTCAACTTGGAAAAAAATCCGAGATGAAATTTGTCCTGGGAAAATTTTATATGGGATATAAATTTTGTCTCGATCTTCGTACTAGGCTTTATAGTTCAATACTAAAAAATAAATTTTTACTGCCGATACCGAAAGTCTCGGTATGTTTCGGTCCTCAGAGCACGATATCGTGTCGGTATCGTTTTGGATGCTTTTGAGGTGGTATCGTCTGGGTTTCGTTTGGGTTTTTGATACCGATACCAAACGATACCAAGACTTTAATAAAGGGTCCGCCAAATAACTTTTTTTTGTTTGAAAATGCTACTACTACATGGAGTGTAGCTTCGGCTGTGTGGCACGTAGTGCCGTCCTGTTGAAACCAAATGTTGCCAATATCCTCCTCTTCAATTTTTGTGAACAAAAATTCGTTCAACATGGCCCGATAACGATCGCCATTGACTGTAACGGCCACTCGAAGAAAAATGGCCCAATTATGCCTCTGGACTAAAATCCGCACCAAACAGTGACTCGTTTTGGGTGTATCGGCTTTTCAATGTATGCGTGCGGGTTTTCTGTGCCCCAAATGCGACAATTTTGCTTTACATACCCGCCAAGATCAAAATGAGCTTCATCTGAAAAGATGATTTTTTTGGCAAAATCGGCATCTTCTCTAATGTCGTTTTCGATTGGATTTTCTGACTGTTCTACTCCTTTTTGATTCCGATAGAATATGAAAACATCGTGTTGTAAAATTTACACACACACTACTGAATTACGCCATATTATAAAATGGCTTCTTCAAGCATTCATCACTTTTGACAAGTAGTGCGACGAAAAACTGTAGGTATGTGTATGCGTGTGTTCCAAATGTACTCCTTCTTCAAATTGGGAACAGAAAAATACTCCGAAAACAGTACTCCGAACAGCCAATCGAAGGCTTTTGGAGTAGATGGAGTGAAAATGGAGTAGAAAAGGCGTACTCCGAACGTCCAAGCGAAAACGACATAAGTCGATCGCAGGCCCACTTAGCGAAGCAGCCATTTGAATGAAATTATTTTCCATTATTAACCGGAAGGATTGTACTTTCAAATTAAAAAAGAAATTTGAGAAAATATTCAGTGGTTTTTTTTTATAAATTGCATTTTCAAAAAAAAAAAGGTATTTGGCGGACCCTTTAGTATCGTGGTAGCCCTTATTTGTTGTGACCATTTGCGTCTTTCAGCGACCACTCATGTGAAAGAAATGTCAAAATTCGCTACCATTCGAAATTCGCAGTTTGCTATTCGTAGCTCATATGCAAGGCACTAAGATCGGAATAGGAATTGGTTTTGAAGGCAACATTAATAGTAACTTCTATAAGAAATTATGATAAAAATGAGCTTTCTTCGCAAACGGAATTATTCCTATTCTTTTAGAGCCTCTATATATTTTTATTTTTTTATTTAAGCATCTAGATTTGTGTGTTCACCCAGAACCACATTTCTTTTCAAGGTTGATGTGTGTTGAAAATGAGATGCGGATGCGGTGGTATTTTGTATTGAAATCCCCTCTGTTCCAATTTTTATCTTTTTCGTATCGTAAAAATTGTATTATGGGTGATTCTACAAAAAGTGGAAGAAAATGATGATAATTTCGGCAAAACATTTTTGAAAGCAAATAAACGTAAAAATTAACTACAGTTGAACTTTGGAACGTGTTTTCATATAGTTGAAAGCGGCCAGTCAAAAATATTAAAAATAACGATTTTATTTCAATTTTTTGAAAACAGGTGTTCCTGGGAACTGAAAATTTTTATAAATATTTTCCTTTTTTAGGTAAATTTTTCAGAAAATCGTTCCCCTCGTTTAAATGGAGAGACTACACCCCCTCCCACACAATTTTTTCTTGTTTCGATCCAACCAGCGCCCTCTAGCGTTTTTAGGCGTCTTATGCAAAAAACCCTGTATAGCTTATCAATTCATTTCCAAGCGACTTGAAAATAAGAGCAAGTTCGTGCGACCGAGTCGTGCTTTTTATTTTTTAATTATTTTAAAAGAAAAGCAGCATTTATTGAACACTTCTGAGACCTCCAGATAGAAAATCAGTCATTAAAATGCAAGGGGACTGAGGCCAGGGGACTGAGTGTTTTCATAGTTTTTGCGCCAAAAACATAGTAGGGCATTGTACGAAAAAATAAAAAAAAATATATAATTACGGTTTTACCTAGCCTATAATATATTGTAAAAAAATATGCGCAAAATTAAGTGGAGACTTTCTTTTACCTTTTCACGTACAGCGGTCACAACTGTCAAATTTTGCGCTGGAGCTGCGTACCACTTGGAAAAAAATCCGAGATGAAATTTGTCCTGGGAAAATTTTTATATGGGATATAAATTTTGTCTCGATCTTCGTACTAGGCTTTATAGTTCAATACTAAAAAATAAATTTGTACTGCCGATACCGAAAGTCTCGGTATGTTTCGGTCCTCAGAGCACGATATCGTGTCGGTATCGTTTTCGATGCTTTTGAGGTGGTATCGTCTGGGTTTCGTTTGGGTTTTTGATACCGATACCAAACGATACCAAGACTTTAATAAAGGGTCCGCCAAATAACTTTTTTTTGTTTGAAAATGCTACTACTACATGGAGTGTAGCTTCGGCTGTGTGGCACGTAGTGCCGTCCTGTTGAAACCAAATGTTGCCAATATCCTCCTCTTCAATTTTTGTGAACAAAAATTCGTTCAACATGGCCCGATAACGATCGCCATTGACTGTAACGGCCACTCGAAGAAAAATGGCCCAATTATGCCTCTGGACTAAAATCCGCACCAAACAGTGACTCGTTTTGGGTGTATCGGCTTTTCAATGTATGCGTGCGGGTTTTCTGTGCCCCAAATGCGACAATTTTGCTTTACATACCCGCCAAGATCAAAATGAGCTTCATCTGAAAAGATGATTTTTTTGGCAAAATCGGCATCTTCTCTAATGTCGTTTTCGATTGGATTTTCTGACTGTTCTACTCCTTTTTGATTCCGATAGAATATGAAAACATCGTGTTGTAAAATTTACACACACACTACTGAATTACGCCATATTATAAAATGGCTTCTTCAAGCATTCATCACTTTTGACAAGTAGTGCGACGAAAAACTGTAGGTATGTGTATGCGTGTGTTCCAAATGTACTCCTTCTTCAAATTGGGAACAGAAAAATACTCCGAAAACAGTACTCCGAACAGCCAATCGAAGGCTTTTGGAGTAGATGGAGTGAAAATGGAGTAGAAAAGGCGTACTCCGAACGTCCAAGCGAAAACGACATAAGTCGATCGCAGGCCCACTTAGCGAAGCAGCCATTTGAATGAAATTATTTTCCATTATTAACCGGAAGGATTGTACTTTCAAATTAAGAAAGAAATTTGAGAAAATATTCAGTGGTTTTTTTTTATAAATTGCATTTTCAAAAAAAAAAAGGTATTTGGCGGACCCTTTAGTATCGTGGTAGCCCTTATTTGTTGTGACCATTTGCGTCTTTCAGCGACCACTCATGTGAAAGAAATGTCAAAATTCGCTACCATTCGAAATTCGCAGTTTGCTATTCGTAGCTCATATGCAAGGCACTAAGATCGGAATAGGAATTGGTTTTGAAGGCAACATTAATAGTAACTTCTATAAGAAATTATGATAAAAATGAGCTTTCTTCGCAAACGGAATTATTCCTATTCTTTTAGAGCCTCTATATATTTTTATTTTTTTATTTAAGCATCTAGATTTGTGTGTTCACCCAGAACCACATTTCTTTTCAAGGTTGATGTGTGTTGAAAATGAGATGCGGATGCGGTGGTATTTTGTATTGAAATCCCCTCTGTTCCAATTTTTATCTTTTTCGTATCGTAAAAATTGTATTATGGGTGATTCTACAAAAAGTGGAAGAAAATGATGATAATTTCGGCAAAATATTTTTGAAAGCAAATAAACGTAAAAATTAACTACAGTTGAACTTTGGAACGTGTTTTCATATAGTTGAAAGCGGCCAGTCAAAAATATTAAAAATAACGATTTTATTTCAATTTTTTGAAAACAGGTGTTCCTGGGAACTGAAAATTTTTATAAATATTTTCCTTTTTTAGGTAAATTTTTCAGAAAATCGTTCCCCTCGTTTAAATGGAGAGACTACACCCCCTCCCACACAATTTTTTCTTGTTTCGATCCAACCAGCGCCCTCTAGCGTTTTTAGGCGTCTTATGCAAAAAACCCTGTATAGCTTATCAATTCATTTCCAAGCGACTCGAAAATAAGAGCAAGTTCGTGCGACCGAGTCGTGCTTTTTATTTTTTAATTATTTTAAAAGAAAAGCAGCATTTATTGAACACTTCTGAGACCTCCAGATAGAAAATCAGTCATTAAAATGCAAGGGGACTGAGGCCAGGGGACTGAGTGTTTTCATAGTTTTTGCGCCAAAAACATAGTAAGGCATTGTACGAAAAAATAAAAAAAAATATATAATTACGGTTTTACCTAGCCTATAATATATTGTAAAAAAATATGCGCAAAATTAAGTGGAGACTTTCTTTTACCTTTTCACGAACAGCGGTCACAACTGTCAAATTTTGCGCTGGAGCTGCGTACCACTTGGAAAAAAATCCGAGATGAAATTTGTCCTGGGAAAATTTTTATATGGGATATAAATTTTGTCTCGATCTTCGTACTAGGCTTTATAGTTCAATACTAAAAAATAAATTTGTACTGCCGATACCGAAAGTCTCGGTATGTTTCGGTCCTCAGAGCACGATATCGTGTCGGTATCGTTTTCGATGCTTTTGAGGTGGTATCGTCTGGGTTTCGTTTGGGTTTTTGATACCGATACCAAACGATACCAAGACTTTAATAAAGGGTCCGCCAAATAACTTTTTTTTGTTTGAAAATGCTACTACTACATGGAGTGTAGCTTCGGCTGTGTGGCACGTAGTGCCGTCCTGTTGAAACCAAATGTTGCCAATATCCTCCTCTTCAATTTTTGTGAACAAAAATTCGTTCAACATGGCCCGATAACGATCGCCATTGACTGTAACGGCCACTCGAAGAAAAATGGCCCAATTATGCCTCTGGACTAAAATCCGCACCAAACAGTGACTCGTTTTGGGTGTATCGGCTTTTCAATGTATGCGTGCGGGTTTTCTGTGCCCCAAATGCGACAATTTTGCTTTACATACCCGCCAAGATCAAAATGAGCTTCATCTGAAAAGATGATTTTTTTGGCAAAATCGGCATCTTCTCTAATGTCGTTTTCGATTGGATTTTCTGACTGTTCTACTCCTTTTTGATTCCGATAGAATATGAAAACATCGTGTTGTAAAATTTACACACACACTACTGAATTACGCCATATTATAAAATGGCTTCTTCAAGCATTCATCACTTTTGACAAGTAGTGCGACGAAAAACTGTAGGTATGTGTATGCGTGTGTTCCAAATGTACTCCTTCTTCAAATTGGGAACAGAAAAATACTCCGAAAACAGTACTCCGAACAGCCAATCGAAGGCTTTTGGAGTAGATGGAGTGAAAATGGAGTAGAAAAGGCGTACTCCGAACGTCCAAGCGAAAACGACATAAGTCGATCGCAGGCCCACTTAGCGAAGCAGCCATTTGAATGAAATTATTTTCCATTATTAACCGGAAGGATTGTACTTTCAAATTAAAAAAGAAATTTGAGAAAATATTCAGTGTTTTTTTTTATAAATTGCATTTTCAAAAAAAAAAAGGTATTTGGCGGACCCTTTAGTATCGTGGTAGCCCTTATTTGTTGTGACCATTTGCGTCTTTCAGCGACCACTCATGTGAAAGAAATGTCAAAATTCGCTACCATTCGAAATTCGCAGTTTGCTATTCGTAGCTCATATGCAAGGCACTAAGATCGGAATAGGAATTGGTTTTGAAGGCAACATTAATAGTAACTTCTATAAGAAATTATGATAAAAATGAGCTTTCTTCGCAAACGGAATTATTCCTATTCTTTTAGAGCCTCTATATATTTTTATTTTTTTATTTAAGCATCTAGATTTGTGTGTTCACCCAGAACCACATTTCTTTTCAAGGTTGATGTGTGTTGAAAATGAGATGCGGATGCGGTGGTATTTTGTATTGAAATCCCCTCTGTTCCAATTTTTATCTTTTTCGTATCGTAAAAATTGTATTATGGGTGATTCTACAAAAAGTGGAAGAAAATGATGATAATTTCGGCAAAACATTTTTGAAAGCAAATAAACGTAAAAATTAACTACAGTTGAACTTTGGAACGTGTTTTCATATAGTTGAAAGCGGCCAGTCAAAAATATTAAAAATAACGATTTTATTTCAATTTTTTGAAAACAGGTGTTCCTGGGAACTGAAAATTTTTATAAATATTTTCCTTTTTTAGGTAAATTTTTCAGAAAATCGTTCCCCTCGTTTAAATGGAGAGACTACACCCCCTCCCACACAATTTTTTCTTGTTTCGATCCAACCAGCGCCCTCTAGCGTTTTTAGGCGTCTTATGCAAAAAACCCTGTATAGCTTATCAATTCATTTCCAAGCGACTTGAAAATAAGAGCAAGTTCGTGCGACCGAGTCGTGCTTTTTATTTTTTAATTATTTTAAAAGAAAAGCAGCATTTATTGAACACTTCTGAGACCTCCAGATAGAAAATCAGTCATTAAAATGCAAGGGGACTGAGGCCAGGGGACTGAGTGTTTTCATAGTTTTTGCGCCAAAAACATAGTAAGGCATTGTACGAAAAAATAAAAAAAAATATATAATTACGGTTTTACCTAGCCTATTATATATTGTAAAAAAATATGCCTACTAACATAGACATTTTTCCTGTAAATACTCATCAGGGTACTGACTGAGCAACTGAATGGACATTCCATGACCTCTCGCACAAATGCCTTCATCACAAATAAAATAACAAACTGATCTAAGATATGCATATGATTTTATTTTCACGAGACTTAATACTTCTCGCTGCTAGATCTGTAATTTCAATCTGTCAGGGGACTGAAAGAAATTCCGTGGGACAAAGCTCAATGACATTTTTTTCTTAACCTTCGGATGACAACAGGGGTGTTCCATCACCCCAGACAATTTTCTTTTAGTTGTAATTTGGGTTTTGCTTGGTTTTCTTTTCTATCGTTCTAGGTATTTTTCGTTTAATATGTCAGATGTCAGTTGATGATAAGAAGTCCAAGCAGTGGCCTGTGGTTTTTGAATACGGTGGAATACAGTATGCACTGGGGTGACACATCACCCCATGTTGTCATTCATGTATGCGAATATTTTAATGAAGTTACCCTCTAGAGTCATTTGAAGGGGAGCTTAGCCCCCTCTAAATTACAGAAGCAGTAAAGATATGTAATTTGTCCAGAATATTGAGGCAAAAAAATAAGTTTTCATGCTTAAATAGCAATTTTGCTGCATTTCCTGAAAATATGAGAGAGACTTGCATCAACTGGCCTTTAGTCCTTTTAACTACCCAGCAATATTTTTTTTTTGTATTTCCTATTTTTCTTTATGTCAATGAAGTATTACAATTCCATAAATATTTTTTTTTTACTATCCGTAAAAATACTGTTTTTGCATTAAATTTTAGCTAGGGTGTTCCATCACCCCTCTTCTACCTAAGCGTCGAACTTGTCGAGTTGTAGAAGCTGAGTAAGGTCAATGATTCTCGAGATAACCTCTCCAGATGAGTCCTGAAACCAAAGGGCGCTCCCCCAAAACTCCTTCCTCCCTCCCTCCCTCACCCCTCCCCCTCGGCGGTACGGCGAGATGCTGTCCAACGTGTTTCCCCCCTCCCACCTGAGGTACGGCGGTGATGCTGTACGACACTCCCTTCTCGGCGGTACGGCGATGATGCTGTCCAATGAGTTACCTCCCTCGTAGGTACGGCGATGAAGCTGTCCGACGATTCCTATCATATAATTCCTTTCTAGGCGGTACGGCGATGATGCTGTCTGTCGTCTCCTTTTCCCTCACCGGTACGGCGAAAAAGCTGTTCGGTGTTCCTTCCCTCATTCCTTCTCGGCAGAACGGCGATGAGGCTGTCTGTTGCTCCCCACATCATCATATCCTTCCTCTCCCCAAATCTCCTATATTGGGCTGGATCAAGGTGTTATACGACCCGTGCCGATGATCAGCCTGGCTGAGGGCCCAATTCAAATACTAGCTCAGTCGCTAACGGAGTATTCGGACAGATGGCAATCTTCGAATTAACTAGCCTTCTCTGCATATACGGATCTCTGTGCAGAGTGACCACCCCTTCTCCGATACTCGTGGGAATCAAATGAATTTTTCAAATGATGTTAGTGGTAAGTCCGGTTCTTCTTCAAGTTCGGCCGGCAGTGCGACTGTAAAGTCGTCTGCTGTACCTCCTGTCTTGCCTGTTGGTGGCGAAACCGTGAGAAATCATGGTCTAGTTGCTGGCAACAAGAACAGTGAGAGTAAGGTAGAAATACCCAATTTCAGTGGTGGAGGGATCGTGAAGCATGGCCCTTCCACCACTACGGAGAGTAAACCTCCCCAAACTTCGCACCCTCACTTTAGTGGTGGAAGGATCGTGAAGCATGGCCCTTCCACCTCTAACGTGAGTGTAGCTCACACGGGTCCCAGTGGGGGTAGGCGTAAGCTTACACCTGGTGGGTCCTTTTACAAGGATAAGCGGAATGCTGAGAGGATCCTGAAGATCTTTGGTGCGAGACCGAAGGTTGGAGGTGACTCAAAGCATGAAGCAAAAGTAAGGTGGGCTAAGAGCTTCTTAGCTAAACACCAGACCAGCGGCGACTCCACGTCAAAGCGACAACGGTCTATTGAAGGTACCATGCCTTACGCTAAAAGGACAAAAGTGCAAAACACCAGCACTCCCCTCAAACCCCCAATCAAATCTTTTAGAGATGTTCTAAAAGATAAAATCGTAGTTGCGGTTATTGATAGAAGCGATATAGATGGTACGATATCTTCTGATCATTGGCAGATGGTGAAATTGAAGCTCTCGGCTGGCTTCTTAAGTCTTATGAGGGACAACCCGGGACCTCCTCCAATCACTAGTGATGGCGGTTGGCACCAGGGCCATGTCAAGCTCATCGCCTGCGATGATCAGAGATCGTGCGATCTCTATAAGCTGGCTATCAGCAGGATAGGAGAAGTCTGGCCAGGTGCGAAGCTTGAGGTAATTGCTAAGGAGGACATCCCTTGCAGGCCAAGAGCACGTACCTGGATCCCGGCTGAACCCTCCTGTATGGATGAAATACTCCAGATAATCCAGCTTTCGAATCCATCCCTTCCCACTCACAACTGGAAAGTCGCGAAACTGGAGGAACAAAAAGGCCTTTACAGAGGCGCAATCATTGTGATTAATAAAGAATCCCTTGTTCCTCTGGCGCAGACTAAAGGTGTGATTAGGTTCGGGTTTGAGACAATGAACCTTAGGGTCTATAAAAAAGATGAGGTAGATGCAGCTTGCGCTCCTCCACACCCCCAAGAAGACGAAGCTGTGGTCGGGGACCCTGGTGTGTCCATCACCTTCCCGTGTTTGGAAGATGATGCATCCAGGGCATCTTCGGCTCCAGTGGAGTCCTCTCCTAACGTCGACAGCCTTTCCGACATGGAAACTGAAGACTATTTAAACAGTGTTCTTTTAAGTGAGGACGAGCTTTTAAGTTCGTCCTCTGACTTGGAAGAACCTGATAATACCGTGGTGGAGGCTGATCTGCCTAATTGTAGCCAAAATGCTGCAGTTAGTTCAGATTAACCTCCAACACTCCATCAAGGCGTCAGCCTCACTTCTTCTCCGAATATCCAGCAACGGAGAGGATATCGTCCTGATCCAAGAACCTTGGATTGTGAAATCCATCGTAAAGGGACTCAGGACTCCTGGATACTACCTACTGTATGCGTCCGGTAAAGGTGAACCTAGATCCTGCATACTAGTAAAAAGTAGCATTAATGTATATTTACTACCTAATTTCAGCGATCGAGATATTACGGCTGCAAGACTGGAGACGACCAAAGGCACACTTTGGATAGCATCGGCGTATCTCGGCCATGACCACCTTGGCCCTCTCCCAGGTAAAACCCTGGAGAATTTTATCGCTGAAGCAGAAAGGCGAAATATCAGCCTCATTATTGGGAGTGATGTCAATGCCCATCACACAGTATGGGGTAGTACTGATATTAACGATAGAGGTGAGTCTCTTTTCGATTTTATCCTAAATACTAACCTTATAGTAAGTAACGTAGGCAATGAACCAACTTTCGTTACCAGAAACAGACAAGAAGTTTTAGACTTAACTCTTGTCTCCGACAACATCTATCAGATGATTTTAAACTGGAAAGTTTCTAGTGATCACTCGTTCTCTGATCATAGATACATTCAATTCAGCTTGAACGATGAACCTCCTGGCCAGTTAACTTTTCGTAATCATAGGAAAACAGACTGGCCTAAGTACAGAGAAACACTTAAGAGACTTATTAAACCTGACATTTTAAGTGTTCCATCCAACAAAAACGATCTTGACAGCAAAGTCAATGATCTTACTTTAGCCCTAAACAAATCATTAGAAACCTCCTGTCCTCTTATTCTAATAAGGGGTAAAAGGAAGCCACATTGGTGGACTTCGGGGCTCGAACCGCTCAGAAAAAACTGTAGGAAACTTTTCAATCGAGCTAAAAGTACTAGAGTAATGTCCGATTGGGATTCCTATAAAGAATCACTAAAATTATATAAAAAAGAATTGAGGAAAACCAAACGATCTTCTTGGAGGACATTCTGTGGCAATATAGAAGAAGCCTCAGAAGCATCAAGATTAAGAAAAATCCTCTCCACAAATCCAGTTATGCCTAGCTGCCTTCAAAATGCTGATGGCTCCTGGACCAACTCTTGCGAAGAATCGCTCAATTTGCTACTGGATACTCATTTTCCAGGCAGCTCACAGACTGTTAATAGCACTGCCCTTTACAGGACAAGCGAAAAACTAACATTTCCACAAGGTCTGATTACAAGGGAAAAATTACAATGGGCACTCAATAGCTTCAAACCATACAAGTCGGCGGGGCCAGATGGCATCATTCCGGCTGAACTACAGATGAACTTAGAAGTAATTCTGCCGATTCTGGAAGTCATCTTCAATGGTTGCTTAAATCTGGTCCATATTCCGCTTCTATGGAGAGAAGTCAAAGTTGTGTTTATACCCAAAGCCGGTAAATGTTCCCACGTAAACCCTAAAGATTTACGACCTATTAGCCTATCATCTTTCCTTCTAAAAACTTTTGAACGACTGATTGATATCGAACTAAGGTCAAGCATTGATACGAGACTATTGTCTACAGCTCAACATGCCTATTGCAAAGGGAAGTCAGTGGAGACAGCTCTCCACACACTAGTTCGTACCATCGAATATTCCCTCCATTATAAAGAATATACAATGGTTGCCTTCCTAGATATAGAAGGTGCTTTTAATAACGTTGATACATCTGCAATCATATCTGCACTGGTTTCTCTGAATGTGGATGGGTCGCTTGGTGAACTGATTAATCAGATGCTTACAAGCAGGGTTATCAATTCAAAACTGGGCGGCTTTTCGGCAAGAAGATCTGTCAGTAGAGGTACACCGCAAGGCGGGGTGCTTTCTCCCCTTCTTTGGAATTTGGTAGTTAATGAACTGCTGAATACCTTAGAGGCAGAGAGCTACAGAGTGATTGCCTATGCGGATGACGTTGCTATAGCAGTATCAGGAAAACATCCTAACATTTTAAGAGATCTTCTACAAAACGCTCTAAACAAGCTAACACGATGGGCAGATCGATGCGGACTTGGAGTTAACCCCCATAAAACAGATCTTGTCCTCTTCTCCAGGAAATACAAAATTCCGCAAACAGACCCCCCTATTATTAATGGTGTTCCACTAAAATTCTCAGACGAAGCTAAATACTTGGGTCTCATCTTAGATAAGAAGTTAAGTTGGAAACCTAACATACAAGAAAGAGTGAAAAAAGCCACAGTGGCACTTTTCTCCTGCAAAAAAGCCGTAGGTAGTAAATGGGGCCTCCAACCTCGAATCACTCACTGGCTATACATTTCGGTAATTAGACCGATTCTAACTTACGGCGTGGCAGTATGGTGGACTGCCTTGGATAAAGCGACACATCGCGACAAACTAAGCAAAGTCCAAAGAACAGCATGTCTATGTACTACTGGAGCACTTCGGTCGACTCCTTCCGCTGCATTAGACACTCTTCTCCATCTGACACCTCTCGATATTTTCAGCAAACAAACGGCTGCGAGCACAGCCATTCGCCTCAAAGCCTCTTCACAGTGGATCAATAATGAGATTGGTCACTCCGCTATTCTGAATTCATTCGGAACACTTCCTAGTAACACTGACTACACAATCTCACAATTGAATTTCGATAAAAATTTTGAAGTGACCATACCTTCCAGATCCACCTGGGAGGATGTGGAATTCTTAGAAGATCAATCAATTCACTTCTACACTGACGGATCGAAGACCAAAGATGGGGTTGGTGGGGGAGTGTACTCTGAAAGACTAAATTTAAGTCTCTCATTCCGTCTTCCTAATCACTGTAGCGTATTCCAGGCGGAACTTCTAGCGATAAAAGAAGTACTGTCTTGGCTCAAAGAAAACGTGATATCATGCTCGGATATCCGCATCTTCTCTGATAGTCAAGCCGCCATTAAATCCCTGGACTCTGTCCGTACAAACTCTATAACAGCCCTCAACTGTCGATCATCTCTGTTGGAGATGGCGAAACAGTTTAATATTCACCTTTGTTGGGTGCCGGGTCATAGTGACATTCCAGGTAATTGTAAAGCTGATGAACTCGCTAGAAGTGGAACATTACTACCCATTTTACCTGAAAAGGTAAACATTGGTATACCCATCGCTACGTGTAAGCTTTTACTGAAGCAAGATGCGTTGAAGAGAACAAACACAAGGTGGGAAAACATCACTACTTGTTTGGCGACAAAACAAGTATGGCCAAACCTTGACCTCAAACGCTCCAAGTGTTTAATATCTCTAAATAGAATGCATATTAGCTCTATTGTAGGTGTCATAACAGGACACTGTTTAATAGGCAGGCACGCAGCGCGGCTTGGCGTACCTTCAAACGATTTCTGCAGAAGCTGCATGGACGAGGAGGAAGAGGAAACGATTCCTCACCTTCTCTGCACATGCCCTGCTCTTTCCCTCAGACGTAGGCTCCATTTAGGAGTTTACTTCTTTAACGATCCTAGTGATCTGGCAAACACAGACATTTATAGTCTCACACGCTTCGTCAGGAGCTCAAAGTGGTTTTAGCGAGTAAGGAAAGAGTTTTTAAGATTCATGTGGTATCACAACGGACCAATTCTGGTCTAAGTGTGTCAGTACTTAGTACTGACAGCCACTTCTACCTAACCTAACCTAACCTCCATCACCCCTGTTGTGGTGTATGTAATTTTAAAAGTGTTGTCATCGGAAGGTTAAGAAAGTATAATACTACTAAAAATGCATTTATATCATAAAAAGGTATATTATTTAACGTCAATAATTGAGGTTTCATTTCGGTTTTGGAACTAAAATAAGATAACTGTAAGAATTTTGCTCTTCGACAACGGGCAAGGGACACGTCAGGGGACTGAGAATTAGACACTTTGAAGAATTTTTTGAGTAATGAAAGTATATCAGATCTAAATAAGTTTGTCTGCCCATGTAGATATCAATCAGATTTAAAGTTATAAAAAATATCAGATAGAATACTTGAACGGTCTTTAAAATATGAGCTGAGCCGCCGAAAATTCCATTATTTGTAGAATCACCCTTATAGCACTTTGACATTTACAAATGTCAAAAAAGGTGTGTTTGGTTAGTCGCTCTCACTGTTTTAGTCATTTCATCTTATCCATTAGATATAACCAATCCAATCTTGTCTTTCATTATGAGATTACGAAAAACACAAAGAGGAAAACAAAATCTACATAATAATTTACCTCACATCAGAACACTTTCGTTCTTCACGTACAAGCCAGCACATACTGAACTGACATTTACATTACACTTTGTTAAAAGTATGAGTTATTTGAGAAAAAAACAAAATTTATTTGTTAAGATGTTAAATGACAGAACTTTGAAAAACAGAATTTTGAAAAGTAGAATTTCAACAGTCAGAACCAAAAAAGCAGAATTTTGAAAAACAGAATTTTTATGAAAACAAAATCGAATTTTGAAACCAAAATTTTGTTCCGCTCCCGAATCCCAAAATTTCAATTTTTTGTCAAATAACATATATATGTATGTGTATTTAATAAGTATACCTCCTATAGGCTATTGAATACCTTTTAAAACAATAACGTGCAAGGGTTTTTACTATGGAACATGTTTGTTCGGCCCATAAGCATGCTTAAAACTGAAAATCCGTTTCTGAGAGGATGGTCACACTGGCCACTTTTCAATATTTGTGGCATAACTCGGAAAGTAAGTAAGCCGAATTTGACAACTTTTTTTTTAATTTAATTAAAATAAACAACCTTGCACTTAATTTTTCCTTTAAACCCCTCATTTTCCGGTCTATTTAATAGCCAACTACATATAGGTATGGGGAAAAGAAAATAAGAGAAACCCTTTTATGTTTTATCTGTTGAACAAGTTAAATTTAAATGCTTTAATAGTCAAGTCGAAAATAATTTATAAAAATTGAGGCTATTATACTGACGTGTTAAGAAAATAACACGTCTATAAAAAATAAAAGGCCTAGCTTGCTTTTGTTATCAGTAAAATGATGAAAAAAAATGACGTTCGATCAAAAAACCATGCTACTTAAAAAAAAAAAATGACGTAGGTATTTACACTTTTTTTAAGCAAAAAGTAACTACCATGCAAGCATTTGTAGATTTGAAAAAATAATCTAAGAAAACAAATATTTCCCTATATTCGACTGAAAAATATTCATCAACAAAACAAAAAAGGTAAAGATAAAAACAAATAAAAAAACGCGTTAATCTCAAAATGCCAAAAATATAGATACGTTTTTTTCTTTTTGACATGGCAGTATAGCGTTCTTCAGTTATAATTGTAATGACTAAGTGATATGTTGAGCCTTAATTTAAGGATAAGTGTTGTGAAAAACAAAGAACTTGAAAATAATTAAGAATATAAATTGCTAAACTCGCGTTGAGTGTGTACCATTACCACTACACTATTGCGGCTAAGGCAGTACATCTCTATCATAACTGAAGTCATTCATCCACACAACGATTGGATACCTGAACAGAAGCTTCAATGGGTGGAAATGGGCGGTAACCATGATCAGTTTGGAATGGCGAGAACAAATTATACACTGTGCTGTATTTTTGTGTTATTTTAAATTGTTTCAGTGTGTTTTTTGTATCGTAGATTTATGCACTGATTAATCTTCTCAAGAGTTAAGAGCGTAATTGTAATTCCACTATATTAGCATGTAAATCATGCACATGACACATTGAATAAATCATATAAGAGTAAAAACTGAAACAATGGGCGGTGTTCAAGCCAGCAACCAGCTTCACGTGAGGCGACTCATTTTGACGTCTCTTTTTTATATCTCATTCCTATTTATTGGAGGAAAAGAGTTGGCGATAAGAGGCAGAATTTAAAAAAATTAAAACTTCAGCCTACTTGACCATCTCTTTCTTTTTAAGAGATGAAAGTGAGATTCAAATAAGAGACGTCAAAATGAGTCACCTCACGTGAAGCTGGAATGAACACTGTCATGGAGAGAACAATCTATTTGTATGCATAAAGATTCTATGAATAATAACAAACTTATTCCTTGATTAGGAACATTGTCAACTGCTCATTGTACCGTATCTGCTGTCTTCGTACCAGTGTAGCCCTAATGTTGTTTTCTATTGGATGCTCGGAGTGCTCCTTTTCCGCTCCATTTTGACTCCTACTACTCCAAAAGTAAACGATTGGCTGTTCCGAGCAGTGCTGGGGGGCTTTTTTGAGAGAATTCCCTTTTACAAGTCCTAAAAATCCCTTTTTTTCCCCATAAATAATTTTGTACGTTTCCCTTTTTATTTCCCCTCAGAAAAAACAGCAAAAATCACATAACTTATGTACAAGGCAGGTTTTTTAATTTTTCTTTGATAAATTAAGTTCTTTTGTTTACATAGTATACATACTTATTCAGGTACATAAATCAGCATGATTTAATAAAAAATAATACAATGTTCAAATTCGTTCATTGGAAACATTTTTTAGTTTTGTATATGTATATCGTTTGTAAATAGCTTGTAGTGGCGATCACTGACTTCATAATCTACACATGTTTGATTTTTATTAGCTTAAGCAGACCGAAAACCGCAAATTGAGTTGAGCGTACTGTTATTCATACAATTTCTTTTTTTTGTTTTAACTTCTGTGACAATGCTGAAAATTCGTAGCGTACTTTAAAACTGACATAAATACTTTTTGACGAATATAGGCAATAGCAGAACCTAAAAAAAATAACCCTGCACTATGGGCGCTAAATGGACGTAGCACCGCATGATGCTTAAAATTTTTTTTAATAAATTACTGACCGTAATCACTATACTAACTTTTTTTTCACTTTTCTATTGAGTTTAATTAACTTTTTTCACTTGTTTAACGTTTTGAAATTACAATACACTTCCCTTCAATTCGGCAAAATGACAGATGAATCTCAATTTGTTTTTTTTTTGTCTTTTGAATTCTTGCTGCTTCACTCACGTAGACTGTAGATGTGATATACACCACTTGCTTTACTTCTTCTTCTATGGATGAACGGTCGAATTCGAACAAATAAAGAGAAGAAAAACCTAAGCCCTAAACACAATGAGGGATGTAAGAACTTCGAATAAATCGGAATTGATTAGAATTTTTGTAATATTTTTGTTTCGGATTTTTGAAGAAATTCCCACAAAACCAGCTGGTTTTCCCTTTGTCCCTTTTGAGGTCAGAATTCTCACGAAAAGGGATTTTTCCCACGATCCCCCAGCACTGCATCAAACAGCTTATCAGCAAAAGTTTTTAGATGACAGTTACGACGCAGACGACTTGAATATATTTCAAAGTTCTTTAGTCCCATTGAGATTGCAGTCACATGTTGACAAGAAAAAGGTTTTATGGCAAAATCCGACATTCGATTTCTCCATGAAACTGCTGATTTCACTAAGGAAGAAATAAAGTTTTTTGAAGAACAAGCACAAGAAATACTGAAGACCAAAATAGTTTTTGCAGAAACAACCACTTCGACACATTGCTTCCAACCATGGTTGACGCAAAAGTTTGTAATGCGGCAACTGGTAAATCCTCTACCATGAGATGCTACATAATGTATGTGGGAAAACATCCAAAAGTTTTAATGCCTTTGAAGATACCAATGTGGAGAATCCTCAGTCATTGAAACTTGGCTTGTCAATTCTCCATGCTAGAATCCGTTTATTTGAAACGGTACTCCATTTATCATACAAACTTCTTAAAAAATGGCAAGCCCGAACTACGAAGAAAAGAACGTGGTTAAAGAACGTAAAGAAAGAATCCGAAAGGAATACAGGGAAAGGACAGGATTAATAATAGATATGCCAAAAGCTGGTTTTGGAAATTCAAACTCGGGCAACACGTCTCGAAGATTCTTCGCTGAACTGGATCTAGCCGCTGAAATCCCAGGTATAAATAAAGAATTTATCATGAAGCTTAAGATTATTCTAGAAGCGATGTCATCGGCCACAGAATTAATGCCACGAAGTTTGAAGAATTTTGCAAGTAAACTGCAAGAATGTATGTTAAACCAAAGACCGTATAATACCAAGATACCGCATCTCAACCAACCACCAAAAATCAGCTTTAGATGCGGTCGGTCGGGGGAAGGGAAACATTCCCACGTTGTATCACATCCTCATTCACATTCGAACTCGCATAACACATACAGACATGCAAGCCTTTATTCGCCGCAGACCCACGACTCAGCGACCGCGCCACCGACGATTGTAAAACTTATACATAGACGGGGTTCTGACTCACACATCTATGGGGTCACCACTGGGGTCGTCACAGTACTAGCGCTTTGACTGCGAATTTTTACACTAGATGCAATATCTTGGTATTATACGGTCTTTGGTTAAACGTACGATCGTACGTTCGTATGTTGGTACGTTCGTATATTCAATCGCTTTTTTTCGTTCACCATATCTCAATAGTGCAGGCTTTTTACTCATTTATAAAAAAAAAATTGTTAACAGCAGTTGAACGATTGAATATGGTGAAGGGGGTTATAAGGTATGTAAAAAAAATCTATTTCCCAGAAGCGGTGTTGGAGGGGGGATTTGGGACTGAAAAAGAGGGGGAAATTGTACTATTGCGTTTTCCGACTAAAGTTGACACCAAAATGAAAAGTGTTCAATAGAAATGTTGTAGACCCGGCAAAAATCTACAACTTTCACAAAAATCACTTTTTAACGTAACCTCAAAATTTCCGAGATATTGGCGAAAAGCCGTATTTTTTTCTGGGTTTTGTGTTTTATTTTTCATTTTTCCAAAAATAGTTCAATTTAAATGAAACTTTGTGAAAATATATCTTGTTGTGTCCTTAATTAGGACAAATTTTTTCAAGCACAGCCATTAATCAGTTTTACTATCACCGTGGCTAGAAGCCACCGAACACCACATCCTTCCAAAAGACAACCGGATTTGAACAACCCAAGATGAATCATCTTCATAGTATTAAATATTATATAACCATCAATCACAATCTTTTAAATAATTTTTATAAAAATAAAACAATATATAAAATTAGGCCCCTTATGTGCCAAAACAAATTTAAAATGTCAACGTTATAATAATATAAAAATAGAATTAAGAACCAATTGTAAATATTAATTTCCGTTCAATAAAAACTAATGTAATGTCATTGATCAGTTTTCGAGATATTCAATTTTGTTTGGAAAAAAATACTTTTTTTCAAATGAAAAATGTACTTCAGAAAATCATTATACCGAGTTCATTTAAGGATCATTAGTTTTGTTTTTAGATTAATTCTTATATAAAATAATAAATTATGACAGTCTGATATATGAAAATCAAGATATAACCATTTTATGCGTACCTTATCACCCCTTTTTTCAAATATTTCAAACAAAACAAAAATCATCAGAATAAAGTCTCCAAAAAAAGCCGATAAGGTTTGCTTGAAAAGCTAATATCATGGGTCCTATTGATTGGATCATCAAGGTAAAAGTCTACTAGCTAAGGGAAAATGGCAGAGCATCATTTCCTATTTTTTTTTTAAAGTGCATTGAAGAGTTATTGACCATTAAATTTAAATAGGAAACCAAGCTGGTTTTGAACCTCCATCCCCACCAAAGGCTTAAAAAAAACCTGCCAAACTTTGGTATTTGATATCCGAATACATGTACCTACCTTTAAAACTTCATACTCAGATTCTGGTTATACATCCACTCCCAAAATTTGGTGTCGGCTCCTGTACTATTATTTTTGTTTTCGGCAAAAATTTTGTCTCGGGTCAAATAATAAAACACTGTTTTATGTAACGAATAAATGTTGAACGGCGGCGGCGTGAAGTTTGATAAATTTAGTTAAGATAATTTAAAAAAAGCACCTTAAAATAACTTCACTTGAGTCGGCACAAGTTTGTTTTCTTTTTGTTTAAGAAATTAGAATTGAACAAATAAATAACACAAACAAAAAACAACAAACGCGTAACTAACCTGAATGCAATGCGACTTAAACAAAAAGTCGCAACATTAATTGAAGACATTTCGTTTTTGCGGGCATGTAAAAGGTTCAAAGTGCATCCTTAATTCATTAAAATCAGTGCCGCGGTCGAAAATCATAGATCGAAGTGTGCAATAAAAAAGGGAGAAAAAGTGTGGCTAAACGTAGAAATCAAGCATAAATATAAAGAACTGGCCGATTGTGAGATTAAATTATATAACTTACATCTTGATTTGACAAACAAATTAAGTGAAGTTGAGTTTGAACAGTGGAATTGTTTCGATAGAACGGTAGCTTTGAAAAAGGAAGATACGGTTAAAAGGAAAAAAAACACATTAAATAAAAAGCTACAACATTTAATCGAAAAAATTCCGTGCGAGCAACTTCAACCTCAATTTATTCAAGATTTTGTGATTAATGAATCCAATGAAAATATAAGTGAAGAAGAGTTGTATTTATTAAATAAAGGTTTGAAATTTACTCCAAGTCCATACAAAATGGACATTGTAGACGTGGTTGTTGACATTGAAACAATTTTAAAATACAAATTGCCGTCAATGCAAAGTGACATTCGATCTAAAGCTGCCAATGTAAAATAACCTTACATTAATTCATCTAATAAATCAGAAGTGGCAAAATTTCAAAAAGGTGTAATAGATAAATTTAAAAAAAAGAGATGTGATATACGTCAAAGCAGATAAAAGTAACCAAGTGGTTGTGTTAAATAAATGTGATTATGAGCAACGCGTGTGTCAACTAATATCTGAATGCGGGTATAAATTATTAGAAAAAAATCCCATTAAAAGGATGGTCAGAGAAGTTGACGCAATGAGACAAAAAATAAGCAAAGTTTTTAGTATTCGTCTGAGTAGGTCGTTAATCGTTTCGAATCCGAGTTTACCAAAAATGTATGCACTTCCGAAAACACACAAAATAGGAAAGAAAATGCGTCCAATTGTGTCTAATATCAATGCTCCAACTTATGAATGGGCTAAGTGGATAGTAAGTGAAGTAAAAAAATTACCAAGATTAGAAAGTTGTTCGGTAAAGAATTCATTTGAGTTCGTAGACAAAATTAAAAACTTGGTGCTTCAAGAAGGGGAAATAATGATCAGCTTTGATGTCGTTTCTTTATTTCCTAATATTCAGGTGAACGTAGCCCTTAATGAATTCAAAAATTATCTGAATAATCTTGATATTGAGAGTGAAAAAAAGAAAATTTATTTTGAAGCAACAAAATTATGCATGGATTAAAATTTCTTTCACTTAGCCCATTGATCTCGGAAATGTTTATGTCAACTTTCGAAATGAAATTAAAAAATCAAAACCTTTTACCGCGAGTGTGGCATCGCTATGTAGATGATGTTTTTTCAGTGGTGCATAAAGATGATGTTCTTAAAATCTTGGATATTTTGAATAGCCCATTTCAAACAATTAAATTCACATATGAAACTGAGAAGGATAGAAAACTAGCCTTCTTAGATTTGGAAATCCAATATGTGAATGAAAACATTGAATTCGGTGTATTTCATAAACCAACAAGCACCATGAGAACCATTACTAGCGATTCGTTTTGCACAATCCAACATAAAGTAGCCGCCTACCACTCGATGGGTCATAGATTATGTCGTCTACCGCTCTCAATAATCAACTTCAAAAAAGAGTACGAATATATTAAAACAACAGCTCGTATAAACGGTTAAGCCTAGTACGCAGCTGAAGTGAAACGAAAATTTTCTGGGGTCTCCAACTCGAGAACGAAATCAGAAACGAAGTGATTGCGAAAAAAATATGGAGAGTTTTATCAGAAAGATGTCAAAATAAATACAAAAATAAAACAGTTTAAAATCTTAAGTCAATTTTTTTTCTCGTCTGATGTGAATTCTTATTTTTTTTTGTTTTCGTGTCGTCCGATGTGGTGATAAGGGTTCCAAATAAATGTGTTCTGCAGTTCGTTTCGACGGTATTTTCTTCCATTTTCATTTTTAAATAAAATTCAACAGCAAAATATAACAAACTGTCAAATTTTCGTCTGAAATAATGTTCCGAACAATTAATTGTATACGAAAAATAAGTGGAGACTTGGTTCGAGTATCTGCTAGGATTTTCTGTTTTATTGACATTTCACTGTCGAACTGCGTACTACATAACATAAATCACTACGAAATTTTTCGTTTACGATTTCGTAGTGTCAATTTCTGTATGAGAATTTTCGTTTCACTTCAGCTGCGTACTATGCTTTATAGTGAACAAATGATAGATAAATTAATTTATAAACATACGCGAAAAGTGAACAGTTTCAATATGACAACTTTTTTCACACAAAAAGACAATAATCAAAATAAAAGAGTGGCACTGTCTTTCGTACCCCAAATAACCAATAAAATGAAAAAAGTCTTTAGCAATCATCAATTAGATATTGTTTATAAAAACGACAAAAAATTGGTAAATTCACTGGGCACTATAAAATAGGCTTGTGTAGTTCGCGAACGAACTAGTTCAAAGAGCGGCTCCTTTATACGAACTAGGTGAACTAGTTCACCACATTATAGGTCATTTAGTTCAACAGCTCAGTTCAATACAACGAACTAAAGAGCTAACGAACATTGGAATTTGTGTGTATCCATTATCCATATTCATACCAAACCATTACACCTTAGTCTGCTTTGGATATGTGCAGTTGCCAGTGGAATGAAAATTGTATTTTTTTTCGTTTGTATTGCTTTACTTTTCTTATTTACATATATGCATACACACACGCAACACCGAGAGCTAATGACCCAGCGGGAAAAATTTAAAAATTCATTGAGGAAAAACCTGCTTTTTCCTTGAGGAATGGAAGCTGTACCTGCCACTTTTCAGCTTATTCCTTTGATGAATTTAACATGGGCGTGTCATTGGCGGGAAGCACATGCCACTTTATCGATGAAAATTCACTAACGAATTCACTACTTCAATGGAAGAACACCGACCCAGGTGATGAAAAACATGGTGATTGCTTAATCTGTGAATTCACTACATACGGGTATTAAGCTTATTCATCAGTTCAATAATTTCGATGAAAGATCGAATGAAAATTCAGTTATGAAATCACCAGGTTAGTGGTAGTTTCTTTTTCATCAATAAAATCCTCCCATTTGTATTGTTTACTAAATCCCATCGGTAATGCACCCTTTATTTTAAAATGAAAACAAACCAAAATGTTGTTTCCATTTCAAATCAAAAATATTTGGCGTTTCGGCAAACACAATTTCTATTGACTTCAGTTCGTGTTACATGGAATTTTTTACAGAAAGTCACTGTGAACTGTATCCAACAAAATGAGAATTTATAGTTGCCAAAAAATTATAAACTACTTTGTGCATTACTATTCATCGTTGGAATCATCGATTACAATTCACCATGAGTTTCACTCACATTTGTTTTTTTTTTTTTTCTCGCCATGAACACTTTACAAAGCAGATGAGTGGATTCAAACAATGAACTGATGATCTTGTACATTACTTTTCCACAACTTTTTCATCACATACTTTTCCCTTTTAAATTCACCGAAATAAAGGGTCGTTTCATAAACACAAAGCAGTAAGTGGATTCAAAGCTACGAACTGAGGAAACTTTGCATTACTCTTCACCTACTAAATCATTGCATGTCGTTTCTCTTATGATTTGGCAAGTGAATTCATTGATTATTTCAGCAATAAATTTCATTGAGGACGATATTTCCCGCTGGGGAGCCGAACGAGCTACACGTACACTGCTGCAATAGCAACAGATACAGAAAACAGATTTCAACCCTCAAACTTAGAATAAAAAATATAAGGAAGCGCCATTTGTGGAAAAAAGTGAAGCATTTTTCATAATAGTGTTTGCTCTCACAAACACAAATACATTCCAAAAGGGATGGAGTGATTTTTAATGGCAACTTACTAGGGCGCCATAACAATCATTTGTTATTTTCTGAATTTATTTTTCTTTTCAGTGGTATGTTTAAAAAAATACTTACTTTTTTATGATAACCCTCTAAGGCACCGATAAAATGTTTTAATATCTACTTTCTTTAAAATTGTGTTGTTTCAGTGGAACATTATAGATTTACTTTGTTTACTTTACGCATTGTCATGAAAGAAGGCTGTCCAAAACCAACGTGAATCATAGCAAATCATTCGCATCGATAAAAAATTGGCACCCCAAATGTGGCTTTACTTCATCCACTTTCAGAATGGTCATCCTTTTACCACTCGACTTTCGGAAACCTTTTAAATTTTTTATTAAATTATTTCAAATATTTTAATTTTTGAATAGACAAATTAATTAACATTAAAAAAATGCACTAATAACTTCACTACAGAGAAAATTGAGCAATATTCTGAAGATGCACATGTTAACATAAATATACGAACTCCAAAGGTTCAAAATCGATTTAATAACAAAAATAATTTCCTGATATAAAGGGCGCTTAGCAAATAGTTGCGCCTTACAACCACCAATAACAAAAAAATACGTCCCTGTTTCACAGAATCGCAGTTTGGCATTACTAGTATCCCAAATTAAAACCGAAAAACCATGTGCAATTTTTCAATTAACTTATTAATTTTCTTAGTTTATTTAAAGTTTAATCATTTAAAATGTGTTACTTGATTGATGATTAATTAAATTATGATCAATTCACATCGCTTTCTTTGAGAAAAATATGATAAAACTCACTTGTGAAAGGAAATGATTCTTGTCCGCCTTATTCTTGCTTTATATACACAATTTAACACTGCACTTCATATTTTTGTATTGTTATTAGATTAGTAAGTATAAATACATTTCTAAGTAAATCACTCCAAACTATTTGTTTTTTCTAACAATTAATGATTTATTAATGTTTTTAGTCTTGTATCACTTTTTGTTTACTTTTTTTCTTCCATTCAGTCACCGATTTGACATTTCGGGTATACAGTTTTCTGCTTCATTCACGTACACTGTATATGTGATATACACCAGTTCCTTTACTTCTTCTTCTATGCCCTCAAACGAACTAGTGATAGTGAACTATGTCGTTCAGTATAGTTCACCAGTTCATGTCCGAAATAGAGAGCTAACGATCTTAACGAACCAGAGACAGAGATCCACAGAGCTAAACGAACTAGAGAGCTAGATGAACTAGAGAGCTAAACGAACTAGAGAGCTAAACGAACTAGAGAACTAAACGAACTAGAGAGCTAAACGAACTAGGGAGCCAAACGAACTAGATGGCTTACTACTATACGAACTATGTAGATGAAGGTAAATGTTAGATGATGTGAATGTTGAATGTGGCAGGTTTTGGTTTTTGGTATTGTGTTAATTGTCATCATTAGGGTATGAAATTTTTGTTTAAAATTCACTTTATTTTTCTTATATTTTTTGGTAGAATTAATTGAACTAGTTAACTAAATGAACTAGAAGAGCGAACTAGTTCATTAAAATACTTTGAACTAAATTGAGCGCTCTTTAAAGTGAACTAAAATGCACAACCCTACTACAAAAGACAAGACATCATTTTTGAACAACTCGGGTGTTTACAAAATTGAATGTGGTGATTGTAACAAAAAATATTATGGTCAAACCAAGCGGAGTATTGAGACTAGGTTTAAAGAACATATGATGTATACTCGTCTTAACCAGCCACTAAAATCTGCAATCGCATCTCATATGTTAAATCATGGACATGAAAACATAAACATCGACAATTTAACTCTTCTCAAACAAGTGAATGACCACAGGAGATTAGATGCATATGAATCTTTCTTCATACAAAAAGACCTTAATGCACTTAATTTAGACAACGGCAATATTGAATCTTGCCTTCTCAATATAATTTGTCAAAACAAAGTATAGACAAATGTTTTACGTTCGTGACCTTTGCCCATAGCTGTGTTTTGTATAGTCCAACAGGAGATACATACAGTTCTTCAATTTCTGATGACCAACGTTTAGTCGTGATTGCTGATGATGAAGCGCACAAGCTTCGAAATGCATTCAGGTTAGTTACGCGTTTGTTGTTTGTGTTATTTATTTGTTAAATTTTAATTTCTTAAACAAAAAGAAAACAAACTTGTGCCGACTCAAGTGAAGCTATTTTAAGGTGCTTTTTTAAATTATTTTAACTAAACTGTTTTATGTATTTTGTCCGTAGAATTCAATGGTGTAACTAGTATTGCGTTTTCCAAAAATTGTTTACAATTTATCAACCATTATTAAAAAATTACTTGATGCAAAATGATTTTTTTTGCTTTTTTTCGCATTTTTGTACGTGATTACTATATGTTTTCATTATTTCATATAAAAGTAAATTTAAAACAAAACTAGTGATCCTTAAATGAACTCGGTACGATGATTTTCTGAAGTACATTTTTCATTTGAAAAAAAGTATTTTTTTGCAAACAAAATTGAATATCTCAAAAACTAATCAATGGTTGTGTTTGAAAAAAATTTTCGTAATTTAGGACGCAGCAAGATATATTTTAACAAAGTTTCATTTAAATTGAACTATTTTTGGAAAAATGAAAAATAAAAATAAAAACCAGAAAAAAATACGGGTTTTTCGCCAATATCTCGGAATTCAAATATCTCGGAATTCAAATCCCCCTTCCAACATCACCTCTGGGAAATAGATTTTGTTTACATTCCTTACAGCCCCCTTCACAATATTCAATAGTTAAACTGCTGTTAACAATTTTTCTTTTTTTCGATTAAAAATATGTTAATAAGCCTGCACTACAAGAACGAATAAAGACATTGGTTTCAGATAAATTTTATTTTATAGATAGTAGTTTCATTACAGGCAGAAAGGACTTTAAAAAAAATTCAATGAGCAGTTTTTTTTACTATAGCAATTTAAAAAAAACCTTGCTAAATTTCTTTGGTCTCGAATATCTATAGAACAAAATCATGGTATAGGCTTCGGATTAATTTTACTCTACGCATATTGACAAAATAAAGATTTGGCAAAAATATAAAAACGTATCAACTTATAGTTTTTTTTTCAATAAAAAAAAGATGCTGAAAATTGTTGAAAAAAGATATTTGACACGAATATCTTGAGAACAAACAAGGATATTGGCTTTGGGGTAATTTTATTTTAAACACTTGTTTATAAATAAAAATCGATACAAATTTTAAAAATATTGGATCAACAGTTTTTTTTTTAAAGCGAGAAAAACTGCAGGCAATTTTTACAATAATTATTGAAATTTTTTTTGTCTCAAATATCGTGAGAACAGACAATGGCTTCGGGTTAATTTTATTCTACGCACTAGTTTATAATTGATAATTGATTTGTAAAAAAATTCAGCGTTTTTTTGTTTAAGGCGAAATAAGTTGCAAGAAACCTTACCAAAAATTGTGGAAAATTTTTGTTCGTCTCAAATATCTTGAGAACAAATAATGATATGGACACGGATAATTTTATTCTACACACCAGTTCAAAATTGATAAGATTGTTAAAAAAAAAGTAAAGCTTAGATTAGACGGTCAACGTAAATGGTCAACGCATTGACTCCTTGACGTCATCAGAAACACTGTCAATATACTGTCAATATACTGTCAACGTACTGTGTCAACGCATGAAACATTAACGATCACACGAATGACGGCACTCGTCAATGTTGTCCCAAAATGCGTTGACGTGTTATCTGTGTCAACGCAATTGGTACCCTGTGATGTCAACGTATTGACACGTGAAACGTTGAAGATTACACTACTTCACCATATCCAAACTTATGAACGTTGACGCGGATTTCACAAGAGCTAAATTGAATCATTTTGTACGTTGACGATCACACGACATGTCACATTTAAATCGAAATACACTTTCGTGTCAAAATACAGTTCATCCCCCATCTGTCAAACATTTAACTGTCAAGTTCCATTGATGGATGGCTTTGATGTCGATGGATTAAAAAACAGCTAAAAAATCAGAAATTTTTGAAGTTTTCTTACTGCTCCGAAAAAAAATGATTTTAGGTCAATTGAGTAACATTTGGATCGAAATATACGTTTGTTGTCAAAATATAATACGTCTTTCATCTGTCAAGCAATAAACTGTCAAATTCCTTTGAAGGATGGCTACGATGTTGATGGACTAAAAGACCTATAAAAATCCGAATTTTTTGGAGTTTATTTACTGCTCCGGAAAAAGTGATATAAGAGCAACTGGGTGACGTTTGCATTGAAATATTTTGCGGCCAAAATAAAAATCAAATCAACTGTCAAGTTCCATTGAAGGATAGCTTTTAGAAATGTTTGTACTGCTCCGGGAAAAAGTGATTTTTGGGCAATTCAGTAACATTTGGATTGAAATATACTTTTACCGTCAAAGAATAGTTCGTCCCCCTCATCTGTCAAGTCATCACCTGTCGATGTTTAAAAATACTCAAAAAATGCAAAAATTTTGAGATTGAGATGAATGTCAGCGCAGAGTACGTTGACGTGGCAGAAAAACCGCTGTGTCAACGTAAAGATACAGTCAACGCGTTGTTGAGTAGTCTGTCATAGTGTCCTAACTACGTTGACAGGGTGATTACACGGCCAACGAAAATAGTCAACGCATCGACGCTTAAATGCGTTTCAACGAGAGTGTCAATGCAGCCGGCAATGCATGGACAGTATTCTGCGTTGACGATCACACGACAAGACAACTTTGGGACAGAATTTTACGTCATTTTAACGTCAGAGAGTCAACGCATTGACCATTTGCGTTGACCGTCTAATCAAAGCTTAATAAACATTTTTTTTTTAGGAAAAAGGCTAGAAATATATTATTCAACAATGATTTTGTCTCTAATATCTCGAAGGCAACCCAATCTTTGGTCTTCACCAGATTGCATATTAAAAAAGTTTCCTAATATCGAGAATTGGTGATTTTTAAATAAGAAAATAACATTAGGTGTGTTTTTTTCCCTGCCCGAATGGGCTTGGAAGAAAAAAACGACGTCGGAGCTTAGCAATTTGCATGTTAAAAGCAACAACAACTAAGCCCCTTCGGGCTTAGCTAAGCCCAGAGAATTTTCGGGGCTAAACTTTAGCCCAGATAAAAACTGTGTTACCGGCATGAATTTCATACATGTTTTCTATAGTTTGTATGGAAACTCCATTTTTTTTTCTGTAATGGGGTCGCTAAGCCCCGAAGTCGTTTTTTTCGTCCGATTCCCCCGGGCTTAAAACACACCTATTGGGACTCTAGCTTCCGGGGCACCAATGAGAAGTTACTAGTGTGGGTCACACCCAGCCTCTTTTTTGTTTAGTTAATGAGATCAAAGAAGCTTATCAAAATAACAGTGCATTTTCCAAGTTGGTTTTATAGGTATATATCTAAAACTGAGCGTGTGAGTGTTAACAAATGGCCCTCCAATATATTTTTAAGGTTTAACAAATATAATATAATCCAATATCTGTTTAATAATTATTTAGGGAGAAGAAGAAAAGTGTGGCTATTTTTAGCGCCCTTTTAACTCAAAAAGTATTTACGAATACATACGTATTAACCTATATTTAATTTTAGTTTTGTCTACTTTTTTCTATTTTTGGGAAATATTTTAATCGCCTTTTGAACACCTACAATCTGCCAGATATTATACCTGGAAACCTATATGTATTGTGTAACAATAAGTGTGTCAAGCTGTTCAAAACAGAGGTACATTATACACCCATGAAGAATCACTTGTGCGCATTAGATACAGTTATTCAAGGGACAGAATGTTTTCTTTTAGATGCAATGGAGCAGGCATAACCCGAATAACAAAAGAAACTTTACTCATCATTGGGTCTTATTTATGATTAAATTCCTTATTTCGCTCATCTACTATACTAAATACCTTATAAAAAGAATTCCATAAAACCAGGTCATTTTTTTTAATGTGAGATCATCATTTTTGTTTCAGTATAAACATATTGACTGAAGCATTACATCGTCTCTTGATAATTTTGCCGCAGGCGTTTTCGAGACCGAGAGTCTCACTTCGACACACCCTTTTGTCGCATAAGCGCACACAATTATTTAGTTGAAAATTCCTGTTCAATACAATACAACAACAGTTATGAATAAATCAAAACAAAAATACACAGAAATCGAGGGGGAAGTAAAGTAGAGGACTTGTCTCCCCTACCCTTAATAGGTTTCATGTTGTTTAGATGTGCACAATAATGGCTGCGGCTGGTGTTGAGGATTTGGCTGATGATGCGTCAATCCTACCTCATAAATAATGAGTTTTTTCTGCTATTTGCACGCAGTCCTCCAAAGATTGCATTTTACTCATCTTTTTGTGAAAATAAAATAATAACAATAACCCATCTCGATCCCAATGAGATGAATGCGTATGAATACCTTTGTTGGTTTGAAACAGAGACATTGGCGAAGAATGTTTCTATACTCTTTTCAATAGCTCAATCACATCGTTGAAAGGGATACGCATATTATGAACTTTAATTAGTGAATTCCTTTTTTTTTTAACATTATGTATACCTACATAATGTGGCTGACAGTAGACTCTTAATTTTACATCTTTTTCTTTTTGTTCCGACGTGATTTTCAATTCTAATAATAAATAATGTGACTTAAATCTACTTATTAGATTCAAAACAATGACATTGAAAGAGATAACGTCATTTAAAAATAAGACTCCTTTTATTAAACTTAAGACACCGTTGTGTTTTTTTGCAAGTCCAAATAAAATTATGTGAAGAAAACAACAGCAAAGCGAAACAATTTACATGTTAAATACAACAACAATTATGTCCATATATAGAGTACGCTACATATACCTAAGGTGACCATACGTCCCGATTTCAACGGGACCGTCCTGCTTTGGAGCTCTGGGTCCCAAATAAAGCAAAATATCCCGCTTTGTAATCCGAACTTGAGAATTTTACCTGGGCGAACCTAATAAAAGCCCCATTTCGGGAGGAAGTTCAAAAAGTGAAAAGGGGGCTATCAAGACATAGGAGTTTTCGATGAAAATGTTATTTTCATAGCTTATGCGGATGATTGTTAGCATTTTTGAAAAATCTGAATTGGAAATGAAAAAGTCTCTGGAAGCTGTACACAGGATATTTTTCAACAAAAGAGATTAAATACATAGAAATCAAAAATTAGGAATTTTGCTTAGAGAAAAAAAAACACATTTTGTCCAGAAAGATTTCACGTAAAAGTAGATTCGGTTGAAGTAGTAGTTTGTGGAGTAAATCTGAGTCGCACACAGAAAGATTTCCATGCAAATAAGATTGAATTGAAGTTGGGGATTATTATGAATCTGGGAGTTAATCTGAGTCGCACAAGTTCTTCATTGTATCAATATGATACAATGGAGCATTTCCGTTTAAGACGTTCTGTTTTCAATACACTGAGAAAATATTTCCTGTTTTCTAACAACTCGACTGGGAATTAAAAGTAATAACGTCTCCCGAAGACCAAACATTACGATTAGTATCAATTAATTTAAAGTAAACTCAAAATTAAAGCTTTTCGTAAAAGCAAAGCTTACTGTAAACAAATATCTCAAATTTATCAATAATTTACAAAGAAATGTCAAATAATTTTTGGTGAGATAATTCAAGGCAAAATGTAAATAAATGTTAAAATGTGCAGATGTCGTTCTTTTCTCCAAACTCCATATGGCCAAATGGACATGCAAAAACAAGGCAGCCAATATAGCATTCGCAAATTAAATTAACCAAATCATAAATAGGTTTAACCTAAACGCAAATAAGTTTCACCCAAGCGCAAATAGATTTACCCCAAACGCAAATGGAATTAACCCAATCGCAATTCGATTTAAACAAAACGCAAATATAAAGGGTACGCCCTTTTTGAAAATGCTATAAAAAAAAACTACTGGATATTTTCTCAAATTTCTTTTTTTATTTGAAAGAACAATCCTTCCGGTTAATAATGGAAAATAATTTCATTCAAATGGCTGCTTCGCTAAGATGCCGATTTTGCCAAAAAAATCATCTTTTCGGATGAAGCTCATTTTTATCTTGGCGGGTATGTAAACAAGCAAAATTGTCGCATTTGGGGCACAGAAAACCCGCACGCATACATTAAAAAGCCGATGCACCCAAAACGAGTAACTGTTTGGTGCGGATTGTGGTCCAGAGGCATAATTGGGCCATTTTTCTTCGAGTGGCCGTTACAGTCAATGGCGATCGTTATAGGGCCATGTTGAACGAATTTTTGTTCACAAAAATTGAAGAGGATATTGGCAACATTTGGTTTCAACAGGATGGCGCTACGTGCCACAGAGCCGAAGCTACACTCCATGTAGTAGTAGCATTTTCAAAAAAAAAAAGTTATTTGGCGGACCCTTTAGTTAAACTATACGCAAATAATATTGAACTATTAGCAAATCATTTTAACCAAAACGCAAATTGAATTAACCTTAGCTTGATTTATTGTTCCAGCTGTACTTTTTGGGTCTAATGGATTTTGGTGTTATCTATAATTGTTAAAAAGCCATTATTAAGGGATTGTTCTTTTTTTCGGTAAGTTCTTGGAAAAATGCGCAGAACTAGTTGAATTTTCAATTGGAGGTTTGTCAAAATCTTATGGTGAACTATTTTTACTATTATAAGCCTTATATTTCTTCACTACACAGCTGGAACAAAAAGTTGAGCCCGGGTTAATTCAATTTGCTTTTAACCCAGTTGCACTTACAGATATTCCGACAAGGGAATTATGGAAGGAAAACCGGGTCCTAAACGCAAATCATGTATCGGTCTTTACTGACGGTTCCAAAACGGACGCTGGGGTAGGGTAAGGCATCTTCTCAGACAATCCACCCATTAATAGATCATTGAAGCTCCCAAACTTCTGCAGCGTTTTCCAAGCGGAAGTGCTTGCGGTTAGCGAGGCTGCAAAATATCTTTTAACATGCGAACTGACGAACAAAAATATCGATATCTTCATAGATAGCCAGGCGGCAATCAGAACCCTTTCGTCAATTGTCACGAAGTCAAAACTGGTTGATCGCTGCCGTAGTGAGTTGAGATTGCTGGGCCAAACGAATTCAATCACCCTTCGATGGGTCCCGGGTCACCGTGACATTTATGGCAACGAAATGGCTGATGAATTGGCCAAAAGCGGTTCATCACTTGAACCGAGCCAAACTGTACCGTGGGTTCTTATGCCACTGGAACAGGAAAAGAGTAGAATCCACCAAAGCTTCCTCAAGGCCGCTAACGACAGATGGTCAACAATTGACACCTGTCGGGTTTCAAGGAATCTTTGGCCGGATATTTCAAAGAACAAAACAGAATATTTACTGAAGCTAAGCAGACCTCAATTGTCTCTCTTGGTTGGAATCCTTACGGGTCACAACTCAATGGGAACCCACATGAGCAGAATGGGCATCAGCACATCTGACTTATGCAGAGGGTGTCAGGACGAAGAGGTGGAAGAGGGCTCATCTCACTTCCTCTGTGAATGCCCCAGCCTAGCCAAAACTAGGAAAAATGCCCTCGGAGAATACTTCTTCGACGAATTGGGCGATGTCTCATCTTTGCCACTAAAAAACATCCTTAACTTCATCCAGAAATCAGGATGGTTCAGGGAGGCACCTCATACCTAACACTTCCACTTAATCCTTCCTTTTACACTTCCCATTCCCATATTTCCCACATCCTGGGGAGCACAATGGATCCATTGAGATCCGAGTGAGGTGTTGCGACTAGCCGCATCATCACCCCACCTAACCTAACCTAACCTAACCTAATTCAATTTGCGTTTTGGTTAAAATGATTTGCTAATAGTTTAATATTATTTGCGTATAGTTTAACTATATTTGCGTTTTGTTTAAATCGAATTGCGATTAGGTTAATTCTATTTGCGTTTCGGTTAAATCTATTTGCGCTTGGGTGAAACTTATTTGTGTTTAGGTTTAACCTATTTGTGATTTGGTTAATTTAATTTGCGAATACTTACTTACTTATCCGGCTCCCGATCCATGAAGGGTCTCTGCCTGAGATATTGCGGTCTTCCATCGGTTGCGGTCCCTCGCACGGTCCCTCCAGTCGTCGAGACCCAGCGCTCTTGCGTCTGTGACCGCCTGGTCCCTATAGCGGAGGTTCGGTCTTCCTGGTCGTCTTGAACCTGGGGGCTGGGATTCGAAAATTTTCTTGGCTGGAGCGTTGTTGTCCATTCGCTCGATGTGGCCGAGCCAGTGTAGTCGATGTGTTTTGGCTCTTTGGACTACATCCACATCTTGGTACAGCTCGTACAATTCACGATTGAATCTTCTCCTCCAATCGCCCTCTTCGCATATAGGACCAAATATCCACCGAAGAATTTTTCTCTCGAAAGTGCCCAGTATCAATTCCCCTTTTTTACCTATCGTCCGCACTCGGCGCCGTAGAGTAGAACTGGTAAAATTAGCGTTTTGTATAGCGTGCACTTTGTCTTTCGAGAAAGGAGTTTTGAACCCATTTGTTTGGCCAAACCGAAGTAGCAGCGGTTCGCTAGGGTAATTCTTCGTCGGATTTCCACTAAGGTGTCGTTCGTGGAATTGATGTTTGTTCCGAGGTAGGTGAACTCCTTGACTACCTCGAAATTACTGCTACCAACAGTGACGTTTTGTCCTAGGCGATGGACAGATGAGGCTTTGTTTTTTGATAGCATATACTTTGTTTTGTCCTCATTCACTTCAAGACCAACGCGTTTCGCCTGTTCATCAAAAGCTGTGAATGCTTCAAGTACAGCTCTCTTGGAGCGGTCGATGATGTCGATGTCGTCCGCATAGCCAAGCAGTTGAGCAGACCTGTTAAAGATAGTGCCTTCCATGTTAACACCACTTTTGCGCACTATCTGCTCCAGGACTAGGTTGAAGAAATCACATGATACCGCATCTCCTTGTCTGAATCCTGTACACGTCTGGAATAACTCGGATGAGCTGTTACCCATTTGAACGTTGCACCGCGTATTTTGTAACGTCATGTGGCATAACTGGATCAGTTTTTTCGGGATCCCGAGTTCCAACATCGCCAATAGAAGCTCTTGGCGACTTATGCTATCATATGCGGCTTTGAAGTCGATGAATAGGTGGTGGGTATCGACTTGAAATTTGTTGGTCTTTTCCAGGATTTGCTTCAATGTTAAGATTTGGTCTATCGTTGATCTGCCTGGCCTGAAGCCACACTGGTACGTGCCGATCATAGTGTTGCAGAAAGGTTTTAGACGCTCACATAGTACGTTAGATAGGATCTTGCAAGCAACATTAAGCAGGGATATGCCTCTGTAGTTCTTGCAGGACATAGGATCGCCTTTGGTATATGGAGCTATTTGACCAGTCGTCGGGCATACTTTCCTCCTCCCAAACTTGGTTGATGAGCTGGTGCATGCACCCTACCAGAACTTCTCCTCCGTACTTGAAGAGTTCCGCAGGTAGGTCATCCGAGCCGGCGGATTTGTTGTTCTTAAGCTTGTGGATGGCTTTCTTAACCTCTTCAGAACTGGGTTCTGGGACTGGATCTTCATTGACTGGTCTAATGCTTCTTTGTTCCCCTGTCGCCTCCTCTACATAATGCCCATTTAGCAGCTGCTGGAAATGCTGCTTAAACACGTCTACAATTCCCTGTGCTTCAGTGACTAGGTTCCCTTCGCTGTTTCGAAGAGCTTGCGTGCCAGTCCTATAACCAGATGCCAGTTGCTTGGCTGTTTTGTAGAACCGGCGGGTGTTGGTGGCGGTGCTGGACTCTTCGAGATACTTGAGCTGAGGCTGCGGATGCTCTTTTCTTTCTGCGCAGGGTTTTTTTCTCTTTCCTTCTCTTTTCACGGTTCTCCTTTCTTGCTGCTCTTGTTTTCCATTGCAGCATTTGCATTCGTGCATTTTCCGGCTCCTGTTTCAATACTGCGCATTCATCATCATACCACGGGTTCTTTTTTCTGGATGGTTGATAGCCTATGGTAGTCTCGGCTGTCTCCTTAATGATGTCGCGATACTGGTTTCACTGGTTAATGACGTTTGTGGCTGGGTGTACGGCAGAGAGTTTTTCGGTCAATGTAGTCTCTGGCTTTCTCAGATGTGCTAAGGCATGCGATGTTGAATTTCTTTCTTTGGGCGGTCTTCGTTTTCTTTTCGTTGGACATTCGGGCTCTGAGCTTTGTCACAACAAGAAAGTGGTCAGAGTCCACGTTTGCCTCTCGGAAAGTTCGCACGTCCAAGATGTTCGATGCGTACCTTGCGCCAATTAGCACGTGGTCGATTTGATTTGCAGTTCGACCATCTGGAGATCGCCAGGTTGCTGTGTGTATCCTTCGCCTGGGGAACCTAGTGCTTCTTATCACCGTATTACCAGCTGCAGCAAAGTCGATTAGTCGGAGGCCATTGTCTGTTGTCGTTTCGTGGAGGCTATGCTTTCCAACTAATCCGCCAAAGATGTTTTCCTTTCCGACTTTAGCATTGAAGTCTCCGAGCACGACTTTGACATCGTACTCCGGACAGGCTTCGTAGGCTCCCTCCAGGATGTCGTAAAACTCCTCCTTGTTAGACTCCTCATCTTCATGGGAAGGGGCGTGTGCACATATTAGGCTGATGTTTTGGAAGGTAGCTTTGATGCGGATCACAGCCAGGCGATCGCGAATCGGCTTAAAATAAATGACTTTCGATCTAAGTCGATTATCCTAGCATGTGCAGTCTTTGGTGACAGCTGTAATAAATGTCGCAATCTTTTCTTTTCGTTATACCTGATCCTATCCATCGTATCTCCTGGATCGCGGTAATATCTGCCTTGTACGGCGAGAGGACAGATTCAAGTTTTTGAATAGCACCTGGGGCCTATTTCAGTGCTACTACATCAACTACAATGTAGCATCTTGACAGTTGTGTTGTATGATTTCTGTTTCAGAGATACAATCGATTTTCAGTTGTAGTACAACAGTGTAGGTACGGAGGAACGACTGGAAATATTGGAAATATGTATGATTCTTTTTCACAGCTTTTTAAGCTACATTGTTGTAGGTAATACAACTAAAAGAAAATTCTTACTACATTCTTACATTAAAAAATGTTGATGTAGTAAGGAAAAATGGCTGGGTATGTATGAATGTAGGTATTTTTTTTTAAATCTACGCATAACATTATAAATATTTTAGATATGATATTTTAACCTCCAAATCGTCGTGAAAATAATTATTTCAAAGTATATTATAGTTCTACCCAGAGATATGCCCCAGCAATAGTCGTATAAACTGTAACGCACAAGTAATTTGCTAAAATATTATTCCCAGACGATTTGATCACGCACACTTTGCATAACATAAGGTTCGGCACGCACTCCTACCTAAATATATGATTTCTGAGTTAGTTCCCCATCTTTATTATCGAGTATCTTTGGTTCTAGCTTTACCACATTCAATATGAAAGAAATGTCAGATCAACTACATCAACTATGTACATCATCCAGCTAAATAATACAACACTTCCAGTTGTATGTTCAAAACAGAAAAATGTTACTGATGTAGTTGTAAGATGTCGATGTATGATGTAGTTGATGTAGCTGATGTAGTAGCGCTGAAATAGGCCCCTGGTGTGTAGAGTGTCCTTACATTCCAGGTGCATAGTCCATTTTCGTTCCGGGTCTGGTTGCCATTTGAGGGGGGTCGTTATCCGAGGCTTCTCGCGTCTCTCTCATAACAATTGGTTTTTTTTACTGTGGTCGGGTCGTTAGCCTAACCTCCAATCTGTAGGGCCATAGGTCTAATGTTGCAATTCTTTCCTTGATCAACATTCGCACTTACAAGTTTAGCAAGTCCTTGCATAAAGTCAAGACCAGTACCCGACGGCTACCAACTTGGAGGTATTGTAAGCACTTGATGTGTAGGAAGAGATACAGCTCGAGGCCGCCAGTTCCTACAACATCCAATATTGCGAATGCTATATATAAAAGAGTTTTGTTATGGCGGTTAAAGTGACATTTAGTGGGATAAACTCCAACAAAATGTTTTTTGATGGTTTTGACTCTTATAGGTGTTGTCTGCATGAGAAAAAAAGTTTACCAAAATCGGACCAACACCACCACGGACCACCACCTTGAAAATCATAAAAAATCCTGTAACTTTGGTAATTTTTGTCGTAGAATTGTCCACCACTTAATTTATTTTCTCGGTTGATTGGTATTGAAAAATTGAAAGTAAAGCTTAGTGCATTTAATTTTTTATCTTGGTAGATCAAATACCCCGTTTATTTGGTCATAATATTTAACAAGGAAAGTATAGGCAAGAAATCGGGCGTGACTGAGCATGTATACATCGACACCCCAGAGCAAAAAATAAACATATATATCAATTCGACCAGGGACGTGCCGTGGTGATTTCAGTTAGGTGTGCGCTAACTTATTTTGCAATGAAAACATATTTGTTTCAGCTTTGCACACAGTACCAGCGTTCCAAAGCGAGCCTGTTTTCGGACACTTAGTCGCAGCGAAAAACAAAGAGATACTTCAAACAACAATTCTAAGCGACTACAAAACTTTCTCACTATTAGTTAATTGAAAAAAGTAATCAAGATCAGCTTGCTTAAGTACAACAGAGCAACACTGCCAATGAGAATAGGTTACCACGAAGCCAATGCTCCAACTTATAGTTTGTTTTGTAAGAATATGAAAGACCTTGGAGCTGTAATTCAATTATTAGAGGAGGACTTTTTTTCACGTGTTAAATTCAAATTTAATCTACCTGTTAAATTTTATCACATTATGCCTATTAGCTTTCAAAAATGTTTCCACTTTATTTGGTATTTTGCTTTTCTTATAATTCTGAAAATAAATGTTTATTCATCTTTTTTATAAATAAAAAATTATAGTTCAAAATATCAGTAGATTTCCCTTTTTTTCTAATTTTCGTAAAACTTCCCAAGCAAAGGAATTTTTGTCATGATCCCCCATCACTGTAATGGGAATATCACCATCCATCATCACTGGCGCACAGCAACGAAAATGAAACAGATACAGAATTCTCTACATAGCCAAGTGCAGAATGAAAAGGGGGGTTTACATGGACCAACATGCTCGACAACATGGGAGTTGTCGAGCCATGTTCGATAATTTGAACGCGAAAACAACTGCTGGGCCAACATGCTCGACGGATTTCAAAATGTTTTGAAAACTTGCTGGCTCGTCCAACCAGCCAACTTGTGTAAACAGATGCTCGACAACATCGGCATTTGTTTTTGCATTATTAATCCACGGTGCGGTGACGGGAAAAAATGGCAACAGTAATAAATAATGAATTCTGGAGACAGTTTTTCGGATTTTAAGAGACTTTACCAGAGGTTTGGGAAATAAAAAGCGAAGTGTATGAATAAAATTTTGCAAGCCATACTGCGTGCGTTTGTTCCGAAAAATGAAAAATAATGATGCTCGACAACATCAGTATCCATGTAAACGCAAAGTTGAGTGTACAGTTATTTTTTCCATCGAGCCATGCTGTCGAGCATGTTGGTCTATGTAAACCCCCCTAAAGACCGTGGTGCGCTCGATGAAGTTGAACACCTTGCTATCTAAATTTCTATAAGGAAGAATGAACTTTATGTTGTTTTTTTTTGTTTGTATGTGGATTTGCTTTATCTCGGTGCGCTGAATAGCCCAGTCGGATTAGACAAAAAAATGAGCTGAAATGCAAAAAATTAGATAGGGGTTTTTTTATTTTAATCGTTAGAAGGGTTCATTAAGAGTCTAAAAAAAAGTTTTCGACTTCCTAGCTCCATTGCGTTAGCCGCCATCTTGAATTTAATGAAAATCGGTTTTTGTGAAATAACTCGTCTATTTTCAACTTTTAAGCAAAAATGTACTTAACAAAAGTTGTTCAAAATTTAATTGTCTACAACTTTGGTCATAATCTTTTTTTGTCTACGATCGATATTTTCGACTTAATCAAAAAAAACCTATTTTAAAATTTTTTCTCGTTTAAAACGCATAATTAACATTCTTCAAGTAAAAAAACAAAAGTTATTTATTTTTTTCGACTCATTAGAAGAGGATGACATAAGGAGTTTGAAAGCAAGTTCTCGACCACCCACCCCTTTTAGGTTGGCCGCCATCTTGTTTTTAAAGAAAATCGATTTTTGTGAAATAACTCGCCCAGTTTAAACTATTGCGTAAAAATGTATTTAACAAAAGTTGTTCAAATTTTTGTTTGGTTATTATCGTGTTTGTGTACAGTTGATATTTTTCGACTAAATAAAAAAAACCAGTATTTTAGACATTTTATTTCGGTTACTCTGAAGTGCATCGCATAAATAAGCATTTTTAAAGTGCAAACAAAAAAGTTATAGGTATATTTGTTTCAGTTCATTAGAAGAGGATGGCACAAGGAGTCTAAGAAAAAGCTTGGCCGCCATCTTCTATTTAAGGAAAATGAGGTTTTTGTTTAATAATTTCAGTTTTTTTGGCCAAAAATGTATAAGGATAAATAATGTAATTTTTTCAACTTAATTAAACTAAATTAAAAAAGCTAGCAAAATGCCTTATAATAAAGACAAGACTAGATAGCTACTTTCCACTAGATTTAATTGATAAATAAGTGAAACGTTAAATTAACTGGCTAACGTGAAAAGCTGTATAAAAAAATAAAGTTATCCTACTAACAATAAAACATTTTTCCACAACAACGCATTTACGTAATGACGCATATACATACAAACTAACGGACGAAATGAACTTAAGCATCATCGTCGCGTCGTTTAAGGTTTAAGTAACGTCCAGCAAAATTGTCTCTCTGTCTCTAACTGTAAAAAAACGATGGTAACCAAAGTTGTAGATAATAGAATTTTGAACAACATTTGCTTAGTTAATATTTACTCAAAAATTTAAACTAGGCGAGTTATTTCACAAAAATTGATTTTCTTTAAAAAACAAGATGGCGGCCAACCAAGAAGGGGTGGGTTGTCGAAAACTTGTTTTCAAACTCCTTGCGTCATCCTCTTCTAATGAGTCGAAAAAAATATACCTTATTTTTACTTGAAAAATGTTTATTAGGTATGCGTTTTAAACGAGAAAAAAAAATATTAAAAAGTTTTTTTTTGATAAAGTCGAAAAATATCAATCGTGGACAAAAAAAGATTTAACCAAAGTTATAGATAGTTACATTTTGAACAACTTTTGTTAAATACATTTTTGCTCAAAAGTTAAAATTAGGCGAGTTATTTCACAAAAAACGATTTTCTTAAAAACAAGATGGCGGCCAATCTAAAAGGGGTGGGTAGTCGAAAACTTGTTTTCAAACTCCTTATGGCATCCTCTTCTAATGAGTCGAAAAAAATAAATAACTTTTGTTTTTTTTGCTTGAAGAATGTTTATTATGCGTTTTAAACTAGAAAAAATTTTAAAATAGGTTTTTTTTTGATTTAGTCGAAAAATATCGATCGTAGACAAAAAAAGATTATGACCAAAGTTGTAGATAATTAAATTTTGAACAACTTTTGTTAAGTACATTTTTGCTCAAAAGTTGAAAATAGACGAGTTATTTCAAAAAAACCGATTTTCGTTAAATTCAAGATGGTGGCTAACGCAATGGAGCTAGGAAGTCGAAAACTTTTTTTTAGACTCTTAATCTAACGATTAAAATAAAAAACCCCTATCTAATTGTTTGCATTTAAAATGCTAATCCGACTGGGCTAGAAGTTAAGAGAACACCCTGATGGGTGAATTTTTCGTTTCTTTGGGAGGGAATGAATTTGCATCGAGTTACCAAATAAAGAACGAATGTGCGCATGATGAAGTTGAACACCAAGTCATATATGTAGATTAATATGGGTAGGTATAGGTATAGTATAGTTGGTTTTGTTTTAGATTTTTTGTGTGGGAATTTGCTTTGCCTTGGTGCGCTGAATTTTGAGAACACCTTGTCTACATGGTGTTTTATTTTGTTTACTTTTACTGGGTGGAGTGATTTTATTTTGAATTGGGTGTGTCCATACTTTTGTTTGGGATATTGATACAGGTAAAATATTAAAAAGAAAGACAAGTGCGTATGTTAAGATTTTGGTAGGGTGTGCGGAGAACACCTGCGCAGGGTAGGTATAGTATAGTTGGTTTTGTTTTAGATTTTTTTGTGTGGGAATTTGCTTTGCCTTGGTGCGCTGAGTTTTGAGAACACCTTGTCTACATGGTGTTTTATTTTGTTTACTTTTACTGGGTGGAATGATTTTATTTTGAATTGGGTGTGTCCATACTTTTGTTTGGGATATTGATACAGGTAAAATATTAAAAAGAAAGACAAGTGCGTATGTTAAGATTTTGGTAGGGTGTGCGGAGAACACCTGCGCACTTTCGAATAAACGTCACTGAATTCGATCAACATATCCTGCGCCCGAAATAATTGAAAATTATTTAGGCACTTCGAAATGAAAAATAATATAAAAGTAATCAACAAATTGTAGTTTTAAATAGACCTCGTCTTAGGGCCTTCAAAGATCACTGGACGAAACGCCAGTTTGTAGTACTAAGGGCTTCATAAAAAATAAAAAAAACTCAAATGGAATCCCCAAAAGTATGCAATATTCAGGGTCAACCTATACGAGTCTTCCATCCATTTGTAATGCCTTTGCTGAGTTTTTCAAATCGAACTACTTAGATACATCTCACTTTCATGACTACCCTTCTGGAACATCTAATAATTATGTTAATATAGGCCTCCTTAATTTTTCCACTTTGGAAGTAGAAAAAGCTTTGTTCTGGGCTTAATGATGACACAAATTCTGGACCAGATGGAATAGCACCCATCTTTTTAAAGAAGTGCGCCACCGTTCTCTCTAGAGTTTTGTGTCTCATTTTTAATAGTTCACTTCAGCTTGGTGAATTTATACCTGAATGGAAAATATCCTTCGTCACTCCCATTCATAAGAGTGGTACGAAGCAGGACATTTCAAACTACCGTCCAATTTGCAAATTATCTGCAATACCCAAGCTATTCGAAAAAGTAGTATGTGATAAACTTAATTTTTTATTAAAAGAAATAAAAACCCCTTTTCAACATGGGTTTGTGCAAGGTAGATCAACGTCCACAAACCTCACTATTTTTACTAATTATGTGCTCAATTCATTAGAAAAGGGTTACCAAGTTGATGTTATCTACACTGATTTTGCCAAGGCATTCGATAGGGTGTATCACGGGATCCTAATATCTAAATTAGAAAAAATTGGTTTTCACTCAAACATGCTTTGGTGGTTCATGTCGTATCTTAAGGGACGCATTCAGTATGTTTGTATTGATTTGATTTTCTCAAATCCTATTTTAGTCTCTTCTGGTGTTCCTCAAGGAAGCCATTTAGGTCCAATTTTATTCCTTTTATTTATAAATGACTTACCTGACGTGCTTTTAAATTCAATGAGTCTGTTGTTTGCGATGACTTAAAAATTTTTAGACGTGTAAAAAGTTTGAACGACTGTTTGCATCTTCAAGATGTAATTATAAAGCTTCCCGAATGGTGCAGTCACAACCAATTAAGTCTAAACATCGCAAAATGTCAGTGTTTTTCTTTTTCTCGTCGCTTATTTCCTATCAATTATAGTTATAATATTGAAAATAATATTCTTGAGAAAGTATTATCAAAAAAAGATCTTGGTGTTATTTTTGATTACAAACTTAATTTTGTGAAGCATATCGAATTTATTGTAAATAAGGCTCATTCGATGCTTGGTTTTATCTTCCGCAATTCATATGGCTTAAATGATCCTTTTACATTAAAATCGTTATACGTTGCCTATGTTAGGTCGATCCTCGAATATTGCTGCGTTGTATGGAATCCGTTCTACAATAATCATTCAATTAGAATTGAAAAAGTTCAAAAAAAATTTACAAGATTCGTAATAAACAAACAAAGATGGAATATTGAAATGCCATCTTATAATGCAGGACGTCTGCTAATTGGCATTCAGACTCTTGAGAACCGCCGCGCCGCAAGATATTTGCTGTAATTTTTATTAGAGATATCGTTTTGTGTCGTATTAACTGTCCTTATTTACTATCTTTGATCGATATATATGCTCCTTCTCGAGATCTAAGAATTCGAACCATGTTTCATGAGAAAACCCATAGGGTGAATTATGCCTTAAACGAGCCTATAACTCGATGTGTCAGAGAGACTAATTACGCTTCAAACAATATAGATTTTAACTTTCACTTAAGCAGAGACTCATTTAAAAATATGTTAAGCTTATACTTTTTGACATGTTAATAATGTAAGCAATTATTAAATTCCTGCAATAATGTATTTTTTTTTCTCTTCTTATTTGATATTATTTTTATACATTAAATTTCGTTAGACTGTATTGAGTAAATTGTTAACTTTAAATGATGATAAATAAATAAATTAGTCATAAAAGCTATTTTGAATCATAACTTCAACAAGTCCATTTCTTAATGCTAAGTATTCTACTTGGCTGATTTATTTAAGTAGTACCTACATATATACTCATAGAATTTGTAATATAAGAACCTTCTTATAGAAACTATGTCTGTCCCGGACAAAAAGAAACTTTCAGCTTTATGATTAGGAAGTCTTATCCTTTGGATATATTTCATGGTGGTTTTTTCCATGAAAGTTGAACTGAACATATTTCAAATTGCGTGTGACAAAGGCTTCTCTACCCTTGAAGTGCGAACGCCAGGAAATTTAGAGAAGATTTGAAGAAGATACCGATGCGCATTGGTTTTGAATGTTTAAATATCACAATGGGAGGAAAAAATTGAGCCGGGTAAAGCACTCCACATTCGGGTAGTGCGGCTGAAGAAAGAATCTCTCCCCTGGGCTTAAAGGTGGACTGATAACCACTGCTAGAAGTACGAATATTACGGTTGAATTGTTTTAGGGGAGGATGAGAAACATGTTCATTCCAATTGAGAATGTACTGGTTATTTCATTAGAGCACTGTTTAGAAAAAAAAGCGGTAGAATAATGTAAGTTTCATTGCAGCAAAGTTGAAATACAAATGCTTCCGTTATAGTTTTATTGCATATCAATTTTAGAGCTCTCGAATACACGCTATATATATTACAGTCAGATCAGAAGGGGAGAAGAATTGTTTGCATCGTCAGAGAATAGCTGTTTTAATAAACGCTTTATAGATTACAGTCAGTTCAGTAGGAGAGAAGAATTTCTTGTAGCGTCAGAGAAAAATTTGCAAAAAGGCCGGGCCCATGCCGTCAGAGAAAAAATTTCAATTAGCCAATTTATATTTCTGAGATCTCAGAGTACTCAATGGGCCTAGAAATATAAGCAGGATTCCTCTCAAAAACTGAGACTGAAGTTTTTTGGATTTGGCTCAGTTATTTTTTGACGTAGTAAATTACATTAGTAGAAAAGAAAAAGAGAGTTGTTTTGACTTCTATGTGTAGAGTTCTGTTTTATTTTATCCTCCTGTTCCGTCAAAAAACGGAGCAAAATTACAGAGCGCTCAAGAAATATAAACTGGCTAAATGAATCTGAAAGATGATTCACAAAACAAAACTATTTACCATCTAGTTCAGCCATGCCTTAGAGCTTTTTAGTCATATCATTTTGATAATTCAAATGTTTTTGTATGAAAATAGAAAACTAAGACTTGCGGACCATTCCAGGTTGGGCCGGCCCTAAGGCCTGGCGCCCACTGGGCAACTTAGTTGCCGGCAACTTTTAGTTGCTCGGAGTTGCCGGCAATTCCGAGCAACTAAAGTTGCTGGCCATCGCCCACTAGGCAACTTCCGAGCAACTTTTTGGCATTTGTGTTTTTTTTTAATGTTAACTTTTGCCACCATTTTCCTTTTTTTTAATGCCTGATCCCCAATTCGATGTCAATAAATAGCAAAATAAATGAATTGAAATGTATTTACTTATACATTTAAGATATTTAGGGCCAGTTGTATAAATATTTAACTCGTGGTTCAGCAATTTTAACTCACTGACTTTGGCGAATTAACTGAAGTTCAACGATGGTTCAGGCATTAAATTGGCTGCTATAACATACTTGAACCTTGAACCATCGCTGAAATCAGTCAGTAAAAATATTTGAACCACGGATCAAAATTTGAACCACGCTTGTACAACGGGTCCTTATATAAACATTCGTTTATTATTTATATAAAGAGATCCTCGGATCATAAAACTTTTACTGTTTAATAGATTGGGAACAGGATACAGTCCATGCCTAAAAAACTAAAAAAAAAATACAAAACTATAATTGATTTAGAAAATATACAAAAAAAAAATGTATAAGAAGGTCCGTTCGCTTTGAATTTTAATTTTCGTTTATTTTGAATTTATTCTTTTTGAAGACGGCATTATTTCATTTTGCGCATGCCAAAATGGCTTTTTCTCATTCTTTCAGGAAGCCATTTTGGTATGTTATCTATGCATATAATTTCAGTCAGATTTATCAATTGTCCATGATTTTTACTGGCCAGCTTCCTTAAAAAGACATATGACATCTGACAGATGGCCAATCAGAGGATTAGAAAATTCAAAAATCTGAAAATCAATACAAAAGATTTAATCTTTGAACATGGCCATTTTTGACAGATAAAGTTGCCGGCAAGCGGCAACAAAGTTGCTCAGTGGGCGAGGGCAAGCAACTTAAAGTTGCCAGCAAAAAGTTCCGCGAGCAACTTAAAGTTGCCGGCAACTTAGTTCTTAGTTCCTCTTCCATATAACCCAATGTAATTGGATCGGGAGCAACAAAAAGTTGGTGGGGCGAGCAACTAAAAGTTGCCTAGTGGGCGCCAGGCCTAAGGGCCAACACTCAAAGTAGAGGGCCATATAGCCCGATCCGGCACTTTATGGTGAGGACACTCTGGCTGATGGTGGGGAATGTTGCGCTGTCCAGTGGCGTAGCTACCTTGGTTCAAACCGGGGTAGTGCTCTATTAGACCAAGTGACGTTTTGCGTCTCAAAAATCTGAAACTTTTTTGTCTTGTGAGATAAAACGCTGAAATTTCGCACATACCTTCTTGAATATACTGCCAACAATATAATGTAGTTTTCTAAAGGTTAAATATATGCTATTTTTATTTAAAAATTATTCAAACATTTTCATACACACACATTACGGAATAAACACATAACACGTTGTTTACGTTATGTTATTTAAAATTGATTTTTTGGTCTTTAAAGGAGAATGGAGAATTTGGAAACATGGGCGTGAGTGGCCAAGAATGGTTTTGATATTTTTGAATGTGGTTAAGTCCTACAATCATTCTGGCTTCTGACTAATGCAAAAATAGGAAAGCAAAGTGCAATAAGAAATCTAAAGGGTCTCAAGAATATTTTATATAGGTAAGTTCCTACAAAAATGGCCATATAACATCATCAATAAGTACATTTTCCGTAATATCATATATATTACAATCTACATAATATATAAAAAGATGTATGTATGTACATATGTACATGTATACTGTATCAAAAAATTGCACGTACAGCAACTGAAATCATATAAATTGTATGTATTTGCATATAACTTTTACGGATAGAAGTTAATTGATTTCCAATTACTTATCACGTTTTTCTGTTTTGCTTTTTAGAACAGTTCATGTTATCTTAGTTGACGAAAAAATTTCAACATTTTTGGAATCAACGGTCGAAAATTTGTGTAGGTATCAAAAACGAGTACAAGAGTATACCTAGGCAATTTAAAGACTAAAGAGGACAATGACCGGAAGCATTAATCTATATTAGTAAGCGAGTGGCTGCCTTACAGTGTAAAATCTTAGTGGCCTCATCCACCACCATCCTCAGACCTCAACGCCATTAAGCATCTGTGGGGCGTTTTGGTAAATAAAGTGCTCCATTCTACAACCAGAGGCTCATCATGTGTTAGTGGTTAGAGATTAAGCAGAGCTATCACAAGCACATAAATTAATAAAAATTAACAAAATAAAACAATATACAAAACTAGAAACATAATATAAAACATAAAACATTTAAATAAGGTAACATACATAGATATAATCAAGACATAGTCCAGTAAAATTACCATTTTATAACTACAAAAAATACTATGCCAATTTTTTTATTATTTCGTAGAGAGTACACCTTGGAGGGTTTAAATTCACCAAGTTCGAACAATAAAAGTATATGCGTTCTCCACCATTTCGAAAAAGCTTTCAAATACCTAAATGCTATTTCATCGGCTCCTATTGAACGTAGAGCAATTTTTACTTGCGTTTATAGGTACTATAAGGCAAGTTTTGGATTCGTGGAAGAAAAAAAATTTTAGATAACAATCAAACAAGATATTACGATTATAGAGGACACGAAAAAAGTGGGTGGCACAATTCTGTCTGTCTGTCTGTCTGTTCGACTACAGCCTAAACGGCTCGATTGATTTTCTTCAAACTTGGTACAAAGTGGTTTTTGGTGATTCTGCCGACATGTTTTTTTTCGTTTTTTTTAGAGCCAAAAAAAAACGGTACCTGCCATACAATTTTTTTTAGAAATTTTACATAATTGCTTTTTTCTCAAAAATGGCTCGACAAATTTTCTTAAAAAAAATTAAATTAATTTATTTTAGCAAAGGCTTCCTTTGGGTGGAAAACCAACTTTCAAAAATGGTTATTAATGGTACCTCCCAAACAACCATTTTTTTAATTTTTGATTTTCTTCAAAACGGTACGACCGATTTCTATTATTTTTTCATACAGAAGCTTCCAGTAAATATAAATAGTTTTGTGTACCAACATTTTTGAAAAAATATTTTTGGATTTTTAAAAAATGTTTCAAATTTTTTTTTGGAAAATCAAATATTTCAAAAACGACAATATTGATTTTTTTGAAAATCGATACTTATGAGTTTTTTAGGACTTTCTAAAATATTTTTAGAAAAAATTTTACATTTATGAAAATATAACGGTACCTGCCATACAAAAGTAAAAAAACCACAAAGCAAAATATTTTTTTTTTCTCAAAAACGACTCCTACGATTTTGATTAAACTTTTTTATATACTAAAATTAATACGATCTACTACCAAAAATTATAAAATTTTACACTTAGCAACTATTAATATCTCGAAAACGTTTGACAATTTTTTTTTCAAATTTTGTTTTTATATACACATAAATATATGTATACTTCAGATTTGCATAACAAAATTTGTTCTTAAAAATGTTTTAAGAATTTTATATATCAAAAATTAATTTTTTTAAAAACCGCTCCAACGATTTTAAATTTTTTTTCCCATACAATCATTTTTAATCAAGAATTAAGATGGCATTCTTTTTTTCCACCGCAAACTGTAGTTACGTCCCAGACGTCACCGTTACCCATGACACCTCCCACAATCCCCTGGCCTAACGGCATATCAAAATCATAACAGGTTCTCACGCCATTTTTGCTTATACAGCAAAACTGTTCCCCAACGGACACACCCCCTTCCCGTTTGTATTCCCCACAATATAAAAACACGCCGAAACCCGAAACCTATAAAGCAAATCGTGGGAAAGTTCAATTCTACTATTTGCAAAGTAAGCAAATAATATCATAGAGAATAAGCCTCATGTTAAATTATAAAATTATTATAAGTCAGTCTAAAACATACAATCTAACTGGAAAGTGCAGCCACGCTTAGGACAGCGGCTTTCCTTTTAGAATTTAATAAAATAAAATAAATATAATAAAACAATAAATATAATAAAATTAAAAAGAAGAAACAATTGTGTTTTTTTTTAAATTAGACTCAAACCACAATACGTAATTGGCGCAGTCGGTTTCCGAATAAGGAAAAAGTAACCTACCGTCCGAAAAAGGAAAAATAACCCACCTTCCGAATAAGGAAAAGAAAAAAAAGTGAATAAAAGAAAAATAACCTAATTCCGAACAAGGAAAAGTGAAAAAGTAACCTACCGTTCGAAAAAGAAAAAATAAAACACCTTCCGAACAAGGAAAAGTGAAAAAGTGAAAGTGAACTTAAAATAAAAGAACCTCAATAAAAATCAAGTGAAATTGACTATAAATAAACTACTCCAAAATTAACAAAAAAAGAAATACCCAATTTGATCTCCAAAGAAGAGACAGAATGGCGCAACATAATCTTGAACAATGCGTGACAATGCTCACACAATTATTGGTGACCAACAGTCAACCAGTCACCATCAGAGCGAAAATTGAAAAGGAAATAAGATACCTTACACCCTATGAAGGAAAACCAGGAACTTTACCGTCATTCTCAGCATCAGTAAACAAAATATTAGAAGGCTATACAAGTGCAGAGGAGCAACAAAAACTTTACGAAGTCATCTTTAACACTAAAATCACCGGAACAGCAAAAAATTACCTTCTGATCGACATACCATCAACCTGGACCGAGTGCATAGACAAACTGAGGAAACACTTTCGACCGGCAAAAGATGATTTAACCATCACCAGACAAATAGGACTATTAAGGGTAAGGTCTATACGAGAATTAGATAGTAAGATAAAAGCTATTGTAGAAGATATAACAGAACATGCCGCCTTCAGCGACAACAGTAAAAATGTAACAAACATCCTTTTTAGTGTTTTAGCAATGAAAATTAAAGAAATGGTCTCAGGGGCATTAGCTTACGCCCTTTCGGAAAAATTTGAATTAAGCGAAATTAGGGAAATAATAAACAAATTCATTGGTCAGGATCAAGGAAATCTGAAATTCCAAAACAATTTTGTTAGAAATGATAATTATTATCAAAGAGATACCTATAACAATAATAATTACAATAACTATAACCCCTCTAACAATAATAATAGGTCTGGACAATACAGAAACTTCACTACTTCAGGACAAACCAGAAACCCATCAAATAACAACAATAATAATACTAACAATAATAACTATAGTAACAGATATTCCAACAATAACAATTCTGGTCAAACCAGAATGTCCTCTAGCAATAATAATTCGAATAGGAACATAGAACCCATGGATACACTCTCTGCCTCTTACCAAAGGCAAATAAATAACGTACAGGCACAGGATTTTCAAAGGGAAAGCCTAACAGACTTCCCTATATAATTTGCCGAACAAAAAATAACAAATATAAGCTAAGAATATTAATAGATACCGGTGCTGACACCAGCATTTTAAACCCCGGTATCTGCCACCCGAAATGGCAAGTGCCACTCGACAAACCGATAAAGGTTACAACGACTAGTACAGCCATATTAATAAACAAAAAAGTAAGAATTCCCCTGTTTGAAGAATTCAAGCTTAACAAAACAGCGGAATTTTTAGAATACAAATTTCATAACCAATTTGACGGATTAATTGGTAATAATATTCTTTTGCCACTAGAAGCTGAAATAAACTATAAAAAGAAGCTTCTCATTACTAATAACTCCCAAATCCCAATTTTCTTCAATGAACTAGATGAAATAGCTAGTTCATATGAAGAAAACATCCCAATTTTATCTATTTACCACACTGAGACGAATAAGGACCCAGTGATGGAACAAATACGGACCAATCACCTCAACGATGAAGAAAAAGCTGAAATTAAAAAGCTTATATCAAAATATTCAAATATTTTTTATCAAGAAGGTAGCGATCTTTCGTTTACCCATGCGATTAAGCATGAGATAAAGACCACTAATGACATACCTATTTATGTCAAAAATTATAGATACCCAGAAGTGCATAAGCAAGAAGTGCACAGACAGGTTAATGAAATGCTAGAACAAGGAATTATCCGCCCTAGCAAATCTCCCTATTCAGCTCTAATTTGGGTCGTCCCAAAAAAAATGGATGCTTCAGGGAAACAAAAATGGAGGGTTGTCGTAGATTATCGTAAACTAAACGATGTCTCAATCAACGACAAATTCCCTATTCCTAATATTGAGGACATTTTTGACAAATTAGGTAAGGCACAATACTTTACCACTCTCGATTTGGCCAAGGGTTTTCACCAAATCGAGATAGCCGAGGAAGATATTCGGAAAACAGCGTTTTCTACGGACAATGGCCACTACGAATTTGTGCGTATGCCATTTGGCCTGAAAAACGCTCCGGCTACCTTCCAAAGACTCATGAATTCCATCCTTGCAGAATACATAAATAAAATATGTCTTGTATATCTTGACGATATAATAGTTTTCTCAACTAGTTTACAAGAACATATTGACTCACTCACAAAAATTTTTAAAACATTAAAGGCCGCAAACCTCAAAATTCAATTGGATAAGAGCGAATTCATGAAACACGAAACCGAGTTTCTTGGACACGTAGTCTCTACAGAAGGGATTAGCCCTAATCCTAACAAAATCTCAGCAATCAAAGAGTATCAACTCCCAAAAACGACTAAACAGATAAAAGCATTCTTAGGAATTACCGGATACTACCGGAAATTCATAAAAGATTATTCAAAAGTTGCCAAACCTATGACAACATTTTTGAAAAAAGATGCGAAAATCGATATTAAAAACCCTGAATATATCGATAGCTTCGAAGAATTGAAAATATTATTAACCTCAGAACCAATACTTAAGTATCCTAACTTCGACAAAAAATTCATACTCACAACAGATGCGTCAAAATATGCTTTAGGAGCTGTCTTAACTCAAGATTCGCACCCTATTTGTTATGCAAGTCGCACACTTAATGAACATGAGATTAATTATTCGGTAATAGAAAAAGAACTTCTTGCAATAGTCTGGGCTGTTAAATACTTCAGACCCTATCTTTATGGCACAAAATTCACGGTACGCACTGATCACAAACCATTAGTTTGGCTAAGTTCACTTAGGGAACCTAATTCCAAACTCCAGCGATGGAAATTGAAACTAGAAGAATTCAATTTCGACGTCGAATACTTAAAAGGAAAAGATAACCAAGTAGCAGATGGTTTGTCTCGCCTTGAAATTAATCTCCACCAAAACGAAATTCTTGATAATACGGACAATATTTCTATGATTCCAACAATCCATAGCGCTCAAGAAGATAGTACCGAATATATCCCTATTATTGACTCCCCAGTAAACTTATATAAAACCCAAATAATATTACATCATTCTGATGGTCTAAATAACCACAAGCTTTACAAAGTTTTTAATAAAAAAAGAATATCCATTTATTTTAATAATTATAACGAAAAACTCATGTTAGATATCATGAAATCCTTCTTTCCACCAAAAGGCATCGTTGGAATATATTCCAGTAATGACCACCTTTTCGCCCAATTTCAAGACACTTATATTAAATTTTTCAGCAAAAATAAACTCCTGCGTTTGGTCAAATGTTCAAAATTACTTGGAGATTTAGACAACGAAGAAAAAGTGTTGGAAGTAGTTAATAAAACACATAAACTATTTAACCACCGTGGAATAAACGAAACGTATGAAGAGATTAAGAACATCTATTATGCTCCAAATTTAAAAGAACAGATAACAAAATTTATTAACAACTGCGAGATATGCAACTGTTCAAAATATGAACGACAACCACTAAAAATACCATATTCAGTAACAGAAACTCCCCAAAAACCAAATGAAATATACTACATATAGACATCTGGTATGCGAACATCAATCTTATGTTCGTAACAATGATAGATAAATTTTCAAAGCATGTAACAGTCTATGAGATAAGACACAGAACCTGGACCTCTCTCCTAAATTCTCTAAAAAAAAGATTCGCTAATTTTGGCACTCCCAATAAAATTGTGACCGACGGTGAAACCGGATTCTCGTCAATTGTGATTAAAGAATATTTAAAAGAATGTAATGTTGAACTACATATATCTACACCATATAAGAAAACAGGAAACTCAGACATAGAAAGGTTCCATTCTACTTTGAATGAGCATATAAGAACCTTTACAGCAGACAAAGATAATAATGATACACTTAGAAATAAGGTCCTAAAAGCTGTTCAAATATATAACAACACTATTCACTCCTCAACTAAACAAAGGCCAATTAACTTCCTTAACGGAATAATTAGCAAAGAAAATTTCCCAAAAACCACTGAGTTAGTTCAGAAAAATAAAGAAAAGTATACTCAAAAACTTAACGAAGGTAGGAAGGAAATTAATTTTACTAAAGATAGGTACACATTTTTGAAAAATAGAAACAATAACAAGTTAAAACCAATCCACAATAAGGAGGATCCTGAAATCATTAACAAAAAATATTTAAAAAACAGCAAGGGAAGTAAATTTTACAAAGATCAGGTGAAACGCAAATACAAATACGAACAGTAAAAGGAAAACCTTTTATTTCAGGTTCTTACAACTATTTTTCTAACACTATCAATTCTGACAAAAATAGAAGGACAAAAACTAGAAGTCCAAGATTTGAAAATCGGACAAGGGTACATACTAATAAAAGGTGAAGAAATCAAAATAATCGAAAACTATTCAAAGATCCTACATGTAATAAATTTGACATTATGGACGGACAATCTCGAACTAATACAACACAACGTAGACAAACTTGACGACAAAAATGAATTTCCAAATATTCTCCATGGACTAAACCAATTAACACGCGAAATCGAAAGTCTCACTGAAAAGAATAGAAAGAAACGAGCGTTACTTAATATAGTAGGAAAAGGTTTAAAATACTTAACAGGGACAATGGACTATGAAGACGAACAAGAAATCAAAACCAGACTCAGTTTAAACGAAGAGAACAATAAAAACGTAATAGACGGACTAAATGACCAGGTTAAAATTAACACGAAATTCTATGAAAATATTTATAACGTCACGAAACACATTAATATACAACAAACAGAAATAAAAAAGCAATTTTCGACCATTACCAATGAAATAGATAGAGAAAACTTTAAAATAACTGCAATGCAACATGCATTTCAGATACAATATGACATACAATTATTAAGTGACCAAGTTAAGAAAGTTAAGGAAAGTATTTTACTAAGTCAACTAGGTTTGTTAGGTAAAGATATTTTATCACCAAAAGAAATCGAGAAATTTAATATAACCCTTGAAAAACTTAAAGACATAAAAAGTACAACAATTTTGCATGAAAACCAAATAATATTCATTATAATGATTCCTAACTATGTTAACAATAAATTTCACCGGGTATATATTGAACCCATCCCAAATCTAAACTATCTTGAACTATCTACTATGTATAAATCAATAATAACCGATGGAAAAACAAACTATGTAGACAAAAATAAAATTTTAAAAAAAGATGATTTAATATTAATAAATAACGAATGTATACTTAATATCTTTAAAAAAAATACAACTTGCAATTTTGTTAAAAACACAAATACAGAAATTAAACAATTAACAAATAATATTGTTATATTAAAAAATATAAATAAGACAGAAATAGAACATAATTGTAATGATTTTAAACTTGAAATATCAGGAAACTATGCTATAAAATTTGAAAACTGTATTATCAAAATAAACAACGTTAAATACGAAAATTTCATGTATTACGAAAATTTTATCATACCTAATTTAAGCAATGTAAAAATAAAAAATATTGAACTGAATTTTTCCACGAAAGAAATACACGCGAATCACATCAAAAACCGCAAATTAATCGATGAACTAAAATTTAGTAATAAAACACATACAAGTATAAATTACAGCTTTAATGTTTTGCTTTTGAGCTTTTTGATCGCGATTTTTATAATTTTTAGAAAAAAAATAATAATTGATGAAACTAATTCAAAAATTAATATTCAAAAAAATGATTCTCCGGAGCAGAATCCTAAGGGGGGAGGAGTTACGTCCCAGACGTCACCGTTACCCATGACACCTCCCACAATCCCCTGGCCTAACGGCATATCAAAATCATAACAGGCTCTCACGCCATTTTTGCTTATACAGCAAAACTGTTCCCCAACGGACACACCCCCTTCCCGTTTGTATTCCCCACAATATAAAAACACGCCGAAACCCGAAACCTATAAAGCAAATCGTGGGAAAGTTCAATTCTACTATTTGCAAAGTAAGCAAATAATATCATAGAGAATAAGCCTCATGTTAAATTATAAAATTATTATAAGTCAGTCTAAAACATACAATCTAACTGGAAAGTGCAGCCACGCTTAGGACAGCGGCTTTCCTTTTAGAATTTAATAAAATAAAATAAATATAATAAAACAATGGGTGATATGCATAAAAGATAGTAAATGCTTTTACTTGAGAATTTCCAAGTATTTACTTTTTTTGATATGCATAAAAATGCAGTAAATGCTGAAAATAAAGTATTTACTTTTGGCCACAGTATTTACTGTTTTCGGATGAACTTTTTGAGTAAATACTTTATTCTGTATGCATAAAAACTAGCAAGTACTTTTTATCTGTAGGAATTACTTCTTTTTTTCAAAGTCAAAGAAAAGCAACATGAAAATTTCAAAGTACCTACTTTTTTGCTTTAAACACATAACTATGTAGTCTCGAAAACATAAGGACTTAACTTACAGTCTTAACTCTATTCTCAAGAGATTCACGTCGCTGATATAAATTAAAATTAAGTTAGTGTTGACAGTACTGAAATGCCGGAATTTGTACGCGTTAGTTCACCCACGAAAAAACTCCTACACTCATGAAACTCGCCAAAAATATTAAACTTGTCATGGCAACCAAGAATCAAAATAGTCCACATAAATATATTTGTTCTGGGGGTTTGTTTATTAAAGAGAGGGAAAATCTGGGAAGAAGTTGGAAAATTTGAGCCCAAATTCCGATAAGGTGTAATTGAGGTATATGGTACCCAAAGTATGGTATTTGATTTAAGGACATTTTTTAACGCTGAATCTAAATAACAAAGTTATGATTCTTTTCAAGCAAAAATTTATTTTTGAAATCGTTTTTTCCGTAGAACAGGTCAAAATTAACCAGTCACCAAAATCACTATTAGAACAAAGATATTTATATGACTATTTCGATTCTTGGTTGATGACAAGTTTGATATTTTTGGCGAGTTTCATGAGTGTAAGAGTTTTTTTGCACCTAAAAACAGAAATGTTTTATCCGAGGTACTGCCTCTTGCGAGGAACTGACAAATCCTCCAAGAGTATACTTGTCATGAAAAAGTGCTTCTCATCTAGCCGTTCGGACTCGGCAAAAAACTGTAGGTCCCCTCCATTCCTGCCAACAACACGCACACAGAAATGGTTGTGAGTTGTAAGTCACTAGGCCCTGGTTCTCCACGAGCTGTTGCGCCACCCAATTTATTTATTTTATTTATTTTAAGAGTTTTTTTGTGGGTGTTATGGTTAACATTCTACACTTGCCCCTCCCCCTTAAAAAAAACACCCTTTCACAATGGATATTTTTAGGGACTCTCTTGATTCTTAGTTCGTATGACAAATGGAACATTTATTCCAAGTTTCATTAACATACTGTTATTTTCAAAGGGTTTTCGGTAATTTCACCTGTTGTACCTGAAAAAAAGAAATTATTACATAAAAAGGACTATAACTTTTTTGTTGGTAGTTGTATCATTTTTAATTTCGTTTCATTAGATTCAACGTTAAAAACAACCCTTAAAGCATGTATCATATGACTAGGTTGTACCAAAACAAATATTTTAGTTTAATAGACCTCGAAATTCTCTCGTCTGCACCTCTTCAACTGCATCTACACAAAAAGCCAATGCGGGGATTTCGGGGACTTTGGATATGTTATAGAGGTTGCAATTCTGCTTCGATATCAATTTTAATATTTATGAATTGAAAAAATTATTTGCTTACTAACCCGATAAGAAAAAAAAAGTATTTACTATCAATTTCCGATGAATTCTAGTATTTACTTGGATGAATTTAGTATATACTGAAAGTATTTGCCAGTTAGTAAGTACTAAACTTTATGCATATGGAATGAAGTAAATACTTTAAATTTAACCATTTGCTTAAAGTTATAGTATTTACTATTATCTTTTACTTGTAGTAAATACTTCCGTTTTATGCATATCACCCAATAAATATAATAAAATAAAAAGAAGAAACAATTGTGTTTTTTTTAAATTAGACTCAAACCACAATACGTAATTCTGTCCAAAGAGTTGTTTTATCCAATTTGAATGTAGTATTTCATGCTTATCTACATTTTTCTCTCATAATTTCCATGTTTTTATATACAATTTTCTTAAATCCGCAGTGTCTTGAACATAAGAGCAAGTACGTGCGACCCAGTCGTGCATTTTATTTTGTTTGGCTTTGAAGGTAAGAGTTTTTATAGAACAAATAAAGAAGTTTAAGTGAGATCTACTCCATATATGTATTGCGTTCCGTCCAGGTACAACTGTTGGGCTCATCTGTTAGATGCTGTTGTACCCTTCTAAGAGTCAAATTTTGGTCGATGTTTACCGACTCATATAGAAATCACAGCATGAATACTCTGTGAATTATATTTATCCAGGGGAATTTTTTAAATTCAGACGACAACTAGAAAACGAATGCCAGTGCTCAGGCTTTATGATTTTGAAGAAAATAAAAATAATATTCTTCTGTTTTAGTGGAGCGAATTAATTAAGTTCAAATAAAGAAGTTTAAGTGAGCTCTACTCAATATATTGCGTTTCGCCCAGGTACAACAGTTGGGCTCATCAGTTAGATGCTGTTGTACCCTTCTAAGACGCAAATTCTGGTCGATGTTTATCGACTCATATAGAAATCACAGCGTGAATAGGAACAACTCAAATTTCTTGTCACTCATATAATTTGTTTAGAAATTTTTCCTCGGATTGCAGAGTATCCTAGAAATTTTGAGATAAATAAATTCAGATTTGTTTTTTGAGAATAGAGGATTTGTCATCAGCTATTTTTTCTTGCGATATAAGTACTATAAGGCAAGTTTTGGATTCGTGATTTTTAAGCAATTTTACACAGTCGTATTTTCCTCAAAAACGGCTCGACAACATTTCTTAAAAAAAAAATCAATACATTTATTTTAGTAAAGGCTTCCTTTGAGTGGAAATAAAAATAGTTATTATCTAATGGTACCTCCCAAAGAACCATTTTTTTAATTTTTGATTTTCTTCAATAATTAAAAATTATTTTTTTATACAAAAGCTTCCAAAAAATATAAAAAGTTTTGTGTACCTACCAAAATGTTTGAAAAAATATTTTTTGGATTTTTAAAAAATGTTTAATTTTTTTTTTTGGAAAATCAAATATTTCGAAAACGACATGATCGATTTTTTGAAACTCGATATTTAAGACTTTTTTAGTACACTCTAAAATGTTTTCAGAAAAAATTTTGTATTTATGAAAAATAACGGTACCCTCCATACAAAGGTTAAAAAACTGCAAAGGAAAATATTTGTTTGCTTAAAAATGACTTCTATAATTTTGATTAGACTTTTTCATATACTAAAATTAGTACGATCTACTACCAAAAATTATAAAATTTTACACTTAGCTACTACTAACAGTACCTGTCATAGAACGTATTTTCTTATTTTGAATTTCCTCGTTGTCGGCTAAACGGATTTAGATAATTTTTTTATTTACAAATTTCAGATAAGATTAAATAGTATGCATATCAAAATTTTCAAAAAAAAGTTTTTGAATTTTTAAAAAAAGTTTCAATTTTTTTTTTTTTTTGAAAATTCGATATCTCAAAACGGGTTGACAATTTTTTATATATATTTTATATACTTTAGATTTGCATACCGAAATTTGTTCTTAAAAATGTTTTAAGAATTTTATATATAAAAAATTATTTCTTAAAAAACCGCTCTAACGATAAATTTTTTTTTTTTCATACAATCATTTTCAATCAATAATTAAGATGGCATTCTTTTTTTCACCTCAAACTGTCAAAAGAGTTCTTTTAACCAATTTAAATATGTTGTATTTCATGCTTCTCTACATTTTTCAATTTTCAAATGTAGGCCGCGCCGCGCGCCGCCGCACATTGTGGGAATTTGCTCATCTAGTGGAATTTAATTCAAAAAATGACTGCCACAAACTGATGTAAAAACTTGTTTTGCTTGCAGCTTAAAGCTTTTCCTAAGCGATTATTAAAGAAATTTTACGTGGGAGTTATGGAAAATAAAATTAATTGTTCTTAAAGTTGCGATTGGTGATAAATTCAAAGAAATTGGCTTGAAAAGGTAGTTTTGAAATATCTTTTTTTATGAGTACTTGGTGCATTTTTTATTGAAAGTTTTGATCTGATTAAATAGATGAAATATCAGGGAATTGAAAATTAAGTATAATTACAGTCCTTAAGGTGTTTAAATATATCTGTTGGTGGATGGGATTAAAAAAGGGGCCATTTTTATTCAATTTCTGTATTCACAAGAGAAAAACTTTAAGTATTCAGTGTTGTTCGGATGAGAGACTATATGCATTTGAAAGCCTGATATGTTAACTGTCATTTAGCGCTTTAAGTTGCTGCGCGCAGGTGCGACACCCATACATTTATTTTTCAATTTCAAATTGGCTTTCAAAAAAAGAAAACGGGGAAAAATTAGACTTTCACTGAGAAAAAATTCCGACAAAATTGAATTTTGGTGGAGAGCTTTGTTTTGACAACCTTAATATTTTCTAAAAAGTACCCTAAATTCGGGCCGGGGCTAAAATTTTTTGGGGGGGATAATTTCTCGGAAACTGTTTTTTTTTTTTTTTTTTTGAAAAAATGCAAAGTAAAAATAGTAACTCATATGATACTACACAGTTAGGATAGGCATACTCTTTTTCGTATTATCAATAGATTAAGAGTAAAATATATAAGAACTTCATGGTGTAGCAACTAAGGCCGAAAAATGTACATATTTAAAAAGTATATATCGGCTGTAAGTTTTAAATGCAGGATTTTGTTTGGGTACTTCTTCTCATTATAAATCCAAGTTATTAGGATGCCTCCAAAAATAAGGAAAAAAATGAGCTGTTAACGAACTTTGTAAGTTTAAGAATATTGAAGCTATAGCGGTTCAAAATTAACCTTTTGGTTTTGTCCGAAGTTCAGTTTGCTTGTAAATATCTCCAAAAACAATTAATTTGTTCAAAATCAACAAGTTTTGAGAAAAACTTAAGTGCAGAAAACGCGTACTTTAAGAGCTCCGTTCGTCAAAAATTTGGCTAAATATATAAATTTCTGTAGGATAATTTTATTTTTATATGTATTCATTATAAATATTACAAACAAAAATTATAAAAAGCTTTTTTTGGAGCGAATTCATTTTTGATAAAGGGCCAACCAATGTGCAAAAAACGTGTACTTTGCAAGCTCTTTATATCAAAAATTTGCTTACATTATTTAAAAAATTGTAGTTTTATTTATTTTTGTATATATGCATAATGAATCTTATGCAAAAAAATTACAGGAAGCTATTTTCTTGTGACCGTATTTCATTTGTCCAAATGGGTCCACCAAAGGGCAAAAAACTTGTACTTTCAGAGCTTTGCACATGAAAAATTTAGCCAGGTATATGAATAATTATCCTTAAATTTCACTGTGCACAATATTTATGATAAATCTTGCAAAAAAAAAATTATCAAAAACTTTAACTTGTATGCGCTATTAATTTAATTCCGCTAGATGAGCGAATTCCCACACTGCGCCGCCGCCGCCGTTGCTGTGTGCTATAAAATGCAAAGAAATTTATTTTAATAAAATGAAGATCAGCTTTGGATTTTTCGAAGTCCATTTAATTAAAGTCGTCCTGATAGAAGTATAAAGATAATAATATTGGTACAACGAATAGACTTTGTTCAATTTTTGCTGACGAAGTTTTAAGTAAAGGCTAATTTTCAATACAAAATTTTTAAATTTTAAATTTTTAAACCTGACAGCGTTTCAATCGCATTATTGCATTTCAAAAATGCATTATTTTTATTGTGGTTTAAGGGCCGTCATAAGGCTGCAAGGTTGATGGCGTACAGTTTGAACGAATGAAAAGTGTAAGGTAGGTAGGTATAAAATATTTTTTTTTGCATCTTGAAAATACATTGCGTTGTTCGAAGAGCACGGGCCGCTGCGCTGCCTTGTTGGGGGCATTTAGTTTGCAGAGATCCAAACAATACGTCGACAAAATTTTGAGCAAGGCTTTCACCACTTCTAAGACAATATATAATTTATTGTTCTAATTTAATATCGTCTAACACTTTTTAAATCGATTATTTCTACTTGTTTATAATTATTTCCTATATGTATATCAATTTTTTGTTTCGACATAATTTTCCCTTAATTTCATTCTATTTCTAAAACACATATATTTCTTAAATATAACGTTAACATTTTTACAATTTTAAGTAGCCTAGATTACTCCCAGAGTTGTCCACTACGTGTACGTAAAGTCCTATTGTAACCTGTTCTGCTGTTTTGAAGGTTACCACGGACAAACAGGCCGACAGACAAAAAAAAATTAAATGATGCAGTTATGTTTCTTAGCAAGTAAACAACCACCCAAGATCAAAAACTTGAAATTATTTCAATATTAACGACAGACATTCCAATTTTATTTATATGTATAGAAGATGTATAGATGGGATTACAACAACACGAAGCTATCCGGATAGAATCAAAAATTAAATAAGAGTTAAGCTCCACGAGCAACAGCTTACAACTCTCGATCATTCCTGTGTGCGTGTTGTTGGCAGGAATGGAGGGGTCCTACAGTTTTTTGCCGAGTCCGAACGTCTTGATGAGAAGCACTTATTCATGACAGGATATGTCAGTTCCTCGCATGAGGTAGTACCTCGGATAAAACATTTGTGGTTTTAGGTGGCACGGCGGGGAGTCGAACCCACACCCTTAGCATGATAGTCCAACGCACTAACCATTATGCCACGAGGTACTACAAGCTATCTGGAAAACCGAGAGTAAACATCTGAACGCGGCCATTGTTAGGTAAGGTTAGGTTAGGTTACCCCTTGAGCAAAATATATGTAGCTGCAGCTTGCAGCAAAAGTTTGACAAATGGAACATTTATTCCAAGTTGAATTAACATACCTTTATTTTCAAAGGGTTTTCGGTAATATTTTACCTGTTATACCTGAAAAAAGTGATCATTACATAAAGAGGACTATAACTTTTTTTTTGTGGTTGTATCATTTCGAATTCGGTTTCATTAGATTTAGCGCTCAAAACTACCCTTAAAGCATGTATCATAAGGTTAGGTTGTACCAAAACAAAAATTTTAGTTTGATAGACCTCCAGGTTCTCCCCGTCTGCACCTCTTCAAATGCATCTACACAAAAAGCCAATGCGGGTATTTTGGGGGACTTTGGATATGTTATAGAGGTTGCAATTCTGCGTCGATTCCAATTTTAATATTTCATGAATTAATTTTTTTAACCTCGCAACCCATGCCTCGCAATGAAATATTTAAGTCTTCACTAAATTTGATTATTAGTAGGGCCCTTTGTATATAAAATTCTATATATAAAGTTATAGTCCAGGAAAATTAGTCAATATTTGGGACCTCGACCTATTACGGAAAAATCCTATAAAGCTGAATTTTGGTATACACCTTCTTTATACCCTGCTTTATAAATACTGAAAAGTCCCCATCGATTGGTTGGGTGCTAATTTTTGTATAACGGCTTTTTCAAATAGCGTCTCAGACAGTGACACTTAAGTGGTTTGAGAGAGGGCTTTGAATCTCAAATCCCTTCTATGTCAAAGAAAAAACAGCAATACATTGGCAAGAGTACTCCTTTGTTTGATCTCAGCGCTGGTATCGTTTGCTGAGTTGAAAGCGGAACCTAGGTAGACCACCTAAAAATCAAAGCTGTCCCTTTTTGGTTGCGGCATATATTTGGTCTTGCCTTCATTCATCGTTAAACCAATCTCCTTGGCTTCCTCATTAATACTCCCCAAGGAACCACTTACATGACGCTTGGTTTGTCTGATTATGTCAATATTGTGGCCATAAACTAGTAACTGCACGGACTTTTGAAAAATTGTGCTTTTAGTGTTGACGTGAGTGTTTTGAAACCTTTTTTGATATCAAAGGTATCGGTCAGGTTTTTGCCGAACTTGATGGAGCGGCATGCACTCTCTATCGTCATCCAACAACAACATCAGCAGTTCTTTAACAGAAAGGGAAGCCGTTATTATCGAAAGTGCTACATAGTGGAGGAGCACTAGCATTTTATTTCGGAACCCGGGGAACCTGCTCTGATTTTGATAAATTTTTTTTTGAAATGTAGGAAAATTAGAAACAAGTTTACAATTCAAAAATCGACGCTCTCAACAGGAAATTTTTTTAAAATTGAAAAACCAAATTTTTTTGCAACAACAAACAAATTTTTTTTGGATTTGCTTTAAACAATTAATTTTACTTATAAAACACACTCCAAAAGTTTATAAAAACGTTGAACATAATTTTGCTTAATATAATAGTCCAAAACCCAGAACAGTCAAACCCGCTTATAGCCACAAGGAGATGTCAAACCAGGCGCTTTCAGGCGGCAACTGCCCTGATACTCAACGAGTTACTCTTATGCGATTGTGACTATTAATAGATCTAACTGTGTTTTTGTTGTTGTTTATAATTATTCAAAAAATATACACTCCGCTTCTACCGAATAGACACACAATTTTTCAAAGGCACTTTGTCTATTTTTTCCAAAAATTGTGCATTAATGATGCTTTTTGTTTGTTTGTGATTGGAAAAATAAATCAGAAGGAATAAAAAGCAAAGCTTATTTTTCTCCAACTCTCTTGCAAAGTATTTTCACATCGAAAAATTCAGTTATTGTTTGCGTCGCGGTCGACTGAAACATGACACAAATGTTGAAATTGGTAATAAAAGTTAATGAAAGGAAGTAAAAGAAGTTTTTCTTGGGTAATTTTACAAGTGAGTTCCTACCAGGGCCAGACAGACCAGCTATGAGTGGCAAGCGGTGCAAATGCGCTGGGAGCTGAACCCAATGGGCCAAAGCCACAACCGCTGGCTCCCTAGTTTTTTATTTTCAATTCTTTTTAAAAGCTTACAGCTCACACCAACTTTGATAGCCATTCTTATTCTGAAAAAGGTGGATGTGCTATCCAGCTCAAGCCAGCCTTCTGCCTGTCGCTTTTTTTCTTTATAGCTTCATAAATTCGATCCGGCATTGACTTGTTAAGTCTCTTTTTGTGACCCATCTAAATTTTGAGCCAGGCCAATTTTATAGCTGCAATTGGGGATTTCCTGTCCTTATCCATACAGCTATAAGTTTTAAATAAGGTTTTGCGTCTAAAAATATACGAACATTTAGGAAAATTTCTTCCCAAGATTTTTTATAAGTTAGAGTAAGTTAGGGTATTGTGGTATACATATTTTTATTTTTGACTTAACAGACAAAGTAGTGACACGAATGCTTCCAAATTTTGTAGATGTTAACACGAACATATAAGCTACTACGTTAACTGTTTTTGTCGGATTCTAACAGTAACTTACAAAGATTTTGACAAAATAATGATATGACCTCGAAATCGCCACTTTTGAAAAGTAGTGGGTAATGTGGTACACCCTTAATGTCTAATGTGGTATACTATACCAAGTGGTCCTCCGAATGTCTTGAAGGCAAATTTCATAATTCCTCATAGTACAAGTGGGTCTCTGCATATCTTTCAGGTCCCATTTTCTAGTTTCACCTTTTTTAGACATTTTAACAAAAGATTATTGCCAAACCACAAATTTCAGTTGTCGCAGGTATAAACTTTAAGGTTGGGTAATGTGGTATACCATATTCCATTAGGAATACTATACCACATTAGCCCACTGCTAGTATACCACATTAGCCAAACTCTATATTTTTACAAAAAATACAATACAATTTAAAATGAATACTTTTAAACAAAACTAAGAATTAAGTAACGTTAATGATTAATATATTCTTCCGTTGCATTGAAAAATTGCTTTGGAACACAATTGTTCAAAGCGCACAAACACTTTTTGTTCCGCCCCAAAAAAAACTCAGCTCTTCACAATTTCGGTTTTAAGCAATTTGGTTGAATTAATGAACGATTTTTGGGTTGTTTAAATACGCATTACTTCTTTTATTTAAATCACCGCCCACTGAATCAGGAACCGTTGTTGAAGCATGCTTGGTTTTTGAAATAACTGCCTATACCACATTACCCGCATATACCACATTACCCCAACTTACTCTATTGCTGTCAGTTTTGAGGTTTGAGTAGTAAAACTACTCCCAATACCATTACATCATCTTCTCAAATATTATTAAATTGGGGTTTATAACTTCCACGACTAATGGAAGTAGTTACAAATATTTGTTGGAATGTGCAATTCCAAAGGTACAAAATATCGTTGGACCTGTACCATGGATTTTACACCAAGACATGACCCTTATCCACATAATTCAGAATAACTAAAAGCTGGATTGAGTCACAAAACGTCAAACTTTTGCCATGGCTACCTTATTCACCGACCTTAAACATCATGGAAAACATTTGGGCATGGCTAGATTGAAAAGTTTATTAGGCTGGTAGACAGTTTGAAGATAAAAACCCTTTAAACGAAGCTTTCTGAGATGTCTGGAGCAAGATACCGCTTGATATAAGAAAAAACTGTGTGATTTAATTCCATCCAAACCATCTTATAGCTCTTCTAACAAAATAAAAATGGGTATGCTCATTATTTATTGACAAGAAACATAATAAATAAATGTTCAAAATAGAAAAAAGTTAACATTTCGATGTTTTTGTTAATTTTCAAAAGATTCTTTAAATAGCCTCAATCTAGTTACGCAATTTTTAATACCTTTTTTTGCAGTTCATTACTACAACTTGGCAAATTCCGACGGATTACCCAAGTGACGCATAAAATGAATTATTTTTTGTTTGAAAATATGTATACCTACTCACAGGTATTAAAAATTTCCAGGAAAAAATTTCTAACAGATATTTGTGGGGAAAAAACGATTTTGAAGAAAGTGGCCCAAAACATGTGACGCGCAGTGTATAATGAGACTTAACGATTCTATGCCGGATAGAATTTATGAAGCTATAAAGAAAAAAAGCGACAGTAGTTACCAGGCCGGCTTGAGCTGGATTAGCGGATCGACTTTTTTTCAGAATAAGAATGGCTAACAAAATTGGTGTGAGCTGTGAGCTTTTAAAAAGAATTAAAAATTAAAAAACTAGGTAGCTAGTAGTGGTTGTGGCTTTGGCCCATTGGGTTCAACTCCCAGCGCATTTGCACCGCTTGCCACATATAGCTGGTCTGTCTGGCCCTGGTAGGAACTCATTTGTAAAATTACCCAAGAAAAACTTCTTTTACTTCCTTCCATTAACTTTTATTACCAATTTCAACATTTGTGTCATGTTTCAGTCGACCGCAACGCAAGCAATAACTGAATTTTTCGATGTGAAAATACTTTGCAAGAGAGTTGGAGAGAAATAAGCTTTGCTTTTTATTCCCTCTGATTTATTTTTCCAATCACAAACAAACAAAAAGCATCATTAATGCACAATTTTTGGAGAAAATAGACAAAGGGCCGTTGAAAAATTGTGTGTCTATTCGGTAGAAGCAGAGTGTATATTTTTTGAATAATTATAAACAACAACAAAAACATAGTAAGACCTATTAATAATCACAATCGCCTAAGAGTAACTCGTTTAGTATCAGGGCAGTTGCCGCCTGAAAGCGCCTGGTTTGACATCTCCTTGTGGCTATAAGCGGGTTTGACTGTTCTGGGTTTTGGACTATTATATTTAGTAAAATTATGTTCAACGTTTTTATAAACTTTTGGAGTGTGTTTTATAAGTAAAATTAATTGTTTAAAGCAAATTAAAAAAAAAATTGTTTGTTTTTGCAAACAAATTTGGTTTTTCAATTTAAAAAAAAATTCCTGTTGAGGCGTCGAATTTTGAATTGTAAACTTTTTTCTAATTTCGATTTCCTACATTAAAAAAAAAAAAAATCATCAAAATCGGAGCAGGTTCCCCGGGTTCCTAAATAATGCACTATTTTGGGCTATCGTTCCTCCACTAAAAGAGACGAAACGACTTGCAAATTGCACTACAGGTTTTCAAAGTCTTTGAAGCAGACCCAGTAGGACGGTGGCGGCGCGGCGCGGCGCGCGCAATGTGGAAAATAAAGCTTTGTTTCGGACCAAAAACCAATAACTTTTTTGTTAGTAAGGATAGAGCGTTGAAATTTTGCATAAATTGGAAGTAGTATTTTTGATGTTTTAAGGAAATACTTTAAAAATTAATAAATTCAAAACTTTAAAAATATATCTATGAAAATAACTTAACATACACTCCTCGTCAACTGAATACGCACAAACATTTTTGAATATATTTTATCCATTTTTTCCAAACAGTGATGGTTATTATGCCATCTGTTGATGGTGAAAATTTTCGTAACATATAAATAACAGAATTTCAAAGTTTTATCCAAAAACAACCGTGAGTTTTTCCTTCAACCACTTCCAAAGTGTAACTTATGCAAAGTAGAAGTTTTTTTTTGAGTCAACTGAATAGGTACAAAAATTAAAATTGGTATTGGAATGGAATGAAACAAGTTTTTGTTTAAGTTTAGTAGTGGGTACTTCCACCTTTATTTTTAATTACTTCGTAAATTCGATCCGGCATGGAATCGTATAGCTTTTTAATGTAATTTAACGAAATTTCGCTCCACGCTAATTTGATTGCAGAAATTAAGGTTTCTTTGTCTTCGAACTGACGACCACCCTCATAAACTTTGCGTACTAACCATCCCCAGACATTTTCTATGATGTTTAGATCAGGTGAGTACGGCGGCCATTGAAGCAACTGCACTTGTTGCTCCTCTATCCATGTTTTTATTATGCGCGCTGAGTGAATAGGCGCATTATCATGTTGGGAGGTCCAGTTTATGGGTCCAAAGATGTTAGAAAATTTAGGAAAATTTCTTTCCAAAATTACTTTATACCCAGCTGCTGTCATTCTTGATGTTACAACCTCGAGCTCAACTGTTCCGTAATAACTGACTGCTCCCCATATCATGACACCTCCTTCACGACTATGATGGCGCTTTAAAAATCTTGTTTCTTTTCTTAAGTCGTGAAAATAGAAGTTAAACCCATCAGGGCCATCGAAATTAAACTTTTTTTCATCTGAAAAAACCACGTGATACCATTCTTTTTTCCAACTCATGTGAAGTCTTGAAAAATCTAATCGCAACATTTTCCGTCTCTCGTCAAGTGGTGGTTTTTTCTTAAGTTTCATTCGTTTAAGATGGCTTGAGTTGTTGATTACTCTTAATACTGTTGAGCAACTTGCGTTTACGCCGACTTTTTGTTTTATTTTTGCCACAGAATCAGAAGAATTTGATGCATATCTTAAAATTCTTCGTCTCTCAGCTGCTGTTGTTGCTGTTTTCTTACCACCCTTCATGTTTTTGCCGTATGCATCTTTATTTTTCAAGTAAGAATAAACTACATTAAAACTTCGGCCAACTTTATCAGCTATTGCACGTCCAGTTAGGCCTTGGTCTCTAAGTAAATCGATTTTAGCTTTTTCAACATGGTTAAGACACGTAGATCTACCCATTTTTCTTAAAATTTGAAATCAAGAATTAAATTTTACTGAAAACACTAAAATCGTTAATTTAAACTGTCAAGCACTCCAAAAAACTTATAAACAACGAAGAAAATGGCGTTGTACCTATTCAGTTGACTAAAAAAAAAACTCCTACTTTGCATATAAAACACTTTGCAAGTGGTTGAAGAAAAACTCACGGTTGTTTTTGGATAATTCTTTCGGAATTATCTGCTTAACATCTTAAGGGAATAGTTAGCATCAACAGATGGCATAATAACCATCACTGTTTGGAAAAAATGGATAAAGTATAGTAAAAAATGTTTGTGCGTATTCAGTTGACGAGGAGTGTATTAAAAAGCACAAATGTATTTACCTACTTATTAAAGATATTTTTAGAACTGTTTGTTTTAAAAGATGAAATCAAAAAATTTTAACAATTATTTTTATGGAATAATAATTTATCTACACTAGTTTACACAATTAAGGGATCAATTTTTTTTAAATTTATTCTTCCAGTTTTTGGAGAACTGTATCTCTGTGATAAATGGTTGTATTGCGATGAAAGAATAAGAATTCTACAGCTTTATATTTCATGTTTTGAGATCGGTTTGGAAATATTTTTTTTAAGGTATGATTACTGTGAAACCATACAAAATGTCAGGGGACTAACATTTTCTATTTTTTTTTTTCTAATTTATTTTTAAGAGTGTCTTCTTGGAAAATTTAGTCGGATAACTTGTTTATTCAGCTAAAAGTAACTTTTTGTTGTTGTTGTAAAGTTTTGTTTTGCATGAAATATCCATCTTTTGATGAAAGAGATACTTTCGTCCTTGATCATTCATATTTCAACAAGAAATGACGATATACAAAATTCAAAGATAGTTTTGAAAATTGGGATAGGTAGGTACCTATTCTACAAGACTTTTATAGACTTTGAGGATTATTTTTTTGAACCCTTAGTTCTCACATCAATATGGATACTGTCCACAATAGATATCTGAATTCGCTGTATGGAAATGATATCACATATTTGCTTCAACCTGTCTGTCCAAACATGGTCATGGTCAAGTGAAGAAAAAAACGGTTAAAGGGAGAAATGTTTTGGTACAATAAAATTATCGTCAGCAGAGGTTTGATCATCGACAACCCAAAACAAATAACTGGTAATACCAATGATGGTGATATTGCTAGGAGATTCTCTTACAATTAAAGCTGGTTAACTTCTTTTTATTAGTCAAGAAAAACCGAACTCAAATTAGTTTATGAACTTACTTAATTTATTGAATGTAATAAAGTAAAAAGTAATTAATATTAGAAAGTTAAAATACAAAAGAAAAGAACTCGTGTTAATTTACAGCAATCATCTCTCAATCACTTACCCCCATATTAATAAACGGCGGCGGATAACAAAGTGCTAGCATTTATACATCTGTTAACATGTAATTCTTATTAACAAATGTGTAATAGTCTGTGACGTATGCTAACGTACGGAAAACTTTAACTTGCCACATTCCGCGTATAGTGAACGGATAATTTCCTTACACATACACGCACACGTGTAATAAGACCGTTTACTACGGACTACGGTCAGTATACACTTCGTAAAGCGGTCCCTAGACGCTCAATATTATTGTGCAATATTGGATATTGCACAATATTATTGTCCGTCCATGGATAATTTTGAAGGGTTGTATATCAAAACCCTTTTGATATTTATTGCACAATATTAAAATATTGTATCGTCTGTGGGTAAAATTGCACAATATTTGTTGTTTGTTGTCGTCGTCGAAGAGTAAATACCTCCGCGAGTGATGAAACTCTACCGGCTTAACTAAATTATTGGATAAAATATTGAACCGTCTGGGGCACCTAGCCAGAAATATTGTGTAATATTTTGCACACTAATATTGAGCGTCTAGGGACCGCTTCAGGCAGTGCATTCATTTGACACATGTATTAGAAAATCACCTTAATTTGATGAAGTGGTGCATTTGGTGAAGTGATAAATACTGGAAAGATATCATATCTTTTTTAATGAGAAAAGTTATCAAACGGACAAGTTTTCTATCCGTGTGCCAGTTAACACGTGTGTTAGGGAGTGGATAGCAGGTTTTTATTAATAATGCTGTTAATACATGTGTTGCAATTCAATTGTGTATTGTGTTGTCATCTCTATCTGTATCTATTTTTTAATCTTTGTTTCTGTACTTTTGTATTCGGAGGATAAATGTGGTTAAGATTGTTTATCGACAGTGGCGTAGTTAACAAGTTCCTTAACTCTGCAAGCTTTCTCTTCGTGTGTTGTTATAAATTCTGAATGTTTTGACAGCAATGCTAAAAAACTTCCCGAATCTATGTAAATAAATATATATAATACTATTATCCCATTTTTTTTACACAAAATCTTAATTCATGGAGAAAGCTTCATTTAGCATTTTATTTACTTAGTTCAAATAGGTAAATTTTCAGAAGATGTGGAAGAATCTTTAAGTGCGGTTTATATAAAAATTTGATTTCAACACGCCAGGAAATCGTTAGTGTTAGTTCGTATACACTCAAACCTTATTTCCCCTAGTTTTATTTTCAGTGCATTTAATGTGCGAAAACCAAATTCAGTAGGTCTAACACAGGCTAAAATGGCGGTCTAGGTATCTTTTGTGGCTTCTATCACTATTTTCCGGATAACTTTCGAGATCGCACGTCATAGCACCTAGTTTTGATATATTTAAATGTAAGGCGTGGAGAAACGTGGGTGACTACCAAAAGTCTCGGTGAACTTGATTAAACATAATTATTAAAGCAGACTAAGCAAATAATATAAAATAATATAATGCGGAGCTGTAAGCACCTTTGCTTGCAAGTTCAACAAAATATAGAACAGGTGTGCGGTATGCATACGGAAGTAAGATTTGTATTATGTAACTATAAATAAGAAGATTCAAAAATAAATGAAGTCACTCACAGAAATACAGTCCACTGTCATTTTTAGCTACTAGTTATATTGAGTCATCGATTATGGTCCTTCGAGCCTTTGATTTGAACTTGTAAAGATGAGCACCCCAAGCTTATTAACTCCGAAGACATCCGAGTGAACGACCCAAATTCGCTCCATCAAGAAGACATCCGAGTGAACGACCCAATTTCGCTCCATCAAGAAAACACAGATAGATAAGCACCGCAAGCTATAACTCAGAAGACATCCGAGTGAAGGATCCAAGTTCGCTCCATCAAGAAGATACACACAGATAAGCATCCCAAGCTTACCACCTTAGAAGATATCCGAGTGAACAACCCAAGTTCGCTCCAACAAGAAGACACAGATAGATAAGCACCCCAAGCTTACCAATTTGAAATATAGCCGAGTGAACAAATCACCAAGAATCCAGCTAAGCATACCAAGCTAACCACCTTAGAAGACACCCGAGTGAAGAGTAGACGTATATAACAAGAGATAGGTGAGGCCATGGCCAAAATCCTTGAGCAAAGTGGGAAAGAACCCATACCCAGAAGAACTGAAGACTTCATCGAGAGGAAGGAAGAGGAAACGAATAACCTCTTTGAAGAATTTAATTTAACCATTGTATATCCACTCTATAGTATTCTCATGAAACACGATTTTGTAGGTTGACATTTGGTCGATAGGTTCGCTGTGTTCGCCTTACGGAGATCCCTTAACAAAAATTAGTATTACATTTGGACGCATAGATGGCCACGAGCTTTTTTTCTTCATAAGAATACTATAGAATTTATATACAATGATTTAACCCATAAACAAATAAAGTAAATGAAGCAATCTGAGCATGAATATTTCAAAAGGAAATATTACGGTCAGGTTGAGCAAGTCAAGCAAAAAATCGAACAAAATTTAAAATCATTTAGTGTCGCATTGCAAAAGCCACCGTCAATGCCAGTAAAGGGGTCAGAAGACAATACAAAAAAGATTGAGAGTCACTTAACACTGTCGACCGACAAAACTGAAATGTCAGCAACCTTTCCGAATGACGCCAAATGGAAGAGTGCCACTATTCGATTGACATCATTAACAAAACAACTAAAACTTATAAAAATAAATGAAAAAATGAGTAATACTATGTTTCCATCAAAGGTCTATCTCAGATTAGATTTAATAAATCTTTTTGGTGTTTCCACCGCACAAAAAGATTTAAAAAAGATTGAGTTTGACAGCACCTTCAAAAATGCAAATGGTGTTTCAATTTTTCTTATGGAGTGCAAGTGAGATAGAATGTTTGATTCGTGTTAAACAATGAAGAACTGAATCGAGTCTCGAATGAATCGTTCAGCACTATTTAAGAATAAATTAGTTCGATTTGTAAAACTATTTGTCCCAGGAATATTTAACCAGATTAAATTCTGATCTTCAAGATTTACGAAATTTTGTATGGCAAATCTCCGAGATTTGAAAGAGATTTGAGGTAAATCTTACTAAATCTCAGATTAGCGTTAGGTGAAAAAGTAGCATAACACCAGTTTAGAATTTCATATAAAAAACTAAATGATGAATGGCAAAAACTGGAGGAAATTCATGAAGACATTTTGATGTGAAACATTTTCAGTGAAACTGAAGAATTGTCGTCACAAGAAGACAACTTGAGACAATTATATTCAGAAACAATAATATAAATGCAAGAGAAAAAAACTGAAACAGGACTTGATATTAGGCTTTCAAGACTTCAAATTCCAACATTTGAAGGGAAGTTCAATGCGTGGGTAGAATTGCACGACACATTTGACCAATTGATTAATAATAATTAAAAATTGACAGATGTGGAAAAAGTGTAGTACTTGAAAAGCCACCTCAAGGGTGAAGCTGTAAAGCTGCTGACCCACTTGGAGGTCAGTAACAGCAACTACAAAGTTGCATGGGAACTCATCAAGGAAAGAAAATTGGTATAGGGGTCAGTGACGTTTATTCGAAGGTGCTCAGGTGTTCTCCGCACACCCTACCAAGATCTTAACATACGCACTTGTCTTTCTCTTTAATATTTTACCTGTATCAATAGGCGTGTTTTATTATCATCGGGATCTGGATCTGGATTAAGTTTTACACCTAATACAAACACAAAATAATGGGAAATTTTCTAAAATTGTTTTTGTAACAGTGTTAAAAGAAGATCCAGATCCAGATCCCGATGATAAAAAAACACGCCTAATATCCCAAACAAAAGTATGGACACACCCAATTCAAAATAGAATCATTCCACCCAGTAGTAGTAAAAGTAAATTAAATAAAACACCATGTAGACAAGGTGTTCTCAAAATTCAGCGCACCAAGGCAAACAAAATTCACACACAGAAAAATCTAAAACAATAGAAGCAACACGAAGTTTTTTCTCCTATGCCTATACCTACCCACATTAATCTATATGACATGGTGTTCAACTTCATCAAGCGCACATTCGTTCTTCATTCGGCAACTCGAAGCAAATTAGTTTACTCTCAAAGAGACGAAAAATTCACCCATCAAGGTGTTCGCTTAACTTAAGCGCACCGAGGTGAAGCAAATCCACATACAAACATTAAACAAAAAAACAACACAAAGTTCATTCTTCCTTATAGAAATTTAGTAGCAAGGTGTTCAACTTCACCGAGCGCACCACGGCCGGCACGGTGTCCACGGTCTTTCGTTCTGCACTTCGCTATGCTGAGAATTCTGTATCTGTTTCATTTTCGTTGCTTTGCGCCAGTGGTGGTGATGGAGTGATATCCACATTACAGTGCTGGGGTATCATGAAAAAATTCCTTTGCTTGGGAATTTTTACAAAAAATATAAAAAAGTGAAGTCTACTGATTTTTTGAACTATAATTTTTATATAAAAAAGGTAGCAAATAAAGTGAAAAATATCATAATTGCTTTAAAAATATATTGAAATTTATTTAGGAGCATTTGCTGATACGAAACTTTAATATTTAAGTAGAACATAAAAGGCTTATGAGACAGTTTATGCAGAGGAAAAAGTAGAACACAAGCTTTTAAGTAGAACATAAATGCTTAAGAATCGTATCAGCAAACGGGTCTTAGACTTTTTTCAATAAATTTGATACCTATTTCAAGGAATAATATAGCTTAGTAAAAACCTTCACAGATAAATGTATTAAGTTTTCTTTTTCAATAAATTTAAGTAGTGGACATTTTTGAAAATTAATAGGCATAAAATTTTCAGTGATTAAATTTAACACGTAGAATTATTTACTGGCCCAAAATGTTTAGAATTATTTAAAACAAAATACAACTGACAAAACAATATTATTAAAGAGGTTTAGAATAATTTCAAACATTATCTTATTTTTTTTTTTATTAAATGAGAAAAGTCCTCCTCTAATAATTGAATTACAGTTCTAAGGTCCTTCATTTTTACTTGCGATATAGGTACTATAGGGCAAATTTTGGATTTGTGCAAAAAGAATTTTTGAGATAACAATCAAACATGACATTACGATGATAGAGAACACGAAAAAAGTGGGTGGCAAAATACTGTCTGTCTGTCTGTCTGTCCGTACCTCAACCTTCAGCCTAAGCCACTGAAGCGATTTTCTTCAAATTTTGAACTTAAGGTTTTTTTGTAACTCTCCTCTCCAGAGGGGAAATTGAAATTTTTTTTTAGCTCAAAATGTGACGGTACTTGCCATACAACCGTTAAGGAAAAGCTTAATTATCTCAAAACGGCTGCAACGATTTTGATAAAAGAAAATCAGTGTATTATTGTAGATATGATGTGTCTTTTAGTAAGAAAAAAATTACCAAAACATTTATTAACGGTACCTGCCATATAACGGTTTTTTGATTTTTGGTTTTCTCAGTAACTGCTCATCCGATTTCAATAAAATTTTTTGCACAAAAGCTTTGTTAGAATATAAATAATACTGCATACCAAAATTTTTGAAAAAATAAATTTTGGATTTTTAAAAAAAGATTCAAAATTTTTTTTTGAAAATTCAATATTTCGAAAACGGGTTGATGAATTGTTTTGAAATTTCAGTTTTAAATGTATACAAATATATACTCAAAATTGGCATACCAAATTTTTTTTTGAAAAATGTTACACAAATTTTATATATAAAAAATTAATTTTTAAGAAAACGGCTCCAACGATTTAAAATTTTTTTTTGTATGTATTCATATTTTTTCAAGTAATCAAATGGCGTACTTTTTTTGAGCTCTAAGTTATTTATCAGACTGTTTATACAATAAAAAGAATGATTTAAATATGCTTTTTATACTTTTTCTATAATTACTTTAATATTTTTTAAAGTTCTTTAGTCCCACACAACTTGAACATAAGAGCAAGTACGTGCGATCCAGTCGTGCATTTTATTTTACAAAACAAACTATACCAAAGTTGATTCATTGGCTTCGTTGTACCCTATTATTATTGGCACTTTTGCTCTTTTGTACTTTTGCTGACCTTGATTACTTTTATCAATAAACTAATAGTGAGAAAGTTTTGTAACCGTTTAGAATTGTTGTTTGAAGTATCTGCTTGTTTTTTGCAGCGACTAAGTGTCCGAAAACAGACTCGCTTTCGAACGCTGGTACTGTGTGCAAAGCTTAGAAAAATATGTTTTCATTGCAAAATAAGCTAGCGCACTCCTAACTGAAATCACCACGGCACGTCCCTGATAGGGGTATCTCCATACATTACTGAATCTGCAAAAAATTGAATCAGAATCAGGTCAATTATTAAAAAAATTACATGATACTACTAAAAATCCAAGGAATACAAACATCCTAACTGAACTGGAAGAATACAACAAAGAAGTTTTGTTGGCAACTGCGATGATAAAAGTTACTACATAGAATGGTAAAACGGAAATGTTGCGTGCACTAATGGATACTGGAGCTCAAGCCTCATTTACAACTGAGAAAGCGGCTCAGATTTTATCCGTCCCGAAATCTAAGACGTTCATTAAAGTATCCGGTCTTGGAGCATCATTGGCTGGCACATCACTTGGAAGGGTTCACATTCAGGTGCAACCTAGATTTTTATCAACATTCAAAATTAATATTGATGCATATGTTCTTCCAATACTTATTTTAACTTTTCAATGTGGAAAAACTATTTGCTGGCTGATCAAACTTTTAAGCAACCTGGACCAATTGATGTCATCATAGGTGCTGACGTGTATTCCTCCATAATTTGTGATGGAATACAAAAATCTGAAAATGGAATCTTGGCCCAGAATACAGAACTAGATTGGATCATATCAGGAAAGATACCAGTATCTAAAGATAAAATCATAACGATGATATCAACAATCGATTTGAGTAACTTAAACAATCAAATTAAAAGGTTCTGGGAAATAGAGGAAACTCCAAACCAATAAGATATGATGAGTCCAGATGATAAATGCGATAAACAGTTCAAAGAAAACCATAGTCGGAATAATGATGGAACATACACAGTAAGAATTCCATTCAAACAAAATAAGCACACATTAGGTAATTCAAAAAAGAGAGCTATGGCTAGACTTTAACAAATGGAAAAAGAGTTTAAGCAGAATAATAAACTTGGGGAAGAGTACCGAAGATTTATGAGAGGATACTTAACTCTGGGACATATGAAGCAAGTTGAGCAGGTTACAAAATCTACGGATGAGTTATACTATATGCCACACCAAAGAGTAGTAAAAGCAGACAGAACTACTACAAAGCTTCGTGTCGTCTTTGATGCCTCATCCAAAACAGACATGGAATAAGTCTAAATGACAACATGGTAGTTGGACCTAGGTTACAAGCTGACCTCGCAACGATACTCCTATGTTGGCGAAATTATAAATATGTATTTACTGCAGACATAGAAAAGATGTATAGACAAATAAAAATCAATGATCTTGACATGAATTATCAAAAAATATTATGGAGATTCTCATCAGAAGAAGCTATAGAAGAGTATGCACTAACAACTGTAATATATGGCATTGAAACAATACGTCAATTAGAAGATGATGAAGCAATGAGATTCCCGAAGGCATCAAAGATTGTTCATAATAAGGACTTTTATATGGACGATGTAATGTCTGGAGCACATACCATTGACGAAGGTAGAGCTATCCAAAAGGAACTAGTTGAATTAATGAAAGCAGGTGATTTAACCTCAGAAAATGGACGAGTAATAAGGTGTATTTTTTTTTTCCTTGCCCGAATGGGCTTGGACGACAAAAAACGATGTCGGGGCTAACCCAGCGACTCCATTAGCAATATTTGAGGCAATAAATTGCTTCACTCATTGCTATTGCCTTTAATAATGCAAATGGAGACGCTTTGTCAATGGCAATGGCAGTATTGCCTAGAAGATGGGAGGCAATTATTGATTCAAGGCAATAAATTGAGGAAAAATGGGATTCCCCATAGTTGTGAATGGCTTCTTTATTGATTTTTTCAATTAAATCGTAGAATATGAGAACGCACATGACAAAATATAGTGAATTAAAATTAAATTTTATTAAAAACAGGGGATTTGAACAGCATTTGCAGTCAGATATTTCTATACACACATTTTATAATTGAAATTGCCTGGCAATGAAAATGCCCACCCAAGCAATAAATTGCCATTCCTATTCCAATTGCAATTGCTTCCAAAATTGCCAATGGAGCCACAGCGTAAGCAATTTACATGCTAATAGCAATAATAACTAATCCCCTTTGGGCTTACAGCCCGGGATCCTGTGACAGATTTTGGTGACCAATAGAACCAAAGCTAGTTTTTTACTAAAGGGTCAGCCATCTAACGTTTTTTTTTTAACTAGTGCTTATTTCGTGAATGGTAACACTTAGCTCATGTCAGATGTGACAGATAATTAGTTTTATCCTTCCGCTGAACGAATATGGTTGTGTATACGCTTGAACCACGCTGGGAAAAATTGCCTGCGATCGACTTAGAGAAGATGCCGATTTTGCCAAAAAAATCATCTTTTCAGATGAAGCTCATTTTGATCTTGGCGGGTATGTAAACAAGCAAAATTGTCGCATTTGGGACACAGAAAACCTGGTGCGGATTTTGGTCCAGAGGCATAATTGGGCCATTTTTCTTCGAAAATGAGCAAGGAGTGGCCGTTACAGTCAATGGCGATCGTTATCGGGCCATGTTGAACGAATTTTTGTTTACAAAAATTGAAGAGGGGGATATTGGCGAGATTTGGTTTCAACAGGACGGCGCTACGTGCCACACAGCCGAAGCTACACTCGATGTTTTGGGCCCTGTTTTTGAAGATCGCATTATCAGCCGCAGAGCTGATGTCGTTTGGCCACCTCGGAGCTGCGATTTGACACCGTTGGACTTTAATTTTTGGGGTGCCGTAAAATATAAGTGCTACGCCGACAAGCAAGACACAATTGACGCTTTAAAGGACAATATTCGTGAAGCCATTGGTGAAATACAGCTGCACACAATCGATAATGTGCTTAAAAATTGGACTGATCGTGTAGGCTACTGCATGGCCAGCCGAGGCAGCCATTTGAATGAAATTACTTTCCATTATTAACCTGAAGGATTGTACTTTCAAATAAAATAAAATGCACGACTGGATCGCACGTACTTGCTCTTATGTTCAAGTTGTGTGGGACTTAAGAACTTTAAAAAATATTCAAGTGATTATAGAAAAAGTATAAAAAGCATTTAAATCGTTCTTTTAATTGTATAAACAGTCTGATAAATAACTTAGAGCTCAAAAAAAAGTATGCCATTTGATTACTTGAAAAAATATGAATATATGCAAAAAAAAAATTAAAAATCGTTGGAGCCGTTTTCTTAAAAATTAATTTTTTATGTATAAAATTTTCATAACATTTTTCAAAAAAAAATTTGGTATGCCAATTTTGAGTATATATTAATATACATTTAAAACTGAAATTTCAAAATAATTCATCAACCCGTTTTTGAAATATTGAATTTTCAAAAAAAATTTGAATCTTTTTTTAAAAATCCAAAATTTATTTTTTCAAAATTTTGGAATGCAGCATTATTTATATTCTAACAAAGCTTTTGTGCAAAAAATTTAATTGAAATCAGATGAGCGGTTAATGAGGAAAACCAAAATTAAAAAAAACCGTTATATGGCAGGTACCGTTAATAAAAATGTTTTTGGTGATTTTTTTCTTATTAAAAGGTACATCATATCTACAATAATACACTGATTTTTTATCAAAATCGTTGGAGCCGTTTTTGAGATAAATAAGCTTTTCCTTAACGGTTGTATGGCAAGTACCGTTATTTTTTGAGCTAAAAAAAACATTTCAATTTCCCCTCTGGAGAGTTACAAAAAACCTTAAGTTCAAAATTTTAAGAAAATCGCTTCAGTGGTTTAGGCTGTAGGTTCAGGTACATACAGACAGACAGACAGAATTGTGCCACCCACTTTTTTCGTGTTCTCCATCATCGTAATGGCATGTTTGATTGTTATCTCGAATTTTTTTTTTTGCACGAATCCAAAACTTGCCCTATAGTACCTATATCGCAAGTAAAAAGAAATTGGAGAAAATATTCAGTAGTTTTTTTGTATAGCATTTTCAAAAAAAGTTATTTGGCGAACCCTTTATATCGTTAATTTGGCTTTGAAATGAAGCCTGGCGCACCAGCAAGGGGTTCGGGTACAGCAGCCCCCCAAACATGTTAACACAAAAAACCAAAGCTGGAATTTGGTGATATGAATAGTTGACACCTTATGTTATACAAAAAACATCGTCAGCTGGCTGTACAGTGGTGGAAAGGTTGTCCGCTGATGCACTGAACAATGCACGTATAAGAACACGGTTTAACGCCACGCGCACAATTCACTACGTCAGCCGACGGTCTTTCCCCGAATATAGAGTAAGTTAGTTACTGCTTTTGTATAAGCTACTATTTAGCCTATAATATATCCAAATTTCAGGTTCGGAGATTCAAGCTATCTTGAGTTATTCTGCAAAATGTGCATTATGTGCTTGCTGCTTTAAAACGTGGTCTAGACTTTCTCTACCAAGAATTTTTTCTATCTCTCTTTCAAAGCTACATTTTATAAACTTTCTGAAAAGTATTTATAGCATATGTTTTAATTGAATGAATTTTAGTAAATAATAAAAGAAAAAAACAGTTGTTTTTTCATTTGAACTAGAAAACTGTATAGAAAAAAAACAGGGTTTAGCTAAAAAATTCAATATCTGAAGACTGGGTGGGTTCATTAATTTTATTTTATTGCTTAAATAAAGGTTGATATTTCAACTAAACAAAAAACTATAAGCAAATTCTCTAAGGTAATATTTTCTCCAGGTATAATTGCCGTAATATACCTGGAGAAAATATTACCTCTCTATGTTTATTACCGTCAAAACCGTGTTTTCTTTATTCTTATGTTGCTCAACAAATTTGATCGCTGTTTGCAGAGACGGATAATGACAGATACAGTTTTTATCAGAATTTTTAGCTGAATATTGCAGCTATTAAAAACAGCTACTAGAAACATATTATTGCAGCGTGTAGCTGAGTGTAGCTAAATTAAAACAAAATTCAAATAAATGGAGCAGATCAAGTACGTGCGACCGATTTTGCAAATGAGCTCAAAAATATTCACTTTAAAGAAGCTTCTGTGAATTTTCTCATAGATCATTGGGCCAAGGACTACATGGGAATTTATATAGGGGATAAAAACATTTATATACATTTTAAAGATTTTCACAAGTACGTTGTAAATAATGGAAAAGTTGGAGAACATTTGCAAGAATTATCGTGTCCAAAACATGAAGAAGCTGACACAAAAATGATTTACCATGTTTGTTAAGTAGATTTTGATGCCAAAGTTACAGTTCGAAGCTCAGACACTAACGTACTTATAATAATGGTGGCAAATATGAGTGTACTAAAAAAAACTTAGATATATCAATGGAAGTTGCCGTAGGCAATCACCAGCGTTTTATAAACGTTAACCAGCCACTGCCACTTTGGGTTACAATTTAAGTTCAGCACTGCCAGCATTTGACGCCCTTACGGGCTGCGATTACAACCCGGCATTTTTCCGAAAGGGAAAAAAATAGCCTTTCCAAATATTGCGGTCTTCTGAAACATATATTCGAAGTTTCATGGAAATGGCTTCTTTACAAGAAATCGAAGAAGAAGTTTTTTTTTAAATACAGTGATTAAATACAGTGGAAGAGTCGTCCATGAAAACATATAAAGTTTTGGAGAAAAAACGAAGATCGACGGTTCAGCTTTCCCACCATGCGAAGCAGAACTGCAGCCACATTTTTTACGCACCTGCTTTATTTCAAACATTTGGGCACATGCACATTTGAAAGAACCAAGTGGAGCATCTCCACTCGATTACGGCTGGAAACTAGCAGACGGTTAATAAGGTTATAAGTGGTTTGATAACGACCAGTATGAAGAAATAACAATTCAGTCTGATAAAGTCAAGATAAAACTTTTGCAGTTTACCATAAACTAATATTTAATTTGATTGCAATGAACAATTCCATTTTTAATAATCAAATAAATGTTAACATATCAATTCATGAGTAATGTATTTATTTATAGAACATGAAGAAGACAGTAACATAGAAGATTATGAAAGCGTATTGGATTCGTATAGTGAAACGGAGATGAGCTAAGAATTTACACCTTAAAATGAGGAAGATAATTTTGTTATGAAGATATTATTTTAATTGTTATTTTAACTGTGTTAAATACAATTGTTAATATATTTTGCTTCCAATGAATTATTATATTTATAAAAAAACCTTGAGGACAGCTTTTAATTAGATAAATATAAAAATTTTGCTGCTCCACGTATTAGAATTGATATTTAATTGCCCTCTATCTTCAGTTTTGAATTTAGCTGCACTTAGCTACACGCTGCACTTGTATATTTCTAAAAGCTGTTTCAAAAGCTGCAATATTTAGTTAAAAATTCTGATAAAAATTGTATCTGTCATTATCCGTCTCTGCAAACAGTGATCAAATTTGTTGAGAAACATAAGAATAAAGAACACGGTTTTGACGGTAATAAGCATAAAGAGGTAATATTTTCTCCAGGTATAATTGCCGTAGAGAATTTGTTTATAATTTTTTGTTTAGTTGAAATATCAACCTTTATTTAAGCAATAAAATAAAATTAATAAATCCATCCAGTCTTCAGATATTGAATTTTTAGCTCAACTGTGTTTTTTTCCTTTACAATTTTCTAGTTTTTATTTATTTATTTATGTATTTATTTATTTATTTATTTCACCAATTGATACAAAGATCTGCTGATTACTACCTAATAATACATTTATAAAAATACATATATACAAATAACAATAAAAAAGAAGCCAGATATAATCAACTATTACATTTTTGGTTAATAATGCTTTTAAAATGATCTCTTTGTATGTAAAGGTCGATTTCACTGCACACAGAATTATATAGTCTTAAAGAACGCGTTATAGGCTCATTAGACCCATAATTATTTCTATGTGTGGAAACATAAAACAAATCGCTCCGGTTTCTTAACCGCCTTTCCGGAATATAAAAAGTAATAAATGAAAGCAATTCGCTAGAATTGACACGATTATCTAAAATGTCCTTTATGAACAAAATACTTTGAGATTTTCTACGGCATTCAAGTGTCTTCAAATTTATTAGAGCACATCTAGAGGTATAATCTGGCAAATCACCGGGCCAATTTAGTTTCCTTAAGGCGAACCGAGTAAATTTTTTTTGAATCCTCTCAATCCTTGAAATACTATTTTCATAAGAAGGAAACCAAACTACTGAACAATATTCCAAAAAAGGCAATACTAATACTAAACAATACTAAACAAAGTCTTTAGAGTATAAACATCCTTGAAAATTATCGAATTGCGTTTTAAAAAACCTAACATAGAGTTACCTTTTGAGACTACGAAGTCTATATGGGTTTTAAAGCTGAATTTTGAGTCGAAAAATACTCCAAGATCTTTTACAACCTCAACTCGTAAAAGTTTTTCATCCCAAAACTTGTAATTAAATGTGATTAACGACAACGATCTTGTTGCACTAAATACTTTGCATTTAGAAAAATTTAATTCCAGGTGATTATAATCACACCAAACTAAAAAATTTTGAATATCTATCTGTAAATTGATACAATCAGGTAAACCGGATACATCAAGAAAAATTTTAACATCATCCGCATACATTAAACAACAACAGTATTTGAGGATGGTTGGCAAATCATTTATAAAAATAATGAACAGCAGGGGGCCCAAATGGCTTCCTTGCGGAAGATAAAACATCTATGAAATTAGAGTAATATCCATCAATTTGAACAACTTGCTTTCTATCAGATAGATACGAATTCAACCATTTGATAAAGTTGTCATTGAAACCTAGCTTTTTCAATTTTCGAAGGAGAAGACCATGATGTACTCTATCAAATGCTTTAACAAAATCGGTGTACAAGACATCGATTTGTTTACCTTGTTCAATTTTATTAATACAAAAATTTGAAAATAGACAAAGGTTTGTATTAGTCGAAAGAGAATTCTGAACTGAAAAATAAAGTTGCTCAGTGACCAATTTTTCAAAAAGCTTTGGCACGGCAGACAGCTTTGAAATCGGTCTATAATTTTTAACTAAATGCTTTAAACCACTTTTATAGATAGGATCAATAAAAGATATCTTCCATTCACTAACAAAATAACCAGATACAATTGATTTATTGAATAGCAGTGTTAAGGCTGTGCAAAGTGAAAAGGAGCACTTCTTCAAAAAAAATAGGAGGTACAGAATCATAACCAGCTTTCTTAGATATATCTAACTCATTCGAGCCTTTTAATATATCATCCTCAGAAAATTGAGTAAGGTCAAAATCGGTAATTGGAGATAGATCTGAAAATAGACTGATAGTGTCTTGAATGGAGTCAGAATTGTAGCTTGTTTGAAAAAAATCTGCAAAAAGATTACAAGATGATTGCAGATCAAGCGACTTGCTATCTTCGTACTCCATACATTGTGGAAACAAAGAACTTTTCCTTTTGGAATTAATAAACACCCAGAAGGCCTTACTGTTTGTTTTGATGCTAGTTTCTGTAGAGCTTATATATGAATGATACAAAAATGAACTTAAAAAAGAAAATTCTCTCCTTAAACGACGAAAATTTTCCCGGTCTTCTACATTATTTGTTAATTTGGAACGCTTGAATGCTTTATTTTTTGCATTCTCTAGGTTTTTTAATCTTTTATTGAACCACGGAAGCTTGAAAGATTTTTTCTTGCTGAAGACAGGGACGAAAAGTTCAATACCTTCAAAAATTACTTTCTTAAATGTATCATAATGAAAAAAAAAATGGTTTTTATTATTTAATAAAATTCATTCAATTTTAACATATGCTATAACCACCTTTAAGAAAGTTTATAAAATGTAGCTTTGAATATGAGATAGAGAAAATTCACCATAGAGAAAGTCTAGACCAAGTTTTAAAGCAGCAAGCACATAATGCACGTTTTGCAGAATAACCCAAGATAGCTTATATCCTCAAACCTGAAATTTGGATATATTATAGGTTAAATAGTAGCTTATACAAAAACAGTAACTAGCTTACTCTATATTGGGGGAAAGACCGTCAGCTGACGTAGTGAATTGTGCGCGTGGCGTTAAACCGTGTTTTTATACGTGCATCGTTCAGTGCATCAGCTGACAACCTTTCCACCACTGTACAGTCATCTGACGATGTTTTTTTGTATAATATAAGGTGTCAACTATCATATCACAATATTTCAGCTTTGGTTCTATGACCAACCTAATTTTTGTTTTACATGTTTGGGGGGCTGCTGTACCCGAACCCCCCGCTGGTGTCCCAACTTACTTCCACTAGGCTTCATTTCAAAGCCAAATCAACCAACCGAGAAGGAAGAACGGGTTAACCTGTTATTGGCAAATGTATTTTTCCAAGAGAATCCAATAGTTCAACAGTTCTCGTCAATCAATCAATGACTACGAGTACTATCATCAGAAATGAAAAAAACACTTCACATACTAGTGTGGCAAATTCAGTACACAGACTTTAAAGAATTTAACTTTTACAAGAGGCACACATTCAATGCCTACATGGGGGCAACTCTCAAACACTAGCATATATTCGAAGAAAATATTGGATATGTACTGAGTGCTAAAAACAGAGTAAAACAAGTTTTGAACAGATGTATTACTTGTTGCCGATACAAACCAGCAAATACACAACAGATCATGCGAAACCTATCCGAGCTTAGAGTGGTTCCCGTGCCACCATTCACTCACACTGGAATCGATTATGTCGGACCTATTCAGTTCAGAATGTCTAAAGGCCGCAGAATGAAGTCATACAAAGGTTACATAGCAGTATTTATTTGCTGCACCACTAAGGCATTACATCTTGAACCTTGAAGCTGTTAGTGATCTCACAAGTCAAACTTTTCTGGCAGCGTACAAAAGATTTTCCACGAGACGGGGACACTGCAAACACACTTATAGCGATTGCGGTTCAAACTTCATTGGAGCAAACAAAATTCTAGAGAAAGAACTTGAGAACGCAATAAAGCAAGCATCTGAGTACATGGCAAAGAAGATGGGATTCAATGGCACTTCACCCACCACCAGCACCACATATGGGTGGACTATGGGAAGCAGGGGTGAAGTCAGTGAAATACCATTTGAAGAGAATACTTGGAAACTCAACCCTTACATTTAGGAAATAACAACAACCCTGTATCAGATGGAAGTCTGTCTGAATTCCAGGCCATTATGCCCACTGAGTAACGATCCTGCCGCACACGCACACTTTTTAATTGGTAGATCGTTGGTTTGCCCACCTCGAACTGAGTATGATGACACTTTCTTAAGTAACCAGAGCCGTTGGAAACTAGTCAACAAGCTTACAGAAGATTTCTGGAAGATTTGGTCAAGTGAATACTTATCGAGACTGCAACAGAGAACTAAATGAAAGTAGGGCTGCCAGATAAAATGTTCACAATATCGGGACATCAGTGACAAAAAATCGGGACAAATCGGGACTTTAGAAAAGGCAATGAACTGTTAAATATGCAACAAATAGAAACATGTTAACTAGCTAACACTTATGACAAAAAAGAAATAAAAAAATTATATCGGGAGCATTGAAAATTCAGTTTTGTAACTAAAATATCTTCGGGTTCTTTGGTACTGTACAAAAAAGTGTGTCATTTCGAAAGATTTGCAATTCTGGTAAAATTTTTAAGCATTGACCTAGCTGTTGTCTAATGATCACTTGAAAATAAAAATGTCTCGATTTCTTATTTCCACTTGATGTCTTTGCAAATAATTTTAAGATTTCGCCGTGGTCAATATATGAAAGCAATTTTTGTTTGAAGGATTAATTAATAAAATTTAAAAACTAATCGCAATTATCATGTCCGGTGCCTCATAGGCAATTGCCTAAGGCCGCACATTGACTAGGGCTGCAAAACCGATGAAAATTCATGTTTTAAGGCAACATATTAAGATTTGACAAAATGAAATCATGCAGAGCAGCATTTTATAAAATTGTATTTTGTTGGAAACCTTCAAGCAATTAAACAAAACCGTAAATATTAATTTGTATGGTTTTCTTTTTTTAAACAATTAACAATTTTAACAATTTTCCGAAGGTGGTAGAAACTCCAGGTTCGGCAACGATCATGTGCATATCTTATTCCTTTACAAGAAATTTACAAGAAATACCGTCGAAAAAAAACTAAACTAAATATGTATCTACTGCATCACATATTTTCTTCTTAATTCGGGAAATTATTTTAATAATATGCTTTGATACAAGAAAGTTATTCTCATGAGTAAAAAAGAAAAGTCGGGACAAAATCGGGACAGTTTGTATATCGGGACATATATCGGGACTGGGTGCAAATATCCAAAATCGGGACGTCTGGCAGGCCTAAATGGCAGTCTGAAAAAGAACCCATCAAAGTAAACGACTTGGTATTACAAATTACAAAAAGATGAGAATCTGCCTCTAGTAAAATGGAAACTTGCTAGAATAGTTGAGGTTCATCCCGTAAAGGATGGTAATACAAGAGTAGTAATCGTACGTGAAGGCACGGATTCCTTTTTCAAAAGACCCATAGTCAAGGTTTGTAAGCTGCCTAAAGAAGAAGATGATGATGATCCAACATTGAACAACCCTTCAGAAAACGTACATGCCAATTTAGCGGGAATTGATCCAATAAAGGTAAAACCAACACGAAAGCGAAAGATAAGACCAGTGTCTTGGCTTAATAAGAAAGAAGCTGTTAGTAAAGAACAGCCCGAGAAGAAAAGAAAAAATTCATTAGCCGAATACCAAAGTCGCAGAGCTAAGAGTAGAACGTCGAATAAGCCGATGTCTATGCTTTGGTTGCTAATGATGTGCGGACTTAAGATGGCAGAAGCAACGTACAATATAATACATCCAAAATCAGGACTCTATATTGAACATATAGGAGAGGCCGAAATGAGGCGAAGCACTTTCAAGATAGAATTCAGCTATCCGCTCAACACCACAAAAGATACCGAGATCATAAATGGAACTGTATCAAAAATAGTACAAATATTTCAGCAAGCTAAGGCAAGAGCCAAGAAAATACATTGCTCGGAATTCCTCAACCATCTCAAAGACAAGCTATTACTGTTGAGAGATATCAACGTAATCAACTCCATTCAGACTAGAAAAAGGCGAGGACTACTCGGCACTATGCTTCAAAATATATATGGTGTGAATGACGAAGTGTACACCGACATCAATACACTACGAGATGACCAAATTAAGCTTATACAAGCAAATCAACATCAAACAAACCTTATGTTGGTAACAACAGGTGAAATAGGAGATCTAGAAAATAAACCAAGGATAAATTAAATTCTTTGACGCACAAGTTAAATCAAGCGACTGCGAAAATCAATAAAATAGAGAAAAATTGGTACAAAAATGACCTGAATCGAGTAGATATACATTTTTGTGGCTTATTATCTGGCACTGGGAGCTCTGGGAGAGCTAAACAGTCATTATAGTACCTTGCTAAGGATTTCTTTTGAGAAGGCCGATTTGTTTGAAAGTATAAAACCAGGAGAACTGATGGTAATAATTCAGAATGCCTTGAGACCTTTCATGGAATGATCACATAAGACTGACAGTAGGAAGGGTTTATGGATACTTACGCATACTATGGGCTAGCCAAAAAATTACACCTCTTAAAATAAGAATCATTCTCGCTAAAAAACTTGTTCTGCCAATATTGCTATTTGGTTGCGAAATATTTAGTAATTGCGACCATATTCATAAAAGGAAATTAAATGTTGCTCATAATTGTATTGCGCGGTATATCTATGGGTTAAAAAAATATGACCATATCTCTCATTTCATTAAACTCATCAATGGGGTTACACTAGAAAATATCTTTAAGTTTAAAACATTAGTGCTGCTTCATAATGTAATGCAAACACATCAACCGATGTACCTTCATAATAAGATTTCTATGTCACGATCCATAAGAACGTTTAATCTGGTACCAATGCGGTGTTTATACTTGGTATCAAATCGATAATTCTTTGTATTCTCGGTCCGTTTGTGGAATTCTCTTCCCCTTGTACTTCGAATGATTGGTTGTTCTAAGCTATTCAGGGTGAGACTCAAGCAGTACTTGGAGAGTCTTTGATGATGATAGGATTTGTGTAATATGTGTGCCCTTTTTACTTATACTTTTTCTTTATAATATGTAACGGTATAAATTTAAAAATTTAAAATTTTCTTCTGAATTTTAATGAAATCTTTATAATGACGTATAATTGAATAATCATTTAAATAATTCTTAACTTGTTTTTGTATAATATAGTATCTAAAACTAAAATATGTACCTATCAATTTATTAAAGTGTACATGGAAGCTTACGCTAACTTATAAGATATTGTATCTTAATGTGTTATGCCTAATGTGTATTACCTTTATAATAAAAATAATTGAAATTATGCCAACATGCAGCTACAGGTTCAATAACGTTGACGATCACCATTATATGCCTGGCAATCGTATATAAATTCCGAGTCCAAAAACATCGCAAACACGACCTAAGTATACCGCCAGCAGCTTTAATCAATCCTCCTATGATGACCCACAGAAGATTTGAAATATTGAATACACTGTGCAAAGAAAACCCAGTGACACCAACCGAACCTGAGGCCCCGCGAAATGTTTAGGCAAACATAATTATTTAAGTAGATTAAGCAAATAATATAAAATAATATAATGCGGAACTATAAGCACCTTGGCTTGCAAGTTCAACACAATATAGAACAGTGCCGAGATTCAGCTATTTCAGTGAGTGAGATGAGATGACTCGCTTTACTCGCCGACTCATCTCACTTCACTTAAAAAATTGATTCAGCTATTTAAGTGAAATGAGTTAGTTAGAATTCAGTGCCGAGATTCAGCTAATTCGAAACCGCAGGGAGTGAGTGAGATGAGTCACTTTTCGTCGAAAATCGATTCAGTTAGCGAGTGAGCGAGTGAAATGAAATGTCAGATTACTCGCCAGATATTTCCGCAGTGACTTGGTGTATGTGTTGGTAAGTTTTCAGTTTTGGATAGGTATGGTGCTTTTTTCAAGAATTCCTATTCATGGATAGGAAATGAAATAAAAAAACAACAATGTAGATAAAAATAACTACCCTTTTATTTATTGTAAAATCTTATTTTACTATCATATGCATATAATGTATAGTAGAATTATACTTCTCAAAGGTGAAAACTCACATTCAACTTTAATTACGACAAAAAAAAATTGACACAAAAGATACTCCATTATTAATATTTCAATGTTTACATTGTTGTATTTGTTATTTAATTTCGCGTCCATTTGTGGTGATGTGAAACAGAATATCAAACGTACACGAGTGTGACAAGGAAGTTGAATTTGGCTCTATTCTATTTATTCTTTGTCTCATGTTCGAAACTAGATTCGAACTTACTCATTTCACTTAAATAGCTGAATCACTTTTGCGAGTGAAGTGAGATGAGTCGGCGAGTAAGGCGAGTCATCTCATCTCACTCGCTGAAATAGCTGAATCTTGGCACAGTTTCGAACATGAGACAAGGAATAAATATAAAAGAGCCAAACTCTACCTCCTTGTCACGCTCGTTGCGTTTGATATTCAGTTTCACATCACCACTAATGGACGTGAAATGAAATAACAAATACAACAATGTAAACATTGGATCTTAATAATAGAGTATCTTTTGTTTCAATTTTTTTTTGTCGTAATTAAAGTTTAATGTGAGTTTTTATCCTTGAGAAATAAAAACTTATTAAATATATGTACATACCTACATATGTGCATATGATAATAAAATAATATTTAAGAATCAATAAAAGGTTAGTTGTTTTTCCAAAATATCTGTGTATGGGCTTTACTTTTACAACTACCCTTTTATTGATTCTTAAAACTTATTTTATTATCATGTGCATATATGTAGGTATGTATATTAAATAAAACTATATTCTATTCTATTTGATGCTATTAAACTTAAGTTACGACAAAAAAATAATTGAAACAAAAGATACTCCATAAGTAAGATTTCAATGTTTGTTTCATTTCATTTCGCGTCCATTAGTGGAGGTAAAATTTGGCTATTTTATATTTATTCTTTGTCTCATGTTTGAAACTAAATTCGAACTTACTCATTTCACTAAAATAGCTGAATCACTTTTGCAAGTGAAGTGAGATGAGTCGGCGAGTCATCTCATCTCACTCGATGAAATAGCTGAATCTCGGCACTGGAATTGAAAATCCACAAAAACAATAAACATGAGGGCTTCAAAAAAAATTTTTTTACATGATTTTTGCTAAAACTCTTGCATTATAGTAAAGATTGACTATTAAGCTTTTTAATAGAATTGAAATAAAATATTATTTGTGATAGAAAGCATTTATGATAGGTATGATGTTCTATCATTTTCCACTGTGCGGCGCAGTAGAGGAGGACAGCGTAACAGGTGACGCAGGCAAGTGGAAGAGGACCTCAATCAACTTGGAGTGCAAAACTGGAGACTGATATCTAGAAGTAGAAACAGAGCCGGCTGGAAGAAGCTTGCTGGGTGAGGCTTTGGTCCCAACCGGACAGTTGTACCACCTTAAGTAAGTAAGTAAGTAAGTTCACCTGTTTGTCATATCCAGTCTTGTTTTAAAGGCAGATCAATAGATTCTGTTCTCAAACCTTTATTTTACTGAACTTAGTTGATATACATATGTACAGTACATATTATGTATTTATTATTGCTTTACGCCCACATCTATAAATAATACATTCATGAAAGTATCTATGCATTTGTATAATATATACAGGGTGTCCCGTAATGAGTGGATAATACTGCAACTGGTGAAAGCAGGCCTTATGACTGCTCAGAAAAAAAATATAAAAAAAATATCTTTCTTGTGGTCTCCATGGTATAATTTATTTTCGAAAAATGTTAAAAAATTCAGGGTCTCCTAAAATACCTAATTACAATGGCCACCCATACAGGTTTCTTATTATTTTTCGTATTTTTATAATATTCTTGAATAACCGTTCTAAATGATGGCCAGTAAATTTCAACACCAGCTGATGCATTTTTTGTGTTATAATTTTTTTAAATTATTTTTGTATTCAAAAATAATTCAATATATTTTTTCACCAAAGTTTGAAAAATAATAAAGGGAACAAAATGTATGAGGACATAAGTGGCAAATTTGATAAAAATTGGTCTGTTTAATGTACTTTCCAAAATGGTATAACACATGTTTGTGTCTACAACCGTAACCAATAAAATTGGCATTTAATCTACTAAAGTAGTTGTTTAACATTTTATCAGATGAAATTAAGTTACTATATTAAGTACACACTATGACGACGAATGAATGACTCATATTGTTTTTTGAATCCTTATTGCATTTAAAAATAACCGTTCTTAAATAAAGGCAGTAACATTTAACACTAGTTGCTGGATTTTTTTTTTAAATTATTTTTTTAATTAATTTTTTAATAAAAAAATGATTAAATATTTATTTTCATCGAAGTTTGTTGGTTAATAAAAAAGATAAAAACTGAAAACTTTCGTGGCAAATAATGTAAAAAAAATCTCCTTTTAATGTACTTTCCCAAATGGTAAATCAAAAGCTTCTATCTACAGCAATAACTCATTAAATTGGCTTTTAATCTACTAGAGAAGATTTTTAACACTTTCTCAAATCAAAATTGACTTGTAATAAAATAGGCATTAAAATGCTTAAAAAAGTATTATTTGCAAATATGTATTGTCAATTCTCTGTCATTACATAACGTATAACGTTGTTATACTGGTTTCGTCAATTAAACGAATTTTTGAATTTGATTAAATTAATACTGATTAAGAATGTCACAGTATACGCCACTGGAGTATGCAAATATGCATTTAATATACGGGGAATGCCGAGGAAGCGCTAACGCAGCTGCAGCACAATTACTGGGCAGGTATCCTGAATGGACAAATTGTAGGCCCTTTTGAATTATCAGGCAACTTATATGGTGAAGCCTATCTCAATTTCTTGCAAACTAATTTGCCAACTCTATTGCAAGAAGTGCCCGAGGAGCTAAGGAATTCAATGCGGCTTCAAAACGATGGATGTCCTGCTCATTATGCTGTAAATGTAAGGAGGTACTTGAATCGAACGTATCCCAACAGGTGAATAGGCCGTCTGGGCCCAATTTTGTGGCCACCACGTTCGCCAGACCTAAATCCTTTGGACTTTTTCTACTGGGGGTGCCTGAAAGAAATGGTTTATACTAAATCAATTACATCCATTACGGAACTGCGTCATCGTGTTCAAGACGATGTGATGAAAACACTTGATATAAATTTATTTAAAAATACAAATAAATCATAATTTTTAATACTGTTGTTTTTATTTATCGCATTTCCCATACCTAAATCAAAACCTTTTTGAAAGTGCATACTATTTTAGTTAGTGAATTTAGCAGACATAATAGTGACACTGGTATATCTATTGACTTTTCCTAACAACTCAATTTTCAAAGGGTAGACACGGTGCATTCAAGAGGACACAAGCGTCCACAAGCTTTTTTTCAAAGCGAACCTCTGTCTATTAACTCCTACTCTCACCTCCAAATGGTGAACATCGGGTGCCTAGTACCTTTAACTGAAGATGGGGTTCCAATCCCTGTGGACGGTTTTAGGGGGCAGCAAACGAGAGAGGGGGGGAGGAGTGTTCCCACTAAGGCACTTCTCCTTCATCCAGGCGGCAACGGAAGAATTCTCAAGATGGAATCAACGGTGGCGTCTACAGTTCCAGTTAGGCTGAACTACTTAGTGAACACCTTATACGGGCTACTACGACATATTCGGAGCTCAGGCCTATAAGGAGCGGTTAATCCGGCTCCCCGCCCTTGGAGTTATATTGTAAGGGTCTGGTCCTCCAGGTTGGGGGTCGTGCCTTCGGGGTGACTTCCCGGCCACGTAAAGATATCTTAGTTGCGAAGCACCAACAAGCCTCAGATACGGACGGATTTACTGTTGACGAACCAAGCAAACGAAATAAGGACAACGAACTTCGGATCTGCACGTGGAATGTTCTGTCTCTCTATAGACCACGTGCAGCCGAACATTTAGCGGAGGCCCTAGACTGCTACAAAGCAGACCTCACCGCCATCCAAGAAGTGCGATGGGATGGGCCGGGCAAGAGAAAACTGAAAGACTGCGATACCTACTACGGTGACTGTTACCGACCACAAGGGCAGCGTCTCTTTGGATGTGGATTCGTCGTTAGAGGCAGACTAAGGCAAGAAGTCTTGAGTTTCAACTATGTGAACGAGCGCCTCACGACAATTCGCATCAAGGCTAAATTCGCCAATATCAGCCTGATATGCGCGCATGCCCCCACAGAGGAGAAAGATGACGACACCAAGGACGAGTTCTACGAGCTCCTGGACAAGACATATGAGCAATGCCCTAGCTATGACATTAAAATTGTCTTGGGTGATTTTAATGCCAAACTGGGAAGAGAAGACGTCTTTGGTGGCACAATCGGAAGATACAGCCTGCACGACACCACCTCCGATAACGGACTCAGGCTAATCGACTTTGCTGCGGGGCGAAACGTTGTGGTAGCTAGTACGCAGTTCCCGCATCTCGATATACATAAGGGGACATGGCGAATTCCTGGTCAATCAACCGCCAACCAAATTGACCACATTGCGATCGACGCAAGGCACTCCTCCAGTATCAAGGATGTCCGAACGTTCCGAGGAGCCAACGTTGACTCGGACCACTACCTCGTTGTAGCAAAGGTAATGCTACGGATATCCAGACCAAAGCCAAAACAGGGAAATACTGTGAGGAAGTTCGACGTCGGACGGCTACAGTCGCAGCAAATCGCCAGGTCCTTTTCCGATCGAGTCTCTCGCGCCCTCTTAACTAGTCCTTTGCCGCCAACTGCAAACATCGAGAACCAGTGGAAAAACTGCCAGGAAGCCATCAGAGATGCCACCTCTGACGTGCTGGGCTTTGCACGACCACCACAGCGAAACCCCTGGTTCGACGAAGAATGCCGGCAAGTACATGCAACCAAACAAGAGGCATACAAAGCGGCGCTGCATAGAAGGACCAGAGCTGCTCGCGAGCTCTACGAGCAGAAGAGGAGAGAGGAACACAAGCTTCTTAGAAAGAAGAAGAAAGAGCATGAGAAGCGCGCGATCGAGGAGTTAGAGAGATGCCACTGCAGGAATGAAGTTCGGAAGTTTTACCAAAAAGTAAAAAGAACCTCCCAAGGTTACAAGGCCCGAACCGAAGCCTGCAAAGACGATCAGGGGAACATCGTGGTGGAATCGCAGTCGGTGCTGAGGATATGGAAAAATCATTTCTGCAAATTGTATAACGGCGATGACGAACCGAATTCCGCTAACATGCAAATTGCACCATTCTACTTGGACGACGCAGGCCAACAATTCCGTCCACCCAATCTTGACGAAGTGAGGATAGCCATATCTAAACTTAAGTCCAATAAAGCTGCTGGAGCTGATGGCCTTGCGGCTGAACTATTCAAAGTGGCTGGCGATGAATTGGTTAGGAGTATGCACCAGCTCATCTGTAAAATATGGTCACAGGAAAGCATGCCCGATGAATGGAACCTCAGCATTGTTTGCCCGATCCTCAAGAAAGGCGATCCTCTGGACTGCACCAACTACAGAGGCATCAGTCTTCTTAATATCGCCTACAAGATCTTCTCTGCCGTACTTTGTGAACGCCTGAAGCCATTCGTCAACAACCTGATAGGTCCATATCAGTGTGGCTTTAGGCCAGGGAAGTCCACCATCGACCAAATATTCGCACTACGGCAGATCTTGGAGAAAACCCAGGAGTTTCAAATCGATACCCACCACCTTTTTATCGATTTCAAGGCCGCGTATGACAGCATCTATAGAGACGAGCTATATAGAGCAATGTCTAGTTTTGGCATCCCTGCCAAACTCGTCCGTTTGTGCAGGATGACGATGGAGAATGCACGCTGCTCCATCAAGGTCGGCAAAGACCTCACCGACACCTTTGATGTCAAAAAAGGTTTTAGGCAAGGCGACGTGCTGTCAGGCGCCTTCTTCAACATCGTTCTTGAAAGAATAGTGCAAAACTCTCACGTCAACACTAGAGGCACAATCTTTCAAAAGTCCGTCCAATTACTCGCTTACGCTGATGACATTGACATAATAGGACGAACAAAGCGTGATGTCAGTGGTGCTTTTGTGAGCATTGAGAAGGAAGCCAAGAAGATGGGTTTAACGGTGAATGAAAGCAAAACGAAGTATATGCTGTCAACAAGAAAGGACACCCAACACCGACGTCTAGGACAGAACGTCACTATAGACAGCTATAACTTTGAGGTGGTCAGAGACTTTGTCTACCTAGGATCCGCTATAAGCTCAGCGAACGATACCAGTGCTGAGATCAAACGAAGAATTACTCTTGCCAATCGCTGTTTCTTCGGGCTAAGAAGGCAATTGAGAAGCAAAGCCCTCTCTCGAGCAACTAAACTGTCCCTGTATAAGACGCTTATCATCCCGGTCCTGATGTATGGTGCAGAGGCATGGACACTGCTAACGGTGGATGGGAACGCGTTAGGCTGTTTCGAGAGGAAAATTCTCCGGGTGATTTTTGGTCCCGTCTGCATAGATGGGGAATGGAGGAGAAGATACAACCACGAACTGTATGGGCTGTACAGCGACACCGACCTAGCCACAAAAGTGAAAAGCCAACGACTAAGATGGCTGGGTCACCTAGAGCGAATGGACACCAATGCTCCGGCCCGGAAAGTCTTTGAATCCAACCCCGTGGGACAACGCAGTAGAGGTGGACAGCGTAAAAGGTGGCGCACGCAAGTGGAAGAGGACCTCAACCAACTTGGCGTGCGAAACTGGAGACAGCTTGCTAGAAACCGAGCCGGCTGGAAGAAGCTTGTTGGTTGAGGCCCTGGTCCACCCCGGACTGTAGCGCCACCTTAAGTAAGTAAGTAACAACTCAATTTTCGTTGTCATCAGACTTTGATGAAAATAAATATTGAATCATTTTTGTATTAAAAAAATAATTAAAAAAATTATTTAAAAAAAATCCAGCAACTAGGGTTAAATGTTACTGCCTTTATTTAAGAACGGTTATTTTTAAATGCAATAAAGATTAAAACAACAATATGAGCCATTCATTCGTCGTCGTAGTGTTTACTTAATTTAGTAACTTAATTTCATCTGATAAAATGTTAAAAAACTACTTTAGTAGATTAAATGCCAATTTTATTGGTTATGGTCAGTAATGGGTAACTACCCGGTATATACCATTTGAGGGTATATACCCTGGGTTTATACCCGGTATTTACCGAAATGGGGAAATATAAGGTTATTTATATTTTTAATGTAAAAGCTTATAATTTAGTTTCACAAATCGAAATTATTTTTTTACACAATGTAGCATGCTATCTTGGCTTTATTAAGAAACCTCAACCTTGAAGATTCGATAAGTAGAACGGGAGCTATGATTTTTTAACGAAGTCATTTCGATCTTTTTTTATTAAAATCCATCTTATTTGTGAAAAAAATCTTTTAAGAACCTCTGGCACCTCTGTTGTTGAATTGATGATAAAACATGGTATAATATAATTTAAAAAGAGGAGTGAGGCAAAAAATATGCGATTTTAGATTTTCAAAACTGTAAAAATTTTCATCAACCTTTTAATTTAGAATTAAATAAATCTAGTTTTGGGGGGCTTTTTTCGCCCTTTTAGTATGAAAACGTTTACCCCTCCTCAATGATTTTTTTGTTAAATGTAGCCTGTTATGTCAGCTTTTTTTTAATACCTTAACCTTGAAGATCCGATCAGTAGAACAGAAGACATAATTTTTAAAAGTCATCCATATCAAATTATAATAAAAACATTCGATGTAGATAACGGGATCTTTCAGGTGCAGGGAACTAAGTCCCCGGGAACCAAGTCCACCGAGGGACTTAGTTCTCATTTAATGGGAACTAAATCCACTTTAACGAAGTGGACTTAGTTCCCAGGTAAGGTGAGAAAGTAGTCCACTTCTTTATGAGAACTAAGTACACATTTTGAAATATGAAGAGGGAACTAGTTTTCAACGATAAAAATTACAAGCATTCAAAATTGCGTGAAAGCCTTTGCATTCACCCAGCCTCGCACTTACCCCAAATCCTATAATGAGCCCAAGCAGGGGGGTTGCAGGGGGGCAGCATGCCCCCCCATACATACTTCACTGTTTATTCGCCGTAATGCTGGGTGCTAGCACTGTATTGTGGTAAGACAAAGCCTTACGGCGAATAAACTGCTTGGGCTCACTATAGGGTTTGGGGTATGTGTGAGGCTGGGTGTATGCGAAGTTTCTTTTGCATTTAGAGAATCTGGATTTAAAGAAACTTTGAATTTATCCTATATATATCCAACAATATTGTGAAAAGTATTTCTGTTTTATTAATAAGATTGATTTTTTTACTTGGAAGTGGGAACTTAATTCACATTTAAAGGGAAGTAAAACCACTCAGTTTTTGAGGAATTTAGTTCCCACCTTCTATGAGAACTAAGTTCACTTTGCTGAAGTGGACTTAGTTCCCATTAAATGAGAACTATGTCCCTCGGTGGACTTGGTTCCCGGGGACTTAGTTCCCTGCACCGATCTTTCATGCTGGTGGATGGTCGTCGACAATGGTCCAAGCAGAAAATTTCAATGCAATTTTATTAATTTTTTGATTGATTTGAATAATTAATTTTAGCGCAGGTATAAGTCGTAGAATAATAAATGAGGTATCAAAAGAATGGAAATTTAATTGATTTATTTAACGGCACCTGGGGAAGTTAAATATTTAATTAAATTAAAATCAAAATTTCTTATCAGGTAAGAAATTATCAACACGTTACACTCACCCCTTAAAAAGATAATCTTAAAAAACCACCAAAAACACATTTCAAAAAATGTTCAGATTCCAATATCTCCGGTTAACTGTATTTTAAAAATCCAAAATTCACACTCAACATCAAAATCTAAAAATTCTTGCAGCTTTTAAAGTTTCAGATTTTTTGGTTCACTCATTTAAGAGATAAAAATTAAAAATAACTTAATAATTTTAAATACCCGGCATAGGGTAGGTATTTACCTTTTTTTGGTATATACCCGGTATATACCCGGTATTTACCCATTTGTAAATACCTACCGGGTAGGTAAAAAAAACGTGCCCATCACTGGTTATGGTTGTAGACACAAACATGTGTAATACCATTTTGGAAAGTACATTAAACAGACCAATTTTTATCAAATTTGCCACTTATGTTCTCATACATTTTGTTCCCTTTATTATTTTTCAAACTTTGGTGAAAAAAATATTGAATTATTTTTTAATAAAAAAATAATTTTAATAAATTATAACACAAAAAATGCATCAGCTGGTGTTAAAATTGACTACCCATCATTTAGAACGGTTATTCAAGAATATTATAAAAATACAAAAAATAGTAAGAATCCTGTATGGGTGGCCGTTAGGGTGTCCGTTATTTCCCAAAATTGTTTTTAAATATCAGACACCCCCCAAATCAAAAGTTTATGACTAAAAAAAAATATTTGGCCAAAAAAATTTTTGTCCGAGGTCATTTACACGTGGCTCTAAGCTCATACTTTTTTCATACAAATTTGTATGGGATTTTTGCTCTTTTCACGTTTTATTTTTTTTTCTCTCAAATTACTGCAGCTATTCTAAATTTTTTGTTGATTTTTGTTCTCTAATCACCCCTTTAAAAGATTTCATTCAAAAAATTTATTAACAAAAATTAAAAATTAAATATTAATACGTTCAGTGTTATGATGTTTTTATATGGGAGTTCGTATGGAAATAATCGAGCCAAAAAATTCGATTTTTTTTTTTTTTTTTTTTTAAATAATTTTTTGAATGAGGAATTTAAAAGGGATGACTAAAAAACAAAAACCAACAAAAAAATTTAGAATAGCTGCAGTATTTCCAGAGAAAAAAAATAAAACGTGAAAAGAGCGAAAATCCCATACAAATTTGTATGAAAAAAGTATGAGATTTTTTTTGGCCAAATATTTTTTTTTTAGTCATAAACTATTGATTTGGGGGGTGTCTGATATTTAAAAACGATTTTGGGAAATAACGGACACCCTAGTGGCCGTTGTAATTAGGTATTTTAGGAGACCCTGAATTTTTTAACATTTTTCGAAAATAAATCCACAAGAAAAATATTTTTTTAATATTTTTTTTCTGAGCAGTCATAAGGCCTGCTATCACCAGTTGCAGTATTATCCACTCATTACGGGACACCCTGTATATGCATATATGTATGTATATGTATATGGGAAATGATGTTTTTGTAACAAGTATTGAAAAAACCAAAATATACTGAGTTACAAAAAAAGTGGCGCACCTTGAAATTTTGCAATATTTTTAAGTGATTTAAGAAACACGTGTGATCTGAAAAACACGTTTTTTTAATACAGTTTTGTTTATTAACATAAAAATAAGTAATGATTCATATAAAATAAAAAAAAACTGAAGAAAAATAAAGCTCTGTAAAAACATAGCGGCATATTATCAAAATGATAACAAGACATCCAAAGGTATGACTGCGCCACTTTTTTTTGTAACTCAGTGTATTTAACAGTCAATAACTCGGCTACCGTTCTTCTATCAGAAAAAGTTATATGATATTTTGTATTGGAAATTTAATTTACTTTTATTTTGGATTTCAGTATTTTGGACGAAAACCCGTTAGAAATGGAGAAAAACTGTTTTTTTTTTAACCCGTTATAAAAAAATTAGCACCCAACCAATCGATGGGGACTTTTCAGGATTTATAAAGCAGGGTAGGTATACAATAGGTGTATACCAAAATTCAGCTTTATAGGATTTTTTCCGAAACAAAAGTCCAATTTTCCTGGGCTATAAGTGTGAAGAATAATATTATCCCAATGTCCATATCATTGTTTGTTCCCAAGATATTTGATACAAAAAAGTGTTATGCGAAGAAAACCAATATATCAAGATGTTGGTGCAAGCAATCGATAAAACATTAAGAAAAAGAATGAAAATAATTTTGAGATTGCGTTATTTTTTTATAAAAAGAATGCATTTACCGAAATGCCCAATTCAAAATACCCATTAAATAATACAAATTGATCGATATTTTATGCTTCACACAAGGGCGCTCTACGATTAATTATCTACTTTCTGTTTGACGAATGGTCCTAAACGGATACAATTTAATAAATGAATGCTTTATTATTAGTATGAGAACCCAGAAATTCATGTCTAAAAAAGAATAAAGAAATCTTCATTGCCATTATACAAACTTAACGCCATGAATGTGGAATGGTTTATACGAGTACCTATTATATGTGGTTCCTTTTTTTTTTCTTTTTTACATTTTGTTGGTTGATGTGTTTTTCCATATTATTTTCCTTTGTTATGTAAAATGTGGATATACAAAGATGGATGTTTTTTTTCGTAATATGATTTTACTTGGCCTATAGGCATGGTATAAGAATAACAAGGTATGCTTGACAGTTCGGGCGAACTGACTCGTGACGTCATTGCGAGTGAATGATCTCAATTGTTTGTCATATGGAAAAGAAAGTGAACAATAAATTATTTGTTTTGAAGGTATTTGTTATTAAAACTTAAAGTAAAACAATCAATTATTTATGTTTTGAAACATATGTTGTTAAATTTCAAGTAAAACAATAAATAATTTTATGTGTTGTGGTGACCTGTGTTGCCCCCCGCAACTGATTGAAAGTGTAGTGTTTAGGAAAAAAAAGTGTAGCAAAAACGTAGTAAAAAAAGAACAACATAATTTTACAAATTTCTTAATCATTTTATTCACTTTTAAATATGGGTTTAATAAACTATTATGCACACACAACTCATAGAATATTCTTATATAAAAATAAATAAACTATTTACATTTTTATACACCAAAAATATACATTTAAGGATTAATAAATCACTTAAAACATTATACATATTATATATGTACATGAATCCAAACAGAATTAAAGTTAGTTCTTACTTAGGGTTTTGATAGCTGAAAAATATCTTTTCATTTGGTACTCCTGGTATAATAGAAATTCACAAAATAAAATATTAAATTAGCACACGATTTTGTGCAATTCCATCAAACATTCGAGAATAATTAAAAAAAAAACAGTTCACATTCCAATTTCAAAACGGTACCTACATAGTGGAACTGAAGTAGAAATGTGAAGAATATACATTTATTTTAGAAAGAGAAAACCAATATGATCTGTCAAACTGTGGATTCCATTCTGGAAGTGGATTGTGGAATTGAAGATGTTGTTTTCTGGGCTTACACAGAAAGTATTGGCTAAAATTTAAAGCTACTAATGTAAAGAAAAGTGTAGTGTTTCGAGGAGCGTGCGTAGTGTGTGCTTTTGAAAAAAGTGTAGTAAAAACACTACAGTTGTAGTAGGGGGGCAACGCTGGTGGTGACCCTTTATCTCATAGGTATAAACATACCTTGTATTTTTATGAGAGTTAGTCCTGAAAGGTGCAGGGAACTAAGTCCCCCGTTACTTAGTCCACCGAGGGACTTAGTTCTCATTAAATGGGATTTAAATCCACTTTAACGAAGCTGACTTAGTTCCCAGGCAAGGTAAGAAAGTAGTCCACTTCCTGAGACATTTTGAAAAAAAAGAAGGAACTAACTTTCAACGATAAAAACTACAAAAATGCAAAATTGCGCTAGAACTTTGGATACACCCAGCCTCGCACCTACAAAAATCCTATAGTGTGCCCAAGCAGGGGGATTGCAGGGGGGGAAGCATGCCCCATACATAAATCACTTTTATTCGCCGTAATGCTGGGTGCTAGCACTGTATTTATGAAAGACAATGCATTACGGGGTAGGTGCGAGGATGAGTGAATGCAAAGTTTGTTTGGATTTAAGCAAAGAAACTTTGAACTTATCCTATAAATTCAACGTCTGTAAAAAGTATTTCTATTTTACTAATTAGTTTGATTTTTCACTTGGAAGTGGGAATTAAATCCACATTTAAAAGGAAGTAAAGTCAATCAGTTTTTGAGGAATTTAATTCTCACCTTCTATCTATGAGAATTAAGTCCACTTCGTTAAAGTGGATAAAGCCATATTCATTCAGTTTGTTTTACCAACTCGGAAATAGTGCTAAGAATTGTTTTTAGCGCGAATTCGTTGCAAAAATTGTACTGTATTGGACCAATCAGAGCGACACGAGAGGGTAAAAATGTTCCTTCCTTGAAAGATGTGATCGGAGAAATTTCTTGTGACTGGTTGTGTTCGACTGAAAGAAGGTTGGGTATCTGAGATCCTAAGGGATCCGGTACATCTTGAGACGATCATAATCGGATACGTAGCATTTGCTGTGAAAAGTGGAGTGCTGACAAAAGGAAAAAGAAATTGAAATTTTCAGGCCACGATTTGGTTCTGTACATATATTACTTATGGGCAAATCTCCTCTCTATCATCGATTTGTTATTATGTTGAATTGCAAGTTATTTTAATATGCATTTAAATATAATTTTGATACATATTTTATTCAGGGTTGTCACTTCAAGAAAAGTTGAGCGCAGTAGATTCTTTAAAAAACTGCAGTAGATTCAATTTTTTCGTAGTAGATTTTTTATTTAACAAAAAAAAAAAAAAACAACAATCGGTTTCTTAAGATTTTATTATCTTAATCTTAAAAGTCTTTGATTGACCACTCAATTGATTTTGATATTTTTTCCATATGTGAAATTGAAATTTTGAAAGAACTTTAAAAGCCCAGGAAAGTCTGATTTTATTCAATAACTTTGGCTGATATTCATTTCTTTACATAAAATTACATTTTGCAGATTTTTACATTAACATTTAATTTGTTTTATTATTGATTTTTTACTAGGCTAACAGTCGAAAATTTTCACTCTGCAGCTGCATTGCTATGAGGGAGTGAACAGAAAATCAAGATATACTCGAAAAGGTCGACAAATATTTTTCCCCAAGAGCGGTTTTTGTAGCGAGTAAATCAAACCAAAATTTTGAACAGTCTAAAGGATCATAATATTTACATAACAAATCTTGGTTCCCTAGGAAGAACCTCCACTAGCTATTTCTAAATTACATAATATTGATTGATTTGCATCTATGTATGTACTTCAGCTGTTTAATTTTTTTACCGTTAAAATCGAAACTTACTCTTTGAATGGTTGTTTACATCTGCTCGAGAGAAGATTAATGAAACAAAATAGTGCAGTAGATTGGATTAAGTGGCAGTAGATTTATATTTTGCGCAAAGTGCAGTAGATCTACTGCAATTGCAGCAAAGTGGCATCCCTGATTTTATTCTTCAAACAAACAAAACCGGCGTTAGCGACAAATCAAAATAAATAGTCAGCTGTTAGGTATAGTCAGCCTTTCATTTATTTTCCATCGTTAAGTATCCTGAGAACATTTGGATAGCTTGAAATTTCTTTCTCAATTCAGCTACCTCGATCATCAGCGGTTTTTTCCTGTAGGATTACCACAATACAAATAATGCTACATTTCCACCTAGTGCTAATCTGAGATTTAATGAGATTAACCTTAAATCTCCTTTAAATCTCGTAGATTTACCATACAAATTTATTTCGTAAATCTTGAAGATTAGAAAATAATCTTGTTAAATCTTCCTAGGACAAATAGTTTTACAAATCAAACTAACCTATTTTTACATGGTGCTGAACGATTCATTCGAGACTCGCATTCAGTTCTTCATTTGGCGTTTTTCTATTTTAGCTCAGAGCAGATCAGATCAGATTCAAAACACAAAAATAATTGAATCAGAGGGCTCAGATAATAAAATTTTCAATTTCTGAATCTGATCTGATCTGCTCTGAGTTAAAAAAGAAAAACGCCAATTGTTTCACCCGAATCAAACATTCTGTCTCATTCGCACTTCATAAGAAAAATTGGAACGCCATTTGCATTCTTGAAGGTGCTGTCAAATTTAATCTTTTTTAAATCTTTTTGTGCGGTAGAAACACCAAAAAGATTTATTAAATCTAATCTGAGATAAACCTTTGGTGGAAACATAGCATAAACCCAGATACCTTTGGATAAGCAGCCGAACGTGCCCACTTGTTCGTATGTCAGATTTGAGAAAATGACAAATAGAAACACAAAAAAGCTGTCGACAGAAAGTTACCCTAGTGTTACTGTTCATGCACTGCTTATGCTCTGTAAAAAACGGTCCAATCAAATTTAAAAAAAAAAAATACAATTTTAAGATTTATTCAGAATTATAATATATATTCATTTAGATCTTTATTTAAGTTCAAATTAAGGTCTTGGGTCGATGAGAGCTTGAAATGGACTGTGTCGAGACAAACGTCAAAATGTATTTTGTGCAGAGAAAACTTCAGAAGCTCTACCCAAATTCCAATGCAGCGGTTGAAGATTTTATAAGCACCATCAGTGACGTCTTTCGGCATGGGCCCCATAGGCCAGGGAACAGAGCCCCGTGATTAAGAGGGCCCCTAGACAGCCCCAGTATACCAACCGATAGTTATTTTTGGGTGTAGGTATGCGAAGTTGAGATTGGATTTATCTGGCTCTAATAAAATAAGTAAGTGATGGAGCATTATTTATTATCATGAAAGACCAATTAATACTCCTAAAACTTTTTAATTTTTTTTCACAAAAAAAGAATATTTTAAGTTATTTTGGTACTTTTGGTACCAAAATGAAATTCAAGAAAAGTTCAATTATTAAATAAAATAAACGCAACTGAATAAAAACTATATCTAACGCTTTTTCAGGTTAGGAACAAACAAACAAATGAAAAAATAGTTAAAATATTAAAAGCAAAGTTGATCACAGTTTTATAATTTTATATTTTTTGTTGTTTTTTATTGTGAAAAAATTGCAATAAAGTCTTAAGAGTTAAGAGTATTAATTGGGCTTTCATAATAAGTAAGACAAAATTATACTCAATAACTTGTTTTTCTTTGTTTTTAATAAAATGATATCATAAGATCACAAAAAATTATACAGATGTCTCATATACAGATGTCTCACGCCTATGAAGCAAAATGAGATATGAAATTGAAAAAGCCATATTTTACAAAGCTTTTAAAAAGCGAGTTTAACTACAAAATTGAAAGCACTTTCCCAGTATTTTGTATCTTTAACTCTGTTGGAAAATATCTATAGCCGCGTTTTATTATTGCTCATAGCTCATATGGTTCACCTCTTGAAAATAAAACGATGCAGGTTAGTGCAAAAAAAGTGCTGTATATCAGTCTCTTTTTTTCTTATGTTTATTTGTTTTTCATGTAAACACTTGTCTCTTTTCCTCTCTATTCCCAACACTGCTGACAAATCGTTGACATCATTCACAATGGTAAATAGCCCTCTGCCGGTCAGAGTGAAAAGCTCTATCTGGGTTATAGAAATTAACCTCGATAGAAACCTAGATCCCGTGTTGTTTTTGTAATACATGTTAAAAGATAACCTCGACCCAGACCCAGAGATAATAAAACGCAGCTAATGTCTCTCTCTTCTTCTCTGTCGATTTCGTTGTTGTTTCTGCAACGTAAATTTTGCCCCCTTTGCCAACGATCAAGGCAGTGCTATTTTTTTCTTTGCTTTGTTGGTTGCTGAGAAGGTAAAGGCAGTGACGTACTTAAAGATTTGGCGCCCTGGGCCAATAAGATTTGGCGCCCCATCAAAAAGTCATAAAATAACAAACAGAATTTTAATTTTATTCAGGCTTATTATGAAAATGGATGTTATATTTTTGACGACACAAAAATGAGTTGAAACATTCATCAATAGCACTGTTATAATTGACCGATTCTTCTAAGTCAGAATTAAGGATTTAAAGAGATGGCTTAACTGACGTCCTTTATTTTGGCGGACACTTTTTGACGGAATAAAATAGTTTTGATATCTGAATTTGCAGCTTACTAAATGCATATTTTGTGCGCAAGCCATATATTTTCCCCGTGAAATTTCTGATTATGTATTAAAGTTTCCGCTAAAATAAGTCTGAAGTTCGCGGTGAAAATTTACAATATAATAGGTACGAATATAAATTTGTATTTGTCATATGAATTTGTAAAAAATTAAATGCTAACTTGCTGTGCACACTCCGATTTTGCAGCTCTAAAGTTTCTGAATATTTAAGTTTCTGCTAAACAAGAATGAAGTTACCGAACGAAAATAAGAAAATTATGATTCTTTAAGTGTACAAAATTTTAGCTTTTTATATACTAATTTTGTATGCATAAATGAGTTTTGTAGCTCAAATGGATTGTTCTTTCAATTTTTAAAATGAAATTCGCATTAATATTGCGCAAATGCAAATTTAAATATCAAAATTATTTGATTTTACCGAAAGAAGGGACGTGCTTAGCTGGCCGACTGTTCTACCCTTATCCAGGAGCGTTATAATTTGTCTGTTATTGAATACGGGAAAATGAACGTTCTTCACTGCAATTTGTCACTGCAGTCTTCAGAAACAATATAGGTACACAGAGTAACCGCTGTGACAAGTGAGATACCCGTTTTTTTTTATTAAAACATCTCGGAAGTCTGAATGCTTTTGAGCAATTTTAAGGGCCGATGTTGAATGTGAACCACACCTAAACGTCAAGTTTTGTTCTGCATTTCATTTGACATTTCTCAATTTCAGACTAACTCAATTTGAACCATGGAAAGATACACAATCGAACAACGCGTTAAAGTTATTCAGACTCATTATGAAAATGGATGTTCACATCAAAATGCATATCGTGCAATTCGTGATTTTTTTGGTCAATTTAATCACCTCAGTGGATTCGTCAATAAAGCCTAGTTTACAGTTCCCGTGCGCAAAAAAAAATCTATGCAAATATTCTCGCATGTCAAAAATAATTGAGGTGAAATGTAAAATTAATTGTTTGCATGATTGGTTTACAGTTTCATGCAAAAAGAAAAACTATGCTGTCATGGAATGTCATGCAAAACAATGGACCGGCAATTGATTTGCATGCGAAAAAAAGTCTGGTGAATAAAATATTTTTTTTTTGATGGTCGGTTTATACTTCCGAAAAAAAAAATATATTCACCTCAAGGCATTATTTGCATGCAAATGGTTTTCGCATCCAAAAATAATTATTTTCCATTTTTAGGCCTATAGCTAGTCAATTAAGGGTAAATTAATGACTCAATGGGTGGTTTAGGCCAAAGCAAACGTTTTTCGCCTTGAATATTATTCAACTTGGTGCGCAGAATAGGTGGAAAATCGTTTTGAAAATTTTGTTTTTTTTTCGCATCGGAACTGTAAACTATGCTTAAGCAGAATCGCCGCATTTGGGTGAATGATAATCCAAGAGTGATTGTCGAAAACCAATGCACCCACAAAGAGTGACTGTTTGGTGCGGTTTATGGGCTGGCGTCATCATCGGCCCGTATTTTTTTCAAAATGACGCCGGACAGGCAGTTACTATAAATGGTGTTTGCTATCGTGAGATGATAACGATTTTTGTATGGCCCGAATTGGAAGATATGGATGTGGACGATATGTGGTTTCAACAGGACGGTGCCACTTGCCACGCAGCTAACGAAACAATGGCTCTTTTGCGCGACAAATTAAATGGCCGTGTTATCTCACGTGGTGGCAATATGTCAATTGGCCGCCAAGATCATGTGATTTGACACCGTTGGACTTCTTTCTTTGGGGTTATTTGAAAGAAAAGGTGAACGTCGATAAGCCAGCAACAATTCAAGAGCTAAAGTATAATGAATTTACTTTTACTAGATTTACTTTAATTAAGCAAACTACTTTCATTTACATGCAAAAAAAACAAGGCGAAATCATAGAAAGGCAAAACATGTCTTGTTTCAGCGATAACTTTATTACAAGTAATTTTCTTAAGCAAACATATTTGTCACATAGCTTAAAACTAACAATAAACATATTAGAGTTAAGAAAAGAGGTACATATTATAACATTAAAATAATGATTCGATTGTACAGCTAGAGAGCAAAAAGATAAGATGATAACATGAACTCCATACGCATGTATGTATAAATGTAAAAATCGTCTTAGTACTAAATTAAAGAGTAGGTACAGGGTGGTCAATATTGTGTGGACTTATAATTTAAATGTAGCACATTGCAAATAAATATCTCTTACAGCTCGACCATCCTGAATACAAATCGTCCTCGATTTACATAATTTTATTTAATGATATCAAAAGTTATATATGTACATGAACAATGATTATATAAATTATATAAAAGAATTAATTTCGAATACTGAAGGTCAAAATTTTTGTGACTAAAAAATAAAATAAACATAAAATTATAATGTAATTATATTAGTGATATGAATCGTTATACATGAAACGAAATTTGAAATTTATTTTCGAAAACTTTAAATACTGAACATTTGTATTATTATTATAAAAAAATAAATGGTCTTGTAAAATAATTCGATTAGGATGAATAATGAAATTAAGTATTGATATATCAGAACAATTTAAAACTTTTATTTAAGTCGAGACATATGGCTTCATATTTTCGGGACATGCAACGCCCTCTTAAGGAATTCGGGAAATCTGAAGGTTTTCTAGATCCTTAATTAAATAACGATAATTTTGCAGTTTTTTCACTATCTCAAAAGGACCTTTGAACTTAGCAAGAAGTTTTTTGTTTATGCCTGGGGTAGTTACTACATTTTTTACCATAACAAAGTCTCCAACATTGTAGACATGCGGCTTTTTATGATGTTTATCGTAATAAATTTTATTGGACTCTTTACTTTGAACAGATTTTCTACTTGCTTGTTCCCTTAACAACTTCATATCTCGCGGTTCATCAACGATAATGTTTTCAACTAAATATTCCTTAATTTTGTCGTTAACAATCCCCTTTTGCTCAACACCAAAAAGCAAAACACTCGGACAAAAACCAGTACTCCTATTAATGGTATTATTGAGCGCAAATTCCACTTTAGCTACATACTTCGTCCATTCACCTGGTTCAACCTCGCTTTCCTTAGCTAACATTGGAGTGAGACACCTGTTGACACGTTCAACCTGTCCATTAGATTGAGGTGAACTAGTGGCGATCTTTATATGCTTAATACAATGATCTTCGCAAAATAAAGCAAATTCCTCGGAAGTAAAGCAGCTGCCTCTATCCGAAATTAAACGGTTTGGTCTACTGTAGGTAGCAAAATATGTTTCTAAGTATTGAACTACTTCCTTGGAACTTGTACTTTTAACTGCAAACAGCTTAGTGTACTTTGAAAACCCATCAACAACCAGAAATATGTGTTTCTTGGAATTTCGCACGGAAGATGGTAATGGACCATAGTGGTCAACATGAATAGTGTCGAAAGGCTTATCACCTTTCGGAATACTATGTAATATCGCTTCTTTTTTACCGTATGGTGGAGAGAAGTGTACGCATTTTAGGCAGTTGGTAATATAATTCTTTATTTTGGTTTTCATGGCAGGAAACCAATACGTTTTTCTCAGAAAATTGTAGCACTTTTCAACTCCGACATGACACAATGCATCGTGATGTGTTTGTATGACACTTCTCTCCATTTGAGATGGAACATAAAAATAAACTTTCTTAGCAATTTTGCGATATACTAAACCATTGACTAACTCGAAAATAGGACTTTCTCTTTCTTCCAACATTTTCACTATATTTCTTACTACAGGATCTTTTTGTTGCGATGCTGCAAGAACATTCTCAAAGGAATCTGACTCGACGATTAAAATATTATGGCAGCGGCTAAGAGCGTCGACATGTTTCATCCTATGACCATCTCTATGCTCAATGATGTAATCGTAGTCTTGGAGCTCAAGAGCCCATCTTGAGATTCGCGGATTTAATATTTTTTTATTTAGAGTTAAGGTCAGGGACTTACAGTCGGTTACTATTTTAAATTTTATACCCGTGAGGTAAATCCTAAATCTCCTAAGAGCAGATACTATGGCTAAAGTTTCCAACTCATATGAGTGATACTTTGATTCCTGAGATGTTGTTCGTTTTGAGTAAAAGAAAATAGGATGGAAGTGCTTATCTTCCTGACGCTGCAGCAGCACTGCACCAAATCCCAAGCTACTAGCATCGCAGTGCAATTCGGTGTCAGCATAAGGGTTGTAAATACTTAGAATTGGAGCATTCAACAACTTCTGCTTCAACAATTCAAAAATTTCTAACTCGTTTTGACCAAAAATAAATTTCGCGTCTTTTTTAAGCAGGTCATATAAAGGTTTCGCTATGGTGGAAAAGTCCTTAATGAACTTCCTAAAATAAGAAGTTAACCCCAAAAAGGAATGTAAATTTTTGACATTTGAAGGAACAGGAAATTCGGCAACGGCCTTCAATCCATTAATGTTCGGTCCTATGCCACTAGCAGAAATCTGATACCCTAAATAAGTAATCTTATCAAACATAAGAAGACACTTGTCATACCACAATTGTAAATTATGTTTCGTGACAACATCCATAACATCTCCTAAAATTTTAAAATGCTCCTCTTTAGACTCGGTTGCCACAAGCAAATCGTCAATGTAAACAAGTAATTTTCCTGCACTTATAAGATCCTTAAAAAGCGAATTGATGTACCGCTGGAAAACAGATGGCGCATTTTTTAAGCCAAAAGGCATGCGCAGGTATTCATATTGTCCTAATGGTGTAGTAAATGAAGTAAACTTCACAGATTCTTCAGACATCTTAACGTGATGAAATCCACTTTTTAAGTCTAGCAATGTAAAAAACTTTTTGCCGCGCAACCTGTCCAAGGGATCGGAAAATTATCTTTTACTGTCAGTTTATTCAACTGACGAAAGTCTATGCAGAGACGCAACTCGCCGGATTTTTTCTTTGCCAAAACGATCGGTGAAGCATAAGGGGAATTGCTTTCTCGAATTACATTGTTTTTTAATAGGTCATCAAGAATTTTTTGAAGTTCAAGTTTATGTGCGTAAGGCAATCGTCGGGGAACACAATTAAAAACACTGTTCTCACTTGTCACAACGATTTTCATTTCAAAATCATCCGTAAACACTGTGTTCTGAATAACACTTCGCGTAACTAAACTTCTTACTAAATTCTGGTCACTGTAATCTAAGTTTTCATTTATTTTTAAACAACCCAATTTTTCATTATCATCCGATATATCAATACTCAAAATTTCTTTGATAAATCCTTCACATAGAGAGTCGTTTATATCATTCTTTTCAATTAAATCGATATTTTCATCTTTTAAAACTAATTTAGCATTATTTTTTTGTAAAAAATCTCGTCCTAACACTATCGCATTTTGCATTGTCTCATTTTTGACAACTAACAAACATAACTTTACAAAATTACTTTTAACTTTGACATTACATATAACGCTACCCAGAAAAATAAGCTTAGAATTATTGATACCTACAAATTCTTTCCAAAGAGATGGTACCGATGTCATCAGAAATGGTGGAACGTAACGCTGCTGCACAAAGCTTATAGGGCTTCCAGTGTCAATCAATGTCATCGCACGCATTGTCAAACGCACGGAACCAGAGTCATCGGTTAGGAATTCATACTCGAACACATCATGAAAGTCCCCCATATAGGAACACGAAGAAATATGAGTTTCTTTTTGTAACTCAGGATTTTGGACCACAAGAACTGACGATGGTGTAGGACAGTCCTTGACAACATGGCCTTTTTGACCAGGGGCGGACTGGGCCACCGGGCAACCGGGATTCTGCCCGGTGGGCCCCCGGGCAAGCAAACAATTTTTTTTTTAAGAAAAAATTGTCATAACAAAATTGGACTCACACTAAATATAGACTTTTTGTGGATCAGAATGTATATTTTGAGGCCCCCAAAAACTGGCTTGGTGGCCTCTACGGATCTTTGAAGGCCTCAAAAACTCATATGGTGGCCTCTAAGGATCTTTGGAGGCCCCCAGAACTCAGTTGGTGGCCTCTACCGATCTTTGGAGGCTTCCAAACCTCGGTTGGTGGCCTCTACGGATATCCGGAGGCCTCTAGACCTCGGCTGGTGGCCTCTACAGATCTCTGGAGGCCCCCAGATCTCGGTTGGCGGCCTCTACGGATCTCTGGAGGCCACCAGAACTCGGTTAATTGCTTCTACGGATCTTTGGAGGCCCCCAGATCTCGTTTGGTGGCCTCTACGGATCACTGAAGGCCTCCAGACCTCGGTTGGTGGCCTCTATGGATCTCTGGAGACCTCCAGACCTCAGTTGGTGGCCTCTACTGATCTCTGGAGGCCCCCGACCTCGGTTGGTGGTCTCTACAGATCTCTGGAGGCCCCCAGACCTCGGTTGGTGGCCTCTACGGATCCCTGAAGCCTACCAGAACTCGGTTGGTGGCCTCTACGGATCCCTGAAGCCTACCAGAACTCGGTTAGTGGCCTCTATGGATCTTTGGAGGCCCCCAGATCTCGTTTGGGGGCCTCTACGGATCTCTGGAGGCCTCCAGACCTCGGTTGTTGGCCTCTATGGATCTCTAGAGACCTCCAGACCTCGATTGGTGGCCTCTACGGATCTCTGGAGGCCACCAGAACTCGGTTAGTGGCCTCTAGGGATCTTTAGAGGCCCCCAGATCTCGTTTGGTGGGCTCTACGGATTTCTGGAGGCCTTCAGACCTCGGTTTGGTGGCCTCTACAGATCTCTGAAGGCCCCCAGAAATCGGTTGGTGGCTTTGTTGAAATTGAAAATTAAATTTACTTGTTTTGTTTATTAGCTGGCTGTTCTATGTAACTTAAATTAATTATTTTATTGATAACAAATAATAAAGATTTATATTCATTCATTTCGAATACCTTAAACACAAAGGACGTGTTTTTCATCAGGTTATGGGCCCAGGTAGCGCCGTTTAATAAATTGAATAAAGAAAAATAAGAAATGGAAAAATTTGCAGATTTTGAGAAATTAACAGGAAGAGATAATTTTCATAAATGGAAATTTTCTGTGGAGCATGCCTTAAAGCTGCAAGGCTATTGGAAATCAGTTTTAGGAACTGAAACCGATGTGGATACAATTGAAAAAGCTACATCAAGACTAGTTTTGTACATATCATCCAATCTTTATGGGCATATTCAAGGATGTACAACAGCTAAGGAGATATGGACTAAGCTAAATTCAACCTATGACGATTCTGGTTTGACGAGGCGTTGTGGTTTGCTTAGAAAACTGACGACGACGCAATTGGATAATTGTGCAAACATTGGCGAATATGTTAGTACAATCATTGATACTTCCCAGAAGTTAAATCAAATTGGAATGAAAGTCGATGAGCAATGGGTTGGAAGTTTACTTCTCAGTGGTTTGCCAGAACGATTCACACTGTGGCGAACCTAGTTTTTCATTATTAAACTAAAAATAATTGAAGTGTACACAAGACTTAGGTAAAGTAAATGCCAGACAGATGGACATTTATATAATTTCAATTTGTCATTCTTCCCTTTCTCTTTTCTGGCCTCGTGTAATACACACCTCTTATAAGTATAACCTAACATACAATATTTCTAATTTATGTTAAGAATATTTTACATAATAAAAGTGGAATTTTAGCATTAAGATAAAAACGATAATCTTTTATTTATATAACCGTCTAAAAGTATTCTGCAATAATCTCCACAATTGGTGACCCCGAACCCGAACCCGAACCTGAACAAACGAACAGACGCAAGAGGACACAATGCCAAACGGAAGAGAAGATTCACAAAAATCGGAAGGCAATGGAGCTCCTCCACAGAACGTTGCCACCAACTCCGATAATGCTTCTGAAGTCGTTTCCAAAATTGCAGTACGCATTCCACCATTTTGGCATGAAAAGCCGCAAATTTGGTTTGCCCAAATAGAGGCTCAGTTTCAAACTGCGAAAATTACACGAGACTCATCAAAATTCAACACGATAATTGGAGCAATCGAATCTCAAGTGCTCACCCAAGTCTCCGATGCTGTCTTGAACCCACCAAGCGAAAATAAATATGAGAATCTTAAGGCACAAATCATCGAAAGATTTGAAGACTCCGAGCAGCGAAAAATAAAGAAACTTCTCTCAGAAGTAGATTTAGGTGACAAGAGGCCATCTCAACTCTTGAATGAACTACGAGATTTAGGTGGAAATCAAATAAATTTAGAATTTCTTAAATCTTTATGGTTGCAGAGATTACCTCCACAAGTTCGTGCTATTTTACAGGCATCTAGTGAAGAGTTAGCAGCACTGTCTAAGCTTGCGGATAAAGTAATGGAAATTGGCGAGTTTTCAAGTACAATGGCAATTACTTCTGCACCATGTGCACGTAATCAATCAACATCATCAGCTGTAACGGGTACTGCACATTCTTTACAAGAGCAAGTACATCAACTCAGTTCACAGTTGAACGAACTTATGAAAATCACTAGAGGTAGATCAAATTTTAGTCGACGTAGTCGGAGTGGACACCGTTCAACAACACCGTACTCCTACTCTCGCGAGCGAAACAAAGATGACACCATGTGCTGGTTTCATAAAAAATTTGGCATGAAAGCAAGAAATTGTCGTGAGCCATGCTCTTTTCAAGGGCATCCAAAAAACTAAATAGCGAAACGTTGTCCAATGTTCCCGCTAAACAACGCATTGGTCAACAAATTTTCAGATTAGTTGTTTACGACACAGCGTGCAAAAAGAATTTTCTCATCGATAGCGGTGCCGATGTCTCCGTTATACCACCTTCATACAGCGAACGGTTTTCTCCATCCAAAACTACTTTATTTGCTGCCAATGGTAGTGTCATAAAAACATACGGAGAGAAACGTTTGACGGTCAATCTAGGCTTAAGGCGTGCATTTAATTGGACTTTTGTTGTTGCAGATGTCACGCGGCCCATCATAGGAGCTGATTTTATTCGCAAGTTTGGAATCCTCATTGATCTAAAAGGCAACAGATTAATTGACAGTACAACTCAACTTAAAACGAAGGCCAACAAATCATTCATCAGCACTACAGAGGTAACCATAAAATCATTCGACATTAATCATCCATTTGCTCATATTTTAGCAGATTTCCAAGAGCTTGTCCAAATAAATAGGAATCCGATAAACACCACAGGAACCACACATCACATCGAAACTAAATGTGCACCAGTGTTTGCTCGTCCACGTCGACTTGATGCTGGAAAATATAAGGCCGCGCAATCAGAGTTCAGGTATTTGATGGAAAAGGGCATTTGCCGCCCTTCGAAGAGTAATTGGGCAAGCCCTTTGCATATGGTCAAAAAAGCGAATGGAGAATGGCGCATATGTGGCGATTATCGTGCTTTAAATGCGAATACGAAGCCCGATCGATATCCAATACCCTTTATACAGGATTTCTCCAACATATTGCATGGCCGAAAAGTGTTTTCCAAGATAGATTTGCAAAAAGCGTTCCATCAAATACCCGTAGAGCCTTCTGATATCCCTAAGACCGCAATTACGACTCCATTTGGATTAATAGAGTTTCTTTATATGACGAACGGACTCCGCAATGCCGCACAAACTTTCCAGCGCAACATTCACCAAGTTCTTCGCGGACTCGAAGACTTCACGTTTCCATACATTGATGATATTTGCGTCGCATCGTTCACAGAAGCAGAGCACGAGAATCATTTGAGGCAGGTGTTGCAGCGTTTAAAAGATTTTGGTCTGGCAATCAACCCATCAAAATGTGTTTTTGGCTAATCTGAGCTTGAATTTTTAGGTCATAAAGTCAACGCCGATGGAATTAAACCACTTGTCAGTAAGGTAAAAGTTATTACTGAATTCGTTAAACCTAAAATGGCGAAGGAACTTAAAAGATTCCTAGCCATGTTAAACTTTTATAGGCGCTTTTTACCACGAGCAGTCGACAAACAGATGATTCTTCAAGCACTCATTACCGGAAATAAAAAAAATGACACATCCATCATCAACTGGTCAGCTGAAGCCGAACTTGCATTTGAGCAGTGCAAATCTGATTTGGCAGAAGCAACGCTGCTTTCACATCCAGTCATCAATGCGGAAATATTTCTCAGCACAGATGCTTCTGACATAGCCATTGGTGCCGCTCTGAACCAAGTCGTCAATAATGTTACATACCCGCTGGGATTTTTCTCTAAAAAGTTGACGGACTCCCAACACAAACAAAGCACATATGACCGAGAGCTTCTGGCTATATACGAAGCTGTACCTACGTTCTGTAACTCTCGCATCGATAAAATCAGTCGAGAAACGTTGAAAAATGGAACAAAACTCATGCATTTTGTTTCACTTTTCATCGTTTCTCGACCAGTTTTTTCGATGCGAGAGTTACAGAACGTAGGCACTGTTAAGCATTTTCGGCATCAAATTGAGGGCCGCGATTTCTACATACAGACCGATCATAAGCCACTCGTGTTCGCGTTTAGACAAAAATCGGAAAAAGCATCACCTCGGCGCCTCAGGCAGCTTGACTTCATTGCTCAATTTAGCACCGACATAAGATACGTGAAAGGCGAAAACAACGCAGTTGCAGACATGTTGTCCAGAATAACAGAAGTTTCAAGATTCTCTATCGCCGATTCTTTAACCATCGCAGCGGAACAGGCGAACGATAAAACATTTTTTGAAACGCTTAAAGAAGGTAAATTTCCATCTACATCGTTAATAATCAAGTCTTTTTCCATTCCAGAGAGTCAAGCACTACTCTATTGCGATGTGTCGTCCAACAGAATACGACCTGTTATTCCTCCTACTTTGCGAAGTTCTGTGACTGAAAGTCTCCACAGTCTCTCACACCCTGGTAGAAAAGCTACAATCAAAATTGTCCAAGAACGCTTCGTTTGGCCCGGGATGCGAAGAGATATCGCAGCAGCTGTAAGAACGTGTATACCGTGTCAAAAAAGTAAGGTGCAGAAGCACAATCAAACACCTTTTGGCTCGTATTCACCACCGCTAGCACGATTTGACCATGTTAACATCGATTTAGTTGGACCTCTACCAACTTCGCAAGGATGTCGATATATCCTTACTTGCATCGACAGGTATTCCAGATGGCCGGAAGCTTTTCCCATTCCAGATATAACAGCTGAAACTGTATCGAAGGCATTCATATCTGGGTGGATATCTCGTTTTGGCATACCTCTACGAGTGACTACAGACTTAGGACGCCAGTTCGAGAGCAATGTTTTTAAGGAAGTAACGCGATTTTACGGCATAAAACACCTTAAAACCACACCTTATCATCCGCAGTGTAATGGTATAATCGAGCGTTGGCATAGATCGCTAAAAGCCGCCATTCGTTGTCACGAAACTCAGGATTGGTGCCGAGTCTTGCCATCGATTCTACTAGGACTCAGATCTACGTTTAAAGAAGACATCAAATCAACACCCGCAGAGATGTTATATGGTGCTTCGATTCGATTGCCTGGTGATTTCTTTGGTGACCACCGCACATTCAAGGACGAAACGGAATTTGTGAAAGATCTTCGGAAGTCTATGTTAAAAGTTCGTCCAACATCAACAGCATGCCACGACAAAGCCAATGTTTTCATCCATCCTAGTTTAAAAAATGCGGATCATGTTTTTATTCGGAATGATGCCGTAAAGTCACCTCTTCAACCTCCATACGATGGACCATACGAGGTCGTAAGCAGACATGACAAGTACTTCAAGGTTAAAATTAAAAATCGAACAACAAAAATATCATTGGACCGTTTGAAAACCGCTTTCCTGCCTCTTCAACCAACTGCAAGCAACTCTCCTGCTACAACAAACCCAACTGTTAGCTCAAAAGAAGAATCAACATATACAACGAGATCTGGTAGACGAGTAAGGATACGTAAACCGAATTAAATTTTCAATTAACTTTATAATTAATATTATTGTTAAATATATTTAAGTTAATTTGAGGGGGAGTAATGTGGCGAACCTAGTTTTTCATTATTAAACTAAAAATAATTGAAGTGTACACAAGACTTAGGTAAAGTAAATGCCAGACAGATGGACATTTATATAATTTCAATTTGTCATTCTTCCCTTTCTCTTTTCTGGCCTCGTGTAATACACACCTCTTATAAGTATAACCTAACATACAATATTTCTAATTTATGTTAAGAATATTTTACATAATAAAAGTGGAATTTTAGCATTAAGATAAAAACGATAATCTTTTATTTATATAACCGTCTAAAAGTATTCTGCAATAATCTCCACAACACCTATGATAATGGCATTAGAGAGCAGTGGTAAGGAAATTACCGGAGATCTTGTGAAAACTAAATTACTGCAAGATTATGACAATTACAATAAAAACGAAACAAATGAAAATGGTAACAGTTTACTTTATAGTAAGTATAAGGGAAACAATTATCGTGAAGCTACTCAAAAGAAGAAGATAATTTGCTATAAATGTAAAAAAGAAGGACACATAGCGAAATACTGCAAAGAAAAACCCAAGATGGACTATAATATGCACTATAAAAGAACAATGGCACTAACATTTGCTGCAGAGTTTGATATTGAATCTAGAGATTGGCTCATTGATTCAGGAGCATCTGCACACATGGCAAGACAAAGAGAAAATTTCGTAAATTTTCAAGAATTTTCAACTGATGAGTTTGTAACTATTGCAAACAATTCAAAATTAAAAGCAGTTGGAAAGGGTGATGTTCCAGTTCAAATTCTCATGAATGATAAGACAGAAGAAATTATTATTCAAAACGTTTTACTAGTACCAGAGATCTGCATGAATTTACTTTCAGTAAGCCAATTGACTAGAAAAGGATTGAACGTGAAATTCTACAAAGACAAATGTGAGATATACCAAAATAGACATATAATTGCCGAAGGAAGTGCGATAAAGAGCATGTATAAATTGAACGTCAAAAATGAATATAAAGGTTTTCAAGCAAATTCAAGAGAAATTTGGCATAAACGTTTGGGGCATACAACAGATGCAAATATCAAAAATCTAAGTTCAAGGAAGTCATATGAAGTAGAAATTGATCAAAATTCTTCAGATAAGAGATGTGTTTCATGTATTCAAGGAAAGCAAGCAAAATTACCATTTAAAAAATCGGAGAGTGTTACAACGGAAATATTGGAATTGGTTCACACAGACGTTTGTGGTCCAATGGAACAAAAATCAATGGGAGGTGCGCTCTATTTTGTTTTATTTTTGGATGATTTTTCAAACAAAGTTTTCGTGTACATGATGAAGCATAAATCTGAAGTTTCAAATATTTTCAAGAAATTTAAACTAATGGCAGAAAATCAAACAGGCAAGAAGATTAAAATATTAAGATCAGACAACGGATTAGAATTCATAAACAAGGAAATGAAGCAGATATGCATGGAAAGCGGAATTATACATCAAACATCAGCCCCGTATAGCCCACAGCAAAATGGTAAGGCTGAACGTATGAATCGAAGTCTAGTTGAAAAAGCACGATCTTTATTAACTGATGCAAATTTAAAAAAGTTTTATTGGGCAGAGGCAACAAATACAGCAGCATACCTTTTGAACAGAACACCACGAAAGCATTTAAACAATAAAATCCCAGAAGAAATATGGACCGGTAGTCAACAGAATTTGAAACATTTAAGAGTATTTGGATGCGTAGCAATGGTTTTGATACCAAAAGAAAAGCGTAAGAAGTGGGACCCAAAATCAGAAAAATGTATTATGCTAGGATACTATGAAAATACCAAAGCTTACAGACTCTATAATCCAATAACAAGAAAGATAAATACCAGCAGAGACGTAATATTCCTAGAAGATCAAATGTATTTCTCAAATTGTAAAAATAAAGAAACAACAAATAATAGTGAGAATAACGAGTCAAATAATCAGGATTTAGTGAGGATATGTCTAGAGAGAAATCCTAATATCGATAATTCGAATCAAGACGACGATGATACTATGGTTGAAGAAAGAAACACCTATATTGACAAATCGAATGAAGAAGATGACGAAATGGTTGAAGCCGAAAAACAATTACCAGAAACATCTGAGTCAGACAATTTTCAATCATTAGAAAGCAGTTCAAGTGAGGATAACAGTGAAGATAAAATTCAAATTCCTAGACGATCAATAAGACAACGTAAACCACCAGATATGTCAGACTATGTCACTTTTTTGGCAAGTCAGAATATTGAAAATCTTCCTATGAATTATGATGAAGCTACTAACAGTGTTGACAGAGAAGAATGGATGAAAGCTATTAAAGATGAGCACCAGTCACTAATTGAGAACAATACTTGGAATATCGCAGATTTACCTAAAGGTAAGAAAACACTAACTACAAAATGGGTTTTTAATATTAAGCACAATGAAAAAGGAGATATATTGAGATATAAGGCAAGATTAGTTGCGAGGGGTTGTGCGCAACGAAATGGTATAGACTTTCAAGAAACATATGCACCTGTCATGCGATATAGTTCGTTAAGATATCTCCTATCTCAAGCTTTGAACTTTAATATGTATATAGATCATTTAGACGCCACCACAGCGTTTTTACAAGGCGATCTTAATGAAGAAATATATTTACATCCACCAGAAGGTATTAACGTTCCAAAAGGAAAGGTTTTAAAGTTAAATAAACCTATTTATGGCCTTAAACAATCCGCTAGAATGTGGAACATTAAACTAAATCAAGTCTTGTTAGAATTCGGATTAACTAAATTGAAAACTGACCAATGCATATACGTTTTAAATAAGAATCCAAAAGAAATGCTTATTTTAACGGTGTATGTAGATGATTTGCTAATTTTTTGGAAAAACGAAGAAACACGAAATTCATTAGTAAACCATCTAAAGAAAAATTTTAAAATGAAAGAACTTGGAGAGGCGAAATCGTTTTTGGGATTGCATGTTCAATATAATTATGGGAAACAAATTTCAATAGATCAAAAACAATATATATTGAAATTACTAGATAAATTTGGAATGACCAATTGCAATCCAGTACCAGTTTCGTCACCAATGGATGTTAATATTAAATTGTCAAAAGAACAATGTCCGACAAGTGACAAAGATAAATTTGAGATGTCAAAATTTCCCTATCAAGAACTTATTGGGAGTTTATTATTTGCAGCTCAGTTAACGCGACCAGATATATGTTACGCGGTTAATATGTTGAGCAGATTTAATAACAATCCTGGACAAGAACACTGGTTAGCAGCAAAACGAATTCTTAGATACTTGAAGGGAACAATAGACTTAAAATTAACTTACAAGAAAAATGAAAATCAAGATTCCAAAGTAAAGGACTATTGTGATGCTGATTTTGCAAATGACCAAGACGAAAGAAAATCTGTAAGTGGATATATATTTTTAAAACAAAATGGCGCAATTTCCTGGGGATCAAAAAGGCAAATAACAATTGCACTGTCTACCTGCGAGGCGGAATACATGGCAATAGGCACAGCTGTCCAAGAAGCACTATGGATCAAAGGATTGGAAGAAGAAATTTTTAATAAACAAATTGAAGCAACCGATCTTTTTTGCGACAATCATGGAGCGGTTCAGCTTGCAATCAATGAAAACTATCATCAGCGAACAAAACATATAGATGTCCGGCACCATTTTATCAGAGATACTATTGTAAATAATAAAATAAAACTCAAAACAGTTTCTTCAGATAAAATGATTGCTGACATTTTAACAAAACCTTTTCCTGGACCTAAAATTACTATGTTTAATACATTAATGGGACTTTGTTAATTATTTAATTTTAGTGAGGATGTTGAAATTGAAAATTAAATTTACTTGTTTTGTTTATTAGCTGGCTGTTCTATGTAACTTAAATTAATTATTTTATTGATAACAAATAATAAAGATTTATATTCATTCATTTCGAATACCTTAAACACAAAGGACGTGTTTTTCATCAGGCTTCTATAAATCTTTGGAAATCTCTAGAACTCGGTTGGTGGCCTCTACGGATCTCTGGAGGCCCCAAGAACTCGGTTGGTTGTCTCTTCGGATCTCTGGAGGCCACCAGAACTCGGTTAGTGGCCTCTACGGATCTTTGGAGGCCCCCAGATCCCGTTTGGTGGCCTCTACGGACTTCTGGAGGCCTCCAGACCTTGGTTGGTGGCCTCTACAGATCTCTGAAGGCCCCCAGAAATCGGTTGGTGGCCTCTATAAATCTTTGGAAACCCCTAGAACTCGGTTGGTGGCCACTACGGATCTCTGGAGGCCCCAAGAACTCGGTTAGTTGTCTCTTCGGATCCCTGGAGGCCCCAAGAATTTGGTTGGTTAACTCTATGAATCTTTGGATTCCTCCAAAGCTCGGTTGGTGGCCTCTACGGATCTTTAGTTATTCAAAAGTTGATAGAAAAATTTTACAGTTCCAAAAAACTAAATATGCAAAATAAAAATAAATAAAAATGGCTCTCAATGATGAGTACTTTAAAATGACTGAAAGTTAAGTGCATAACCTGAATTCAAAAGATGAGAATAAATTGCCGTATTTTATCTGATCCGGATCAGATCATGATAAATAAAACAAACAGGATCATAGTGACAGGAGTGTTAAATAGCTTCTCTTTTTGCCTTAAGTTTGTTTATGTTTCATGCATCTGTTGCCTCTTTTCTTTGCGCTACTGAGATAATTCACATAGCAATTTTTGGATCACTGAAATAGATCCAGATAAAAAGCAGGATCCCATGTTGCTTTAGAACATTATAAAGTCTCTAGTCAATGATTGTTAATTAAGTTGATGTGTTCAAAAAGGTTGAATTAACAGGCCAAAGGCCTTTTTTTCTGATATTTTCTTCTTTCTTTTGAAAACGTAGATTCTATTCTTTCATTTATTTTTTGAACAAGTTTTTTTTAGTGGAAAGTTTTTGAGAAATTAAATTGGAAAATCAATATTTTTGAAACAAATGTGACCTTTTTTTCAAGTTGATTGTTGTTTCAAAATTTTGTGTAGTTAAGCACCACCTTTAATTTTTATATTCTTTTTCTTAGTTTTTGAGAAAGTAAAAAAAGATAACAGAAGGTAGAAGGAAGGCAAAGGCAAAGAAGTACCATATATTATTAAATCTTCTTTTGGGAGAAGGTACCTTTCGTTTTATTTATTTCTCAAAAACTAAGAAAAAATAATACTACTTTTGTCGATTCACGATTCACAAGATATTTGATAAAACGTGATTTCCAACTTGTGCTCGCCAACTTGGATTAACATTCGGGGGGCACCCTTCAACAGTTTCGTTTTTAGTTGATTGCATTATGAACTTACTCTTTTTGCTTTGGTTCTTGGTCTAGCATAGGGCCGGTTTGTTCACAGTGGGTAAGATCTGCAACTAGATTATCACTGATTCTGTTTAATCCGTAGTTATGAATCTGTGATTATCATTGAGCGTTTATTCACTTAAATTTACATGGTTTTTGAAATAATCATCTTCCCATTTTCCAGCATATCTGTCAAATCAATTGTTAGAAGTAATCAGTCACTCACCATAAACAAAGTTGATGTTTGTTTATGGTGAGTGAGATTTAGAAAGTAAATTTTTTTGTGAAAAAGAACACGGACATTTAGAAGTGAAGGTAGTGCTGGCATTTTGTGATACCTAGTGATAATATTTTGTCCAAGGCGTGACTTTTCATAAATTGTATCTAAGGCCTTTGCAAAAAAGCACATCGTCTTAACCAATGATGAGCAAAAGAAATTTCAGGAAATCTTTGATTAAATTCTACTTATCAAACAGAATTAGCAAATTAGTGATTTCTCAAATAAAGTGCTCAAATAATAAATTTTCTGTTGAAAATTTTGCTGAGCAAACGCATTAAATGATAATCAGCTAGAATAATCATTGATTAAGGTTGACGGGGTATGAACATACTTGCCCTAAGATTAGGATTGTTCAATAATTGAAAATTTGCAAATGGATTACTAAAATATTTGTTTGTTATTTTTATTAATCACAGCTACTGTTACTGGAGAAATAGTTCTAAAAGTACCTTATTTAATTTAAATTTTTGAAAGTGCCGAGATATTGGTGATCAAAAGCACCAGCCTTTATTTTTTCGTTCAATATAAAACATTTCAATCAGAAAAATCATGCTACAGTGAAAAATTGTGAAATTAAAGCTAAGTAATTTATTTGATTCACTCGAGAAAAAAAATTTAACAAAATTCGACTTCAATTTATTGGGAAGGGTACAAAATCCCGAATGCCAAAATCCGGGAAGCAAAAAATGAAAATCCCGAATGAGAAAAAATCCCGCAAACATTTGGGACTAAATTCCGAATTTCAATACTTTTTTAGTACTATTCAGTAATTTCAAAGAAATCAAACTGTTTTGTATGGCTTTTGATTTCTGCTCGCCTTGGCATCATGACATTGTCTTTAAAAGAAATTTTAAAATAAATAATCACTTATAAATCTTGAGATATGATACATTAATTGAATTCTTGTTTAATGATAAAAAAAAACAATAGTTTCCAATCGTAACTTTAATTTTGTTTAAGTTTTATTCAAACGAATCTATGTCTACTCTTTACAAATAATGAGAAGACAATGTTTTTAACACACGGACACGCATCACCTTCTTGGACAAGTTGATTTTGGGATTGTGAAATAAATTGTTCTCAGCATTTGCTTGGGTTGCTACACACTCTTATTATAATTGCCAATTATCAATTTGATAGTTGATAAACATTTTTCAAAAGTAAATTGTTAAAAAACTGAACAACTATTCATTGAAAATAAATAATATTCTTACAAAACATTACAAAATGTATATTTTGAAGGCTAGAATCGCGCGCGCAATTTTTAAGACCAAAAAAAGTATTAAGCCAAATGGGATGTTGGCATTCGGGCTTATGGCATTCGGGATTCTGGCATTCGGGATTTTAGCCGTTCGGGATTCTGTCCATTCGGGATTTTGTCCATTCGGGATTTTGTCTTTCGGGATTTTGGCATTCGGGATTTCGTACCCAACCCCAATTTATTTTTTGAAAATATTAAACGCGTTTCATTTCTTGTGATTGCACAACAACCGTAGCTTAAAAAAATAATTTCTAACAAATTATTGAAAATTAGAAATATGAATATTTAGAATACTTTTTATTTCGTATCTCCCTTAAATCCCATAATTTCTTTGACTATCGTAATTTTGTTTTGACTAAACTGAAAGTCACACCCACTTAAGGTCGTAAAATTAATGTAATATTACATCGTTGCAATTTTGTATGCTTGCTTGAATAAAAACTCAAATTAAATACTGCCAGGTGACACAGCCATAAACTAAAAAAAGCTGTTTCAACAAAATTAAATTCTAACCTTAGAATTAAAAGCTATACCTTATACTTGAATTCAATATACAGGGTGTCCCGCACCTGAGTGGAAGTATCTTAGGGTGTGGTTTCTGGGATTATTCTAAGAAAAAAAAATGTATGGGGGGAAAGTTGTATCTCCCCTCCCTGAGGCAGGGGGGGGCAGTTTCTGAAAAATTGACTTAATATGCCAAAAAAACATTAAAAATCAACGAAAAAACATCTAAAAATGTGCTATAGTTTTTTTTGAAAGCTTATACTCCATTCTTTCATTTGGTTTTTAAATAAAGTTGTTTAAGCGAATAGTTTTTGAGAAATTAAATTTCAAAGTCAAATTTGTTTAAAAAAATTGTGATTTTTTTTTCTCAAGTCGATATTTTTCAAAATTGTACGTTATTAAGTGCTACTTTTGTGTTAAATATTCATTGCCCTTATTATTTTGTAGTCCATTACCGAAAACTAAATGTAAAAATCTTTGTTAGTTTTTGAGAAATTAAGAAAAACAAAAAGGTACTTTTCCCATATAAGACCGAAAAAATTAATTTATTCATGAATTATCCATGATTTAACCCTATTTTCGGGCTTTTTTGGTAAAAGTACCTTTCGTTTCTTCTTAATTTCTCAAAAACTAAGAAAGATTTTAAAATTTGGTTTTCGGTAATGGACTAAAAAATAATGAAGGCAATGAATATTGAACACAAAAAAAGCACTTAATCACGTAAAATTTTGAAAAATATCGACTTAAGAAAAAAAAATCCCATTTTTTTTTAAATTTTGACTTTGAAATTTAATTTCTCAAAAACTATTCGGTTAAACAACTTGACTTGAAAACCAAATGCAAGAATGGAGTATTAGCTTTTAAAAAAAACTATAGCACATTATTAGATATGTTTTCGTTGATTTGTAATGTTTTTTTTGGCATTTTAAGTCAATTTTTCAGAAACTGCCCCCCCTGCCTCAGGGAGGGGAGATACAACTTTCCCCTATACAATTTTATTCTTAGAATAACCCCAGGAACCACACCCTAAGATACTTCCACTCAGGTGCGGGGCACCCTGTATATCAATCAATATGTTAAGTAACAAAATCAATAAATATTTTAAAAAAATGACTTTCGAGAAATGTCTGAAATATCAACTTTTATTTTTAACCATTTTGAGAGTTATTGTATTCTGTGGCTCTTTTTCTTAAAGTCCCGGTAGGCCCTTTGACCCCCAGTCCGCCCCTGTTTTTGACCACAGCGAAAACAGGAACCTTTTTCTCTTCGGGGCTTTAGGCAATTGGTGGAAATATGCCCAGCTTCATTGCAGTTGAAGCACTTTGCAACGAATTTGGTACTCGAACTTGGTGAAGATTTTGGATGTGGTAATGGTTTGTGATACACAGAGGTAGATGACTGCGGCTCATATTTCATTTTCTCATATTTTCTCAATATGATTTTCAGCTCGGCGATGTTATTCGCGGTCAACAAAATTTGCTTATTAAAAACAGGGTCAGGAATACCCTTAATGATATAATTTATAACATCCTGCTCTTCGATGTCAACTTGAGATGCTATCTCTTGCATGTTTAACAAATACTGTTGAAAAGTTTCGTCCTTGCGTTTCTTACGTCCTCGCAACATATTGTGGACATCTGTGGCTGACGCATGGTTATGGAACTCAGCCAACAAAGCATTTTTTAACTCATCCCAAGAACGACACGAGGTTGATCTTAAAAACAATTTTGCAGTACCATGAAGCAATCTTTTGGCGTATACAAAACTTTCGGACTCAGTTAATTTGTAAAGAAGTTTTGCATCCTCAAAACTACTGATCCACTTCTTCACGTGATAATTATCATCACCAGAAAACGTAGCCATCGTGTCTTCAATATCACGAAATGTGTACGATGATGAATGTACATCCTTGCGACGCACATAGGAGTATTTGCCTACAAAACTCGGCCAAAAGTCGATTTTTCAAGTGTCAAAATTGAGAGGGGAACTTTTTCCAGACAATAGCTAAGATCCCATGGAACAATAAAATATTTTTTTTATTGCTCAACATATTTTGGCTATGATATTAGTTCAAAGTCTTCGATTAAGAATTTGTCACTTCTTTTTGTAATCAACCTTCAAAAAATTTGAAACATTTTATTAAATTATTTCTTAAAAATTTTGTGTAGTCTGATGAAATTTTTGGTACATAAAAATCAACTACAGATGTTCACTATTATATTGAGCCATTTTTACGACAAATATTTTAATATTTATATTTTTTTCGAATTTTTGTTCTAAAAATGCAAAAAAAAAACACTATTTTTGTCGGTTCTTTTTCATTGGGAAGTAATTTTTTTATAGATGTAGGTGGAATTGGGTTCTCATTTGTATATGGGTGGATAAAATAAACCATCAAGCTTCATTTTCAAAAAGAATCGGCTGCGGATTTTTGCGGATGTAGTTGTTTTTTGTCATATCGTATTCCCACTTTTATGCCCATTCAAACTGACTATTTGTGCTGTTATTTTTCTTTGGGATTTCATTTTTTTTTATTTTTTGGAGTTATTTGGTAATTATTTGTATAAAATATGGTTTAGCAAGGCTCCCAGTATTGATTAAAAAAAAAATATTGGCTGCAACTTTGATCCTTTTTATCTTTTTTGGTCATATCGTATATCCGATTGTTTGCATTTTTTCTTGTTTCCAGTTGAAAAATTAAAAAAAAAACTTGAATTTTTTTTTTGTTTTAAAAGAGGGTAAATTTATTAAAAACGGTATTTATTACATGGTTTAAGATGAAAATATTGCAATCAAGACAAAAAATAATTTTGTCCAGTTTTTGCATACAAATACTCCTATGTGCGACGGTTACCTAATTCGGCTAACCTTTGTTCCAACAAAGCAATCTCTTCCTTCTTTCTTATTATTTCTCGCAAGCTCTCTAACCTATGTGAAACAGCTCTGTCTTCCTCAACTAAATCTGACTCACTTCCATCGCCATCCATGTCACCATTTAGATCATCATTTGAGAACAGCTCCTCTAACCGACCATCATCGAGAAGAGCTATTCCTTCCTCCAAACGTAACCTCAGCGTGGCTTTCAGTCCCAACGTGGACAAACCAATCTCGGCAAGTTTAGCTTTTAGTCTTGGCACAGTTGCGCTTTGCACAAACATAGCGGCACGAGCACTTGCATCCATCATAAATTTTGTAAGTTTTAATCGAGATATCAAAATTTAAGCGTTATCTAATTTCATGCACAAGCTATAAGCAGGTTTTTTATCTCACTTCTGAATAATTATAATGAATTTACTTTAACTAGATTTACTTTAATTAAGCAAACAACTTTCATTTACATGCAAAAAAAAACAAGGCGAAATCATAGAAAGGCAAAACATGTCTTGTTTCAGCGATAACTTAATTAAAAGTAATTTTCTTAAGCAAACATATTTGTCACATAGCTTAAAACTAACAGTAAACATATTAGAGTTAAGAAAAGAGGTACATATTATAACATTAAAATAATGATTCGATTGTACAGCTAGAGAGCAAAAAGATAAGATGATAACATGAACTCCATACGCATGTATGTATAAATGTAAAAATCGTTTTAGTACTAAATTAAAGAGTAGGTACAGGGTGGTCAATATTGTGTGGACTTATAATTTAAATGTAGCACATTGCAAATAAATATCTCTTACAAAAGGATGAGATAATTTGGCACATTAGCGGCATAGAACCTCAATTATGCCTCAACGTCATCGAAAATTTGGCCCATTGGATGGAGGTGTGCCGCCAAGGTCGCGGCGGCCATTTGGCCGATATTTTGTTTTATATATAATTGAACCATACCAATATTATCATAATAAAAAGAAATGACAATAATCCTAAATACTCTGTGTTTTATTCAAAATCAACATCGGCCCTTAAAAGGAGAATGGGCAAAAATGTATGGGATCTGGTCTACCTACTCAACAGAGATGTGTCATACATCAATGAAAAGGTCATTGCAAATACTTCATTTTATTATATAGCCGTTAAGTTGTAAACCATAGGGTTCAAAAGATATTCGGCTTTAAAGCACCAAAAACAATAATAATGCATTTCTTAATTGGTACTTGGATGACCTGCTCAACATTTATGTGTTATATATCGTTGGAAAGGTTATTGCATGTACTACGTTTTTGTATATGGCCGTTAAGCCGTAGACCCGGGGGTTCAAGAGCTACATGGACATGAAAAACTCCAAATATAACAATAATGCAGTTCTTGATTGGCACTTGGTCTACCAACTCAACAGAAATGTGTCATACGTCATTGGAAAGGTCAATGAGAGTACTTCATTTTCTTATATGGCAACCAAGCTCCAAACCATGGGGTTCAAAAGATATTCGGCTTTGAAGCAGCAAAAACAACTAAAATGCATTCTTAATGTGGTAACTGGTTGCACAACTCAACAGTAATGTGTCAGGTATCGTTGAAAAGGTTAACTTATGTGCTTTATTTTTTTATTTGGGCGTTATACGCTCAACCATGGGATTCAAAAGATATTTGGGAAAAATGCAGAAAAGAGCAATAATGCATTATGGAGCGTGGTCTTCTTACTCAACAGCGATGTGCCATAGTTTTTTGAAAAGGTAATAATAATATGCACGGTCGGTACATGTGCGCATGTTATATCAATTTTGTGGTATTTGTGTTTTGCCCGGCATCAAAATGGATTTACGCCTCCTACAGCTCACCTCAGCAATGTCATATTGGATGACGCTATTATTTAAATATTAAAAAAAAAATATATGAATACATTTTCTATGAATATCTCTATTACTTATTTTTAAAACTCATCCGTTGATACATATATACGCTCAGCTTGAATATGAATATCCTTAAACCCCAATGTCAACAGCTGATAGAAATACAAATGATTGAAGAACATATTATTACCTATTCAAAAATGTATGGCGCATCGCTGTTGAGTAAGAAGACCACGCTCCAATGAAGAAATGCATTATTGCTCTTTTCTGAATTTTTCCCAAATATCTTTTGAATCCCATGGTTGAGCGTATAACGCCCATATAAAAAAATAATGCACATAAGTTAACCTTTTCAACGATACCTGACAATTTACTGTTGAGTTGTGCAACCTGTTACCATATTAAGAATGCATTTTAGTTGTTTTTGCTGCTTCAAAGCCGAATATCTTTTGAACCCCATGGTTTGGAGCTTGATTGCCATATGAGAAAATGAAGTACTCTCATTGACCTTTCCAATGACGTATGACACATTTCTGTTGTGTTGGTAGACCAAGTGCCAATCAAGAACTGCATTATTGTTATATTTGGGGTTTTTCATGTCCAAGTAGCTCTTAAACCCCATGGTCTACAGCTGATAGACATACAAATATTTGAAGAACATATTATTACCTTTTCAAAAATGTATGGCACATCGCTGTTGAGTAAGAAGACCACGCTCCAATGCAGAAATGCATTATTGCTCTTTTCTGCATTTTTCCCAAATATCTTTTGAGTCCCATGGTTGAGCGTATAACGCCCATATAAAAAAAAATAAAGCACATAAGTTAACCTTTTCAACGATACCTGACACATTACTGTTGAGTTGTGCAACCAGTTACCATATTAAAAATGCATTTTAGTTGTTTTTGCTGCTTCAAAGCCGAATATCTTTTGAACCCCATGGTTTGGAGCTTAGCTGCCATATAAGAAAATGAAGTACTCTCATTGACCTTTCCAATGACATATGACACATTTCTGTTGAGATGGTAGACCAAGTGCCAATCAAGAACTGCATTATTGTTATATTTGGAGTTTTTCATGTCCATGTAGCTCTTGAACCCCGGGGTCTACGGCTTAATGGCCATATACAAAAACGTAGTACATGCAATAACCTTTCCAACGATATATAACACATAAATGTTGAGCAGGTCATCCAAGTACCAATTAAGAAATGCATTATTATTGTTTTTGGTGCTTTAAAGCCGAATATCTTTTGAACCCCATGGTTTACAACTTAACGGCCATATAATAAAATGAAGTATTTGCAATGACCTTTTCATTGATGTATGACACATCTCTGTTGAGTAGGTAGACCAATTTGCCCATTCTCCTTTGTTGAACAACTTTGTCGATTGCTATCCATTTGAATCGGGTTACGTTCGGGTCAACAAATGTAGATTGGCTTTGTCGATCAACACGTCTACACTTACTCAACACTGTTGATCAACGATGTTGATCTACACAATTCGACATAATGTGGACGCGGCTTAAGACTGATTAGTACAATTGAAAGGCATTATATGAGTATCTATGGTAGACAATGTAACGTTCTACGAAAATATATAAGAGTTAAATACGTTGGTACCTATTCTACCTCTCTAACACCGTTTTGGTGGTTTACTGCCTGGTGCCTCTAGGCTTTACTTTTCCCATTGAAATTTGCAAAGGAATTTTAAATTTTGCATCCAAAGTAGAATGCCGCCCTTCGCAGTGTGCCGCCCCGGGCCATGGCCCTTATTGCCCCTAGGGTAAATACGCCACTGGGTATAACTACCTATCTACGTTTTTCTTTTAATGTTGTCTGAGGTTTACGACGTGAACAAAAAGTGTGAACTCATTTCCCCGTTGGAACTGTATACATGTACATGTATAAGATATAATTTGTAGGTAGGTAGATAAAGATTTTTTTTGTGTGGCGGAGATATTTCTTATGGTGGAAAAAATATATGATGGTTTTTCAGTTGTCTGAGAACTTATGAATGAGCATGGAATTTTTCTTGTTTACGTATTTTTTTTTTGAACTGAGGAATTTTTGGTGGAGGTACCAACACAATGTAGGTAGGTATGTACCTACCTACCTTATCTTAATTGTTTTAGGATAAGAATTTTTCGCAGCATCTTTATTCTAACAATTAATTTCTTGCGATTCTAATGACCTTAAACATATTGAAGCTGAATTTGTTGATTAGAAGAAGAAAACAAGTAAATAGAATAGATATGTATGTACATAATGTAGGTAGGCATATTTTAACCAAAAATCAAAACATAAAAAAGACCTACATAGGTATGCTAGGTGGGTAGTTTTAAGGTGTTAAGGTGTTAGCGGTCTTAGCGGTTTATTTAACATCAACGTTTTTTATTTATTGTGTAATATCCTACCCAGGTTGATTCGCTTAAGATATGTATGTACGACAAAAAATGACTTTGTGGTTAGAAGAATATCTACTAGGAGGGTGGTTCTATTCAACGGTTAAGACGGAAGTTACGATTCTCCAGAAAAATTTATAGACGATGGAAACAAAATCAATACCTAATCATTTAGAAACAACGGCTGCAAATTATTTTAGTACGCTTTAAGTCAGAAATATATTCTTTTCTTAAGTAATTTTTAATTAAAGTTCATTGAATGAATGCATATACCTATGTACATAAAGTATAGATATACAGTGTACATAAATACCTACCTATGCTTTAAAGAAATCGTTTTCAAAAAAAAAAAATGTTTAGAAAAGGTAAACTAAAGATAGTCGGAGAGCTACCAGCCACTTTGACTAACCTACTAGACACAAGGCTACAACTTTGTGTATGCTTGATTTGGGACTAGTTAAGTATGAAAACCACGGTCTGGCAGGGTTGCCGTGGTCGAGAGGTTGCCATCTGATTTTTTCAAAATGCAAAAAAAGGGTCAAAATTAACCTACTCGCACAAGGCTGAAACTTATTTATAATTTAGTTTATGCATTCTTAGGCATGAACAATATTATGCGAGGCGGGTTTGGCGGTCGAAAGTGCTTGCCAGACGAGCCTAATAGCCCGATTCTCCCCCTTGTGAGGAATCACAAGTCACAAGCTCTTGTGACTACTCCTTGTGAGGATTGTTGTGACTCGATAACATTCTGGTATTCTCCCCCTAGTAGTCAGAAGAAAACTCACAACAAATTCACCACAGCATTTTGTTGGTTGCTTCTTGACCGATGAGCGCACACATAAGCAACTCTACAAGTAATCGCAACGAAATCAACCAACACACCCACAATATGTATTCAGTTTATTTGTCTCATAAATACAAAGCAAAAGAATATCCCACCTTTGTCCTATTCTTTTGCTTAATAAATGAAAGAATACATACATTTTGTTCTCTTTCGCACAGAAAATACAACACCTCCTTAGAAAAAATATAATTCAATGATTTGTAGAAACTCAAGTAAATTGTGAGTTGTGACCTGCTCTGGAGGAGATCACAGTTTCGGTTGTTTTTATGACTCTCACAAGTTGTGACCTTAGGGGGAGAATACGAAAAAGTCACAAAATCAGTTTCACCACTTCTTGTGACTTGTGAGGTAACAGTGATGATGGGGAGAATAGGGCTATAAAGCTCTTAAAGATTAATAAAAGATATTGGATAGCTTGAGAAATTTGTTAGGTACAAGGCTAAAACTTAGTGTATGCTTTATTCGTGAACAGATTAGTCAAAAAATAAAGATCAGAGAATATTTCCGCAATTCTAAGGTTGCCACCTATTTATTTTTCAAAATGTAAAATAACTTCCAAATGTAACATATCTACTCAAAATTGGAAACCTACCCGCACAAAGCTGATTTCTACATATATGTTAGCTGGCATCTTCTTGTATATGAAATAAAATATACCAGACCGGACGGACGGTCAAAAGTTCCTGCCAGACAGGCCAAAAATTTTAAAAGCTGGTAGAAAAAATCAAAAAACGATGTTTCCTACAATTCCAACTTTTAAAACTTTGGACCCGCCTGGCAGGAACTTTCGACCTTCCGTTCGGTCTGATATATTTTTTTTTCATATACAAGAAGATGTCAGCTAACATATATGTAAAAAATCAGCTTTGTGCAATTTTGACAGTTTTTTTAAATTTAAGAAAAAATCAAGAAAGGATACTTTTTTATAGTACCAATTTTTAAAACCTTAGGCTCGTCTGCCAGGAGCTTTTGACCGTCCAACTCGTTAAGTGTGTTTTTATATACAAGATGGCATTAGCTTTCATATGTGCGAAAACTATAGGTAGGTTGGTGTTTCAATTTTGTCAATTTTATAAAATTTTGAAAAAAATATGTGGCAACCCTGGGTCTACAGTAAAAGAACCATATTATAATTTGCTGACGTGATTTAATATGTATTAGGATTATACGCAGTTAACGTGTTATATTTAATACATTATTCTCTGACTAATCAATGACATTTTTTAATACCAACTTTAAAAACTCGTCTGGCTAGCTATTTTCGTCCACCAAATTGGTCTGGCACTTTTTTTTTCATACGTACTAAAAGTCATAAGTTATTATAAATTCAAAAATCAGCATTCTAAGAGTAGATATGCTACATTTGGAAGTTATTTTATATTTTGAAAAATAAATAGGTGGCAACCCTAGAATTGCGGAAATATTCTCTGATCTTTATTTTTTGACTAATCCGTTCACGAATAAAGCATACACTTAGTTTTAGCCTTGTACCTAACAAATTTCTCAAGCTATCCAATATCTTTTATTAATCTTTAAGAGCCTTAGGCTCGTCTGGCAAGCACTTTCGACCGCCAAACCCGTCTTGCATAGTTTTGTTCATGCATGAGAATGCATAAACTACTAAAACATAAACTAAATAAGTTTCAGCCTTGTGCGGGTAGGTTAATTTTGACCCTTTTTTTTGCATTTTGAAAAAATTAGATGGCAACCTTTCGACCGCGGCAACCCTGCCAGACCGTGGTTTTCATACTTAACTAGTACCAAATCAAGCATACACAAAGTTGTAGCCTTGTGCCTAGTAGGTTTGTCAAAGTGGCTGGTAGCTCTTAGACTAAGAGATAACATAAACATTATGTACCTATATGATTGTTATTTTTCATTACTAAGTATATCTACTCATTTTTTATAAATTCGTATCTGTGTGAGTTGAACAAAATCAGGATAGAAAGAAAGTCAATAAATTCCTATTTAGACAAGTAAATCTATAGTATAACCCCAAAAAAAATGGTAACAAAAGAAAATTTTGTGCGAATACACTCAAACACTGGTTCTTAACACATATGCAAAATTAGCCAAAATTAGTGCATGGGGACATTAGTATTTAGCTGTTTCCAATATGACCACCTATCGCAGATGACAAAATGCAGTTATCCCGTTATAATGCCGTGGTATCTACATACATCTATTTATAATGATTTTTCATACTTATTCCTTGATACGTATTAGTTTTTGCCAAAATGAATCTTCAAGCCACTACTTTTAATTTTCATAATGTGCAATACCTACCTACCTAAACTTTTATTTCTACTCCAAAGGTAATTGAGACTGTAATTATTTTTAAACAATTTTGTATCTTTGGTTTTTGTTAAAATGGTGTTTTTTTGTATTCCTTGTCAAGAAAGTGCATTTTATTCAAAACCCGAAACAAATTTATTCTAAAGCTAAGTATACCTACAGTTCTTTTGAGCAAAAAAATTTTTCAAGGTGAGAAAAAAAAAATATTTTCCACAGAGAAAAAATGTTCGTGGTGTAAAACTATTTCTTACTCGTCGTCAGCTTACAGTTTCCAAAAAAAAAATCTCAATGAGAATGATCTATGAAAAAGCAAACACAAATGCTAAACGCCATTTTTTTTCGGAAAAAGAATGTCAGTGACATTGTTTTGTACGAAAACAATTCGTGGTGAATATAAAATTTATTTTCTTTGGGTACTTCACAGTTCGATAAAAAAAATTTAAACGTCAAAAAAGTTTTTTCTCGCAAAAAAGCGCTCCCATAAGAAATACATACCTACATGTAGTTTTTTTTCGTAAAGTAACTGTATACTTAGCTTAAGTCATAATAACCCCATAGTTTTCGGCCCGCAACAAATTAAAAATAAAAATGTATACATTTTTTGTACATATATATATGCATATAAAAAGATTATTTTTAGGCCATTATAAGTGGCAGGATTATACTTAATATAATATAATATGAAGGTAAAACGTCTTTGAAAAACATGTTTTTACTTATGTCGTTTTCCATTGGTTTCACTCAAGAAGACACTCATTCTGAATCCAATGGAACAGTGCTTTTTACTTCTACTCAATTCGGAAGTTTTGTCTCTGTATTAGTGAATCATTAAATAGAAACTTTTTGCTGACACAAAAAGTGAAATTAAAAACAATCGTGTATCCACCCCTTACTTACAAATAATAATTTTTCTTTTTGTTTTTCTTAATTTGTTTATTGAATTTAGTGTTTTCGAGTGCACAATTAATTCGAATAGGATGAACAAAAAATATGAAGCTACACTGCAGTTTGTTATGACGTTTGAGTTTGAATGTATTGTAGTGCTTCTGGAGTGGATTCTGACTTCAAATCAAGAACCGAAATTCTCGTCTCAGAATCGTCAGAAGAGGATTTTTGTGCCAATGGAATGGAAAAACGCCCTGTGTATACACAAGTGAATTCAAAAATTTACCCGATTTGTCATTCTAGCATAGTTGAGGTACATTAGAAATAAAGAAAGCATTTATGTATTTTAAAACTTTGACTAAAGCCAATTTTATTGGTTTGGTAGGTATGCATAGTAAATATAAATATTATCAATCGGTATCAATTTGTTTTCTTTTTATTTTTTTGCTTTAGGTACCTACATCTTCATCTTCTCTAAAATTTTGAACCTAAGGTTTTTTGTTTATTCAATAGAAACGAATTAGTATTTGTAGCTCCAAAATAAAATGGCACCTGGCATTTCCATTTCGAAAAAGGCTATTTTTCCCTAAATATTAGTAGGTAGATATACAAATATCTGTGTGTATACCTAGTCTGCATTTCGATTTAAAAAAAAAAATAATAAAAACTACAATTAACTGTACTTAACTATTTTCGACTTACTCATTAAGAACATTTTGATGAAATTCGGTAAGTGGAAATTATCATTTTATCTAGCTTATTATTACTCATCCTTCATAACCACAACAGCAAGTTTGAGCGATTTAATCGTCCCTTTTATTTCTTGTTACATTTATTATTTTTAAATAGCTATTTATTCACTATGGGGGTTCACATGAACCAACATGTTGTCAAACATTGCTTGACAACCATCGATGTTTGATCATTCAAACGCATAACCAACCATGCTGTCCAACTTTGTTTACTTTGTTGTATGACTTTCAAAATATTTTGAAAACTGTTCCGATTCCATCAAGCAATGTTGTCCAACATTGTTGTTCCATGTGAACCCCCTATTAAACACATTCAACAAACAATGCGCCAGCCAACAGACTAAAGGCAGACAGTAATAAATAACCACAAAAGCAAATGTGAAATCGAACCCAATATTATCTATCCCCTCACTTTCCCTGTGTGGTACGTTATGCCTATTGGCGAATGGAGTCACGGCACCTAGCAGTTAGTGCGTGAACCCTATGAGAGGGATACATTTTTTTTCATTTTGACATTCAATGTATTTCCCATAAGAGAAAACCAAAAAAAGGTCTGAAAAACATTGCTTTTGCTAATTAATTTTCTATGAACACGTATTTATTTTATAGTTGCAATAGAAAAAGAATTTATGCGAGTTAGTTAATCAAGAAGAATATGTATCAAAACTTATGTATAACTTCCTATATTTTGGAGATGGAAAATGTAAACAAACCTGTATTGTTGTTGTTGCTTTCCAAAATGGATTCATGTCGTAAGCTAAATTGGTGTCATGTGCGTAGTCAGGGAAGGGGTTTGATAGACAAGGGTCAGTTATGAAGATTTTTATATAAGGAATGTATTATATTTTACTACTGTTTTCTAAAAATTAAAAGCTTACGTCACCGAAACTTTGCAGCAATGTTTTTATGAAGATGTAGGTATAAAGTATTTCTATATATTTATGTATTGCGTTTGTGTATTTGTATTCTTGAGAAAAAAGGAGTAAAAATATTTGTACACTGTTTGTGCAACAGATCAATGAAATATATTTTGTGTTTAGAAACTAGCGAAGCTCATGAGTCAATAACACCCTTTATTGAATAAATAAAATTTTGCGTTTAATTTTTTACAACTCTTATTTTCAAAATATGTGCCCTCCAAAAATATCAGGAAATAATAGCACTTCAATCGTGCCTGCGTCTTTTGTTAATACCGCATTTACACGATTGGAGAACTCGCAATATAATGATCAAAACAATAACAAAAGAATGGACAAATTCATTATTACTGTCATTATACTGGCAGCTTTTCATCAGTCGTGTAAATTCGGTGTAACGAAGAAGCATTTAAAATATTTACATACCTCCAAGCCAAAAAATTTTGAACGTAGGTAAAAACACTTGAAAAAGTTTTTTTTGTAATTAAATTGGTAAATATATATGCAAGAAATTTTCATTCCAAACAAAAATTTTGACATGTATTTGAAAATCTTCATTTTCAATACAAACATAATTAACAAAGAAAAAAAAAAAAAACTGTTCATGTTTTAAATAATCTTGGCTACGTCTCTGTGTACCTTTTTTTCAAACGAGTATTGGTGTTGTTGTTTCTCGTTGTAGAGGTAGTTTGTTTACATTTTTCATCTTAAATTTAAAGTACATATTTGAGGCGTCAGTTTTGAATTATTTTTTGCTAGATTTGTAAACTCACATGTTCTGTTATTCTATTGCAATCATAAAAGTTGTATCCGTTTATATAAAAGTTATTGGAAAAAGTAACATGAATATGACTCTCTTTTGCTTTTCTCTTATGGGAAATACATTGAACGTCAAATTGAAAAAATTTTTATCCCCCAGATAGGGTTCATGTGCTGAAATGCAGGTGGTGTGGAAAGCAACTTACCAGGTGTCAATATTCCATATTCGGTATTCTTTTTTATATTTTCTTTTCTCCACATGCAAATCTGGGTAGTCTACGAACACTTCTCCTTTTTTTGGTGTCTGTTTTATCATCTTATTCGTATTTTGTTTCGGCAGAGCAGCATGAACAAAGTGAAGCTTGAACACAATAATTTTGTCTATACCCCTGACGTTTCGCCCTCTTTGTCTACTCGGGGTTTCACATTTTTGGAATCTGTTGATTTTTTCACATTGTTAGCAGGTATGCCTCCGTTTAAACATTTCTAATGTTAAAAGCAATTTGCCGGTGGTGGGCAGTGGCTAATTTTGGATATACATATATGTTAATGGCACGTGTGATTGAACCCAATGCAAAGGAATTTCTTTTTTTACAATTTACCTGGCTAGTTATCATAAAATTGGTTTGAGTTACTTTTTGTTTTGCTTTTCTCTACTGTTTCAGTATCAGCTTACTTTTGCATTGAAACTACCCACCTGGAAAAATGGCAAGTTTTTGCCAAGTTTAATCGAGGCTCTGGAAAGGCTTTGGTAGGAGAAATCTGGACAAGAAAAACTTGTCAAATACTCGTGAGGCCCACGCTAGTAAAACCGTGTTAGATAACCTTCCTATCCCATCACAATAACCCCATATATGAAAAAAAAAAACAAAAACAAAAATATTTTATAGCCATCACGCAATAGAAAGAAAAATTAATGTATGTACTATTAGGATTAGTCCAGTCAAATTAGGAAATCAAATCGCATTTTGCGATGGACAACATTTATTTTATGGAATCTGTTTGGGTTCGCCTTCTTATCATAAAAACGAGTTTTTTGGGATTTTTGAGGTTAGGGAATAGCCGCTATCTTGAAAAAGAGATTGGTTTTGTTTTTATGCAAAACTCGCTCGCATTTTATTTTACAGCAAAACGTCCAACTTCAACTTAACTTTGTAGAGAATAAAATTACCTATAAAATAAGCTATCAATGACCTCTATAGGTTGTTTAGTCTTTGAGTTATAACGGGCCAATGTTCCTCCATGGGTTGTGTTTTGGGGGTGGTATGACTTTTCTTGAGTTATCTCGGTTACCTTTGATTTTTTTGGATAATGCTCTTAGAATCATTTTTAGTTCTTATAACGACCTATTAAATGAGCCTTTAATCGATGTCATCAGCCACGAATTGTGTGAATTATCCAATTCATAAGTTCTCACTGTATATTTTTTTTTCGAAAATGTTTATCCGGTGAATCGTACAAAAAAGATGTTACTTAAAATTTTATACATAGTAATGATATAAATTTAACATAATATCATACGTGGAGTTGCATCGTAGGGCAGTCGGGAAGGTCAGGGCACCGACGCACGTTACTTGTTGTAGAAAACTGAGTTATATATTTTTACTCCAAGTGTAAACCGAAGGTATTGCGTGCGGTTTTGCTGGTGTAACAAAAAAATACAAATAGATTTCAAATGTATTGATTGGTTTGTATTAACAGAATAATTGAAAAAATCATAAAAAGAGGTAGTGTTTGAAGAGGAGAGAGGATACAATCAGTAGTGAATTTTGGTAAAATAATTAAGGGGAGTATCATTTCATCATCATGTATATCAGCTTCAGATATCGTTTCTTCTGGTTTTATTTCGTAGTGAGGAATCTGCAAGAAAAAAAATCTGCATATGAAAAAGAGAAGTTATCGGGCCTCCGCAAATTAGAAGTTGCAGATATTGAAAGGATTCGTCAAGCTTTGCAGAACATCGTTCAAACAGCTCTTTTTTGGTTGTATGGAAAATGGTCATGTCCTCTTGGGCTTGGTGGTTGGAATGATTTCATGATTGAGGCAACAGCGCCAAAACCATTTGAAAAAAGCAAAATAATGTATGTTCCTTTTATAAATAGCTTCATAGTCCAGGCAATCTAGGCTAAAAATACCCTAAACATGGGCAAAATTGCAACAGAAGCTTTTTTGATGGACTTTTGTTCAGTATCCAATACTGAACAACATATCCAAAATCGGACAAAATCCCTCCATGGGAACACCCTCAAAAACGGATTTCAAAATGGCGGATTGATTTGGGTGCTGTTTTAGGTTGTTATTTTTACTACGCAGTTTTTTTTACTGTTTTTCTGTGCAGAAATCAGTTGCTTATCCTAGGAGATGGCCATGAAACTTACCAGTCATGATATTTCCAGTCAGCCCCATCTCCTAGTCATAACCCCTACCCCATATCTGGCCCCCAGAGGAAGTAATGGATACTTCGACTATTCACCTTAAGTCTAAAAAACTGAGGAAAAAAGACAACCCCCTCTCATTTTCACCCCCCCTCTTTTTCAAAACCCCCCTTTAGCGGTGTTCTCCTAAACAATGATCTCATTGGAGCCCAGGTGAAAATTATCGACACGACATAATATTCTTTTAAAGTCAACAAATACTGAAGAAGAATAGATACCACAGCCATGACGCAGTCAACCAGCACCCCCCCCCCCCCCAGTCATGAGCCCCCAAACGCTTCTTTAAATTGCAGGATTTTATTTCAATTAAACGTGGACCTCTACATAAAGGACGCGACGCGACGCGACGCACGGTAGGTACAAAAAGACCAGTAGAGATATTAAATTTGAACCTATCAATATCAAGTCCGGGAGGCAGCCGCGTGACCCCATTTCATAGCTACCTATTAAAAAACAGAATAGTAACCGATATCATTAGTGTAATCATTTACAAAAACCGTCTGTTGGCAGACTTGTCTAGGTTGCTTCGTTGCTTTTTTATACAAAAAAAAACAGTAAAACTGAGTAAAATCATATCAAATATGTAGCTTAGAAAGTGACCTTTACCACTTTCATTTAATTTTTAATACATTTTAAATTTTGAAGAGGAAGTGTAAGCAAAACACCTTTTTTTAAAAAAAAGTATTTCGACTGAAGGCAACCAATAAAGCTGTCCAAACATCACTATCATATAGAAAACTTTAATTTGGTACCACAATAATACTTGTTCAACCTGTTAAGTGAGTTTTGTTTACCAAAGCTAACTGAAAAAGCTTGGCCAATCCATGGTTTTGTAAATTTTTGGATAAAAGCTAGCGGTTGGTTTCCTGTTTTCCAAAAGCTACGATGAGATATGTACCTAAATTTACAGTCGCATCCCGGACTTATTCATGAAGTTAGTCGGCAAATAGAACAGTTTCAACCTTTAATAACTGCCTTGTTTGGTGAATTGCTGAAGAAACAATGATGTTCTGAAAGTAACGCCAATTGGGATGTTTGTTCCGAAACTTATTTCAGAACGTGTTCATACCACTGTGATAGAAGATGACATTGATCTGCTGATTTTGCTTTTTTACCATGCAAAGGGCAATGAGCTGAACGGGATGTGTCGAGTGGTCTAAGAATAAAGACAAAAATAATGCTCACAGTCACAGGCCTCTCTACACAGCAGCATATTATTATACAGGAGACGAGGAGACGCGAGTTGAAGAAGTCGAATAGTTTAACTACCTTGGCAGTATTGTTTCTGCAAACGGTGGTACGAATCTGGACGTTAAAAGTAGAATAAATAAAGCTCGTGCTGCCTTCGGTACTCTGTCCACTATTTGGAAATCTAGTCAAATCTCCTAAGTTGTGATTCTTTGAATCCAATGTCAAATCCGTGCTGTTTTATGTTTGTAAAACCTGGAAAGTCACGTCTTCCATTTTGAGGAAATTGCAGGCTTTTGTGAATCGCTGTCATCGCCACATCCTAAAGACAAAAATAATGCTCACAGTCACAGGCCTCTCTACACAGCAGCATATTATTATACAGGAGACGAGGAGACGCGAGTTGAAGAAGTCGAATAGTTTAACTACCTTGGCAGTATTGTTTCTGTAAACGGTGGTACGGATCTGGAAGTTAAAAGTAGAATAAATAAAGCTCGTGCTGCCTTCGGTACCCTGTCCACTATTTGGAAATCTGGTCAAATCTCCTACGTTGTGATTCTTTGAATCCAATGTCAAATCCGTGCTGTTTTATGTTTGTAAAACCTGGAAAGTCACGTCTTCCATTTTGAGGAAATTGCAGGCTTTTGTGAATCGCTGTCATCGCCACATCCTAAAGACAAAAATAATGCTCACAGTCACAGGCCTCTCTACACAGCAGCATATTATTATACAGGAGACGAGGAGACGCGAGTTGAAGAAGTTGAATAGTTTAACTACCTTGGCAGTATTGTTTCTGCAAACGGTGGTACGGATCTGGACGTTAAAAGTAGAATAAATAAAGCTCGTGCTGCCTTCGGTACTCTGTCCACTATTTGGAAATCTAGTCAAATCTCCTAAGTTGTGATTCTTTGAATCCAATGTCAAATCCGTGCTGTTTTATGTTTGTAAAACCTGGAAAGTCACGTCTTCCATTTTGGGGAAATTGCAGGCTTTTGTGAATCGCTGTCATCGCCACATCCTAAAGACAAAAATAATGCTCACAGTCACAGGCCTCTCTACACAGCAGCATATTATTATACAGGAGACGAGGAGACGCGAGTTGAAGAAGTCGAATAGTTTAACTACCTTGGCAGTATTGTTTCTGTAAACGGTGGTACGGATCTGGACGTTAAAAGTAGAATAAATAAAGCTCGTGCTGCCTTCGGTACTCTGTCCACTATTTGGAAATCTAGTAAAATCTCCTAAGTTGTGATTCCTTGAATCCAATGTCAAATCCGTGCTGTTTTATGTTTGTAAAACCTGGAAAGTCACGTCTACCATTTTGGGGAAATTGCAGGCTTTTCTGAACCGCTGTCATCGCCACATCCTAAAGATTCGCTGACCACAAATAATATCAAACGAGGAATTTGGGCGCTGTACAAGTCAAGAGTGGCTGGATGTTGACATAAGAAAGCTTAATAGCTTCAGATTGGTCACACACTGAGGAAACGAAACGATGAAATTGAAAAGCAGTCCTTTGAATGGAATCCTCAGGGTGCACGGAGGGTCGGAAGACCAAGAACAACATGGCCACAGTTAAAATACCTTGCAGCAGACCGAGAAGGATGGAGACGTTTTGTATGCCTCCAGCTGGGGTTACAGGACACGATGATGATGATGTCCTCATTTTCTAGGACCATTACTGAAGATTGGTCGTGTTTATTGTTTTCCCTTTGGTCATTGCTGGTAGGAGAACATGGCTTGGGGGTCGTGAATAGGGAGCGTTTCTTTTTTTCTTTTTGTCCTCAGTTGTTTTATGGGAAAATTAATATTTATGAGCAGGGGGTCATAACTGGGAGGGGGTCGTGATAGAGGATACCATGACTGAGATGTTTCATGATCAACTATCCGTTGATTACAACACACAAAAACAGTTAAAATCACTGCGTAAGCGTCTATCATATTCTCTAGGGCTCTGAAGGGAGTTGGGGGGGGTCATAAATGGGGAAGTCATGACTGGGGGAGGGGGTAATGACTCAAGAATGTCATAGCTCCCTCCTCGAATCCACCAGTGATAGGTCAACATGATTAAAAGGAAACAAATCACAGCGCAATAAAAATAACAACCAAAAACAACAAACCAAAAAATCCGCCATTTTGAAAACCGTTTTTTGGGGTGTTCCCATGGAGGGATTTTGTCCGATTTTGGATATGTTTTTCAGTAGTGGTAACTGATCATAAATTAATCAAAAAAGCTTCTGTTGCAATTTTGCCCATGTTAAATCATATATTGCCTGGACTATCATAATATGAAACGATATTAACCTTTCTACATTTTGCTCTGGACCAATGCAAAATTTTCGGACAATCAACCTGCTTTGAGACGTTTGATCAACCACTTTACTGGAAAGTTCGTGATATCGTGAGCGCAGCTTCATCAAGCACAGACCTCAGTAAGGTTGTCGTTCGTCTAGGAGTATCAGACAATATTTTATTTTTACACGCTTTATCCGGCTGTGATACAACGTCAGCAATGTACTTCGCGGGTAAATGAAATTCGTTACCACTATGGAGAAAAGTGCCAGCAACCTTGCTACAGAAGTGGAGATTTTCAAACGAAAATTCGTTGACCCAGAAGAAATTATTGTGGCAGAGGAAAAATCCTTTTTAGCACTCTATAGTGGAGGAAAGACAACTTCGATTGACGAACTTCGTTATAAAATAATTTACGAAGTCCGTTACAAACACGAAAAATAATCTTTCTTCACTACCCCCTACAATAGATTCGCTTCGACGGCATATATTTCGAACATATCACCAGGTACAAACGTGGCTAGGAAACTAACAGGATCCGGAAAAATGTATGTTCCTGTGATGACCACCAAGGAACCAGCTCCTCTCGAAATAATGAAGATTATTTCTTTTTCCTGCGCATCAAAATGTGGAGCGGCTTGTGGATGTCACTATTCGCAAAGCGGGCTTGATGTGTTCCCCCATCTGTGCACACAGCAGCGCAGAAACGTGCAGCAACATCCACATATATATTGAAATTGCTGAAAATGATTGTGAAGATGAAAGTAGCCTTCTCTTGCAGATTCCACACTACGAAATAAAACCAGAAGAAACGATATCTGAAGCTGATATACACGATGCTGAAATGATACCAGGACCTTCAAAAATCGTTAAATGCTCCCCTTAGTTATTTTACCAAAATTCACTACTTATGTTTCCTCTCTCCTCTTCAAAGACTAACACAGAGAAAAATTAATGTAAAATACACTTTACCTCTTTTTATCATTGTTTCAAGTATTCTGTTAATACAAACCAATCAATAAATTTGAAATCTAGTTGAATTTTTTTCGTTACACAAGGAAAACCGCATGCAATACCTTCGGTTGACACTCGGAGTGAAAATATATAACTCAATGCAAGAATTCAATTTTCCTTTCAATGAAAATTTCAATGACCCATGTATGGTATTTACAATGATCGTATATAACTTAGTTTTCAACAACAAGTAACGTCGGTGCCCTGACCTTCGCGGCTGGCCTATGATCGTCTATATCGTGGATGCAATTCCACGTATGATATATGTTAAATTTTTATCATTACTATGGATACAATTTTAAGTAACATCTTTTTTGTACGATTCATCGGATAAACATTTTCGAAAAAAAATATATGAATTGGATAATTCACACAATTCGTGGCTGATGAAATCGATTAAAGGCTCATTTTATAGGTCGTTATAAGAACTAAAAATGATTCTAAGAGCATCATCCAAAAAAATCAAAGGTAACCGAAATAACTCAAGAAAAGTCCCCAAAACACAACCCATAGAGGAACATTGGCCCGTTATAACTCAAAGATTAAACAACTTACAGAGGTCATTGATAGCTTAATTAATAGGTAATTTTATTCTCTACGAAGTTGAAGTTGAACGTTTTGCTGTAAAATGAAATGCGACCGAGCTATTGCATAAGAACAGAACCAATCACTTTTGCAAGATAGCGGCTCTTCCCTAACCTCAAAAATCCCAGAAACTCGTTTTTATGATAAGAAGGCGAACCCAAACAGATCCCATAAAAAAATGTTTTCCATCGCAAAATGCGATTTCATGCCCTTTTTGTGACTAATTTGACTGGGCTATATGTACAATGTACATTGTACATACAGTTTTTCATTTTTAACATTACACAACACAAAACTGTATTGCAAAATAGCTTAGTAGTTAGCATATTGGACTGGATAGAATCCCAGTAAATACAACGTTCTATTTTTTTCTTTGTCTCTCGAAAAAAGGTTAGATACTTAACTGGTGAGGCTCTAGAGAAAATCAATAGTTACCCTTGCTAGACCAATGTTAGGGTCAATGTTAAAAACTTATTAGAGCCCCGTCAAAAACAAGATTAGTTTTCCAGGTGGGTATAGATAAATCAGTTTTTTACGTTTTTTTAAATGCATCTTTTTTAAACTTTTAAAGATTTTCGATGTTTTCCAGAATTATATAGATAGGTACTAACATAGTTTAGTTTGAGCTTGAAGAATGAATTTCATCCGTTTCAATTTTTTTTCCAACAGCAGCTTAATTGTAATAAAAGGAAATCAGTCATATTGCATTAATTTGCTTGTCGATACCACCATTTATTTTAGTATCTACCTACCTTAGTACCTAGCTTTCAAAAATATTGAAATTTTTCATTAACTTTTATTTTTAAAATAAAGTAGATAAATACCTACAATGTACTTATGTATGTAAGTACCTAATAAAAAATAAATAAATTGGGTGGCGCAACAGCTCATGGAGAACCAGGGCCTAGTGACTTACAACTCACAACCATTCCTGTGTGCGTGTTTGTTGGCAGGAATGGAGGGGACCTACAGTTTTTTGCCGAGTCCGAACGGCTAAATTGAGAAGCACTTTTTCATGACAAGTATACTCTTGGAGGATTTGTCAATTCCTCGCAAGAGGCAGTACCTCGAATAAAACATTTCTGTTTTTAGGTGGCACGGCTGGGAATCGAACCCACACCTTCGGCATGACAGTCCTACGCACTAACCATCAAGCCACGAGGTACTACATGTAAGTACCTATTTACTCACAAAAAATACAATGTTTATTGTTTTACTGTATACATAATAACTGTTTATATGTATGGAAAAAAGTCCATTTATATATAAAATATTGTTGGTAATTTTTCCTTTATTTAATGGGCTTTACTTCAAGGCTTCAAGATCCCATTAGTAGAACCAAAGTTATAAGCGATTCAAAATTTCTCAGGAAAATCATTCATCAAATTACTTTTTCTTTACCAAATAAAGTTCCAATTCAAAACAAAGAGATCTTTACGAACTACAAGTCCGCAAACTTCTAGGTACTAAATAACGACTGGGTCTCACGTACTTGCTCTTATGTTCAAGACACTGCCGATTTAAGAAAATTGTATATAAAACATAGAAATTATGAGAGAAAAATGTAGAGAAGCATGAAATACGACATTTAATTTGGCTAAAACAACTCTTTTGAGGTGAAAAAAAAATAATGCCATCTTAATTCTTGATTGAATATGATTGTATGGAAAAAAAATATTTAAAATCGTTGTAGCGGTTTCTTAAAAAATTAATTTTTTTTGAAAATTTTGATATGCAATATTATTTAATTTTATCTGAAATTTGTATGTAAAAAAAAATAATATAAATCCGTTTAGCCGATAACGAGAAAATTCAAAATAAAAAAAATACATTCTCTGGCAGGTACTATTAATAGTAGATCGTACTCATTTTATTATATAGAAAAAGTTTAATCAAAATCATAGGAGTCGTTTTTGAGAAAAAAATATTTTCCTTCGTTGTTTTTTTACTTTTGTATGGCAGGTACCGTTATTTTTTCATAAATGTAAAATTTTTTCTTAAAATATTTTAGAAAGTACTAAAAAACTCATAAGTATCGAGTTTTAAAAAAATCGATCATGTGGTTTTCGAAATATTTGATCCAAAAAATATTTTTTCAAAAATTTCGGTAAGCAAAACTATTTATATTTATTGGAAGCTTCTGTATAAAAAAAAATAATTGAAATCGGTCGTACCGTTTTGAAGAAAATCAAAAATTTAAAAAATGGTTCTTCGGGAGGTACCATTACTAACCTTTTGTGTAAAATGGTTTTCCACCCAGAGGACGCCTTTACTAAAATAAATTTATTGAATTTTTTTTAGAAAAGTTGTCGAGCCGTTTTGAGAAAAAAGCGATAGTGTAAAATTGATAAAAAAAATTGTATGGCAGGTACCGTTATTTTTGGTTCTAAAAAAAAAAATGAAAAAAATATGTCGGCAGAATCACCAAAAACCACTATGTACCAGGTTTGAAGAAAATCGATTGAGCCGTTTAGGCTGGAGTCGAACAGACAGACAGACAGACAGAATTCTGCCACCCACTTTTTTCGTGTCCTCTATCATCGTAATATCATGTTTGATTGTTATCTAAATTTTTTTTTTTGCACGAATCCAAAACTTGCCTTAAAGTACCTATAATCGCAAGTAAAAATGAAAAACAAAAACAAAACAACCACCAGCCAAATAGACGCCTACCAAACCAAAGCACGCACCACAGCAACAGCATAAAGCAATACAACAACAACACACATAGAACATGAGAATTGAGGTATGCCACGAAACGCAACAAATAAAAATAAAATAAATCAAGGGGAAATAATTCAGGAACAAAAATGACAACAGAGAGAAAGAGATGCGTTTACCTTACCTATAGTAGGGTCGCTTAGCCAGGGTTCCCAGATTGAGGGGAAAAGCACCACTTTTGCTGATTTTATAATGAAAAAGGGGAAATCGAGGGACAAGCTTAAAAAAGGGGAAAAAATTCATAAAGGACAAACTTATTAAATGAAGCATTTTAAATACTTTTTTTTATAAAAATTAAATATTCAAACGTATTCTCATTATAAAATATTTTCAAACTTCATTTAAAAAGAAAAAGTTCAATCTAAACACTCTCTTCTAAATTTTAGTCCCGCAAGTTAATAACCCATGCAATGTCCCATTTACAAGTTTTGAGTTTCTGAAGGTTTTCCTTCGTTTCGAAGGTAAAATCCAGAAATAGATGTTTAAAGCAATAGGAATTATGGCCTGAATTCAAAGACTTGCTATGTCAGGAGGAAAAAGAAATTGCAGCATCAACTTCAGCTGCTCGAGCATTTTGTAAATAAAGATATTAAGTTTTTGGTTTTGTTACTTTAAGGTTATTACTTAAATTAAAACTGTTAAGAAATAATTTTTATTTTTTCAAAATAGCTTTTTATGGCCTTTAGTCCTACAAATTGGCGTTTCGTCCGGCCTACTCACTTGGACTCATCAGTGACATAGTGAGGACTTTGTCATACGCAATTTGTATTAAGCTCAGTTCAACTTACATGAATTTTTCAAATCCACTGTAAACTATGTATATCCAACAAGATTAAAATTCCTAATCATTAAGCTGGAGGTTTTTTGCCGGGGGCCAATAATTCAATAAGTCCAATCCTTAATCCTAAGTCTTCTAATTTGCTGCTTTATTTCAGTAATTTTTATTTTTGTTTTTATGGATATTCATGAACATTTTATTTAGGGGAAAAAAAGGGGATTTTTTTTGGAGATTAGGGGAACAAAATTGGGTTTGCTGATAAATACAGGGGAAAAAGGTTATAAAAGTCTGGGGACACTGCGCTTAGCAAGAAAATCTGTTTTTGCCGGACAAAAGCACCAAATTTTGTTTGGGTACTACTTAGGTCCATAGCTTGAGATTGAGGGTAGGACCCATCTCGGCGGTCAGCCATCTTGGATTTTATAGTCGCCATTTTGAAATTTAGGTATATTATTAATATCTCGGCTTCTTAATCACTTAGGACCCCAAACTTGGTGTCTAGGTATACATTTTTGGGGTCAAGGAATACAACCACATACTTTTCAAATCTTAAAGTTTGCAAATATACGAAGGGGGCATGGGGGTCATGACCCCCTTGCTCCAAGACAATGAAATTCATATAATATTTAGGATCAGATAATATATGAACCTGCACAAGTTAAACATCTATCTGGCTAAATTTATTCAAGGAGGGGAATAGGGGTCATGACACCCCCAACCCTCGGAGCCCAAAAATAGTATAAAACAATCTTCATTTAGTCCAAAAAGATAGACAGGAAATAATCCTATTGTTAATTTTTTTGCATGCTTGCATAAACTCTACAGCTTCATGAAAATTACTAAAACAAGAAGAACACGCTGTACATGTATATTATCTTATAGTATATCTTAGTGTTTGTAAGTTAACCTTTATGGTTGTAGTCAGGGAATACAACTAAGCAATTTTTATGGGAGGTAATATATAAATACACTAGTCAACAATATTAAAGGAACAAATTTTTTTCAATTTTTGTTAGCGTTTTTTGAAGAGCTGTATCTTTGTGACGAGTGGTCGTATTGAGTTGAAATAAAAAGCATTTTACAGCTTTATGTTTTTACGAAAACAACAAAAAAACTGAATTGAAGCTGAATAAACAAGGTATCTGATCATGACATTTAATTGACTCAAGAAAATTTATCCATAGAAATGAGGACCTTCAAAAAAAATAAAAACAAAATAATTTTGTTGTCTCGTCTCATTTTTTGCAATAACGCAATAACGGTACTTCAAAAAAATTTGTTTGCAAACAAATCTCGAAACAAAAAACATAAAACTATAAAATGCTTTTTATTTCAACTCAATACGATCGTCACAAAGATACAGCTTTTCAAAAAACGCTAACAAAAATTGAAAAAAAATTTGTTCCTTTAATATTGTTGACTAGTGTATTTATATATTACCTCCCATAAAAATTGCTTAGTTGAATTCCCTGACTACAACCATAAAGGTTAACTTACAAACACTAAGATATACTATAAGAATTATAATTTTGTTGTTCAAGGTTGTTTTTTTTAACAACTATATATAATATTTTGTTCTTTTTTATAAAAATATAAGTTAAATGGCAGGGAAACAAAGAATTTCACAACTTGGCAACGAGATCTATTAAAAAACATCTAATTGATATTTTTATTTCAGAACGATAAATTGAGGAAGGGAAAGACGTGTTATTTAATAAATGGGAACGATTGGAAAATGTAGGTACTGGGTTTTCAATCAATCGTTGCACATGCGATCGCACATTGAAACCTTTTTTCCGACGATTTGTTTATTTCATTTAAATTACATATATAAATAAACCCAACATTAATAGGTCAAAATGTAACCCTTAAGGACGATCCACACTATGCCGATCAACATTGTTGGTTAACATTGTCGATCAACATGCTAGTGTGTACGTGAAAAACTTTCGGAGCAAACATTTGAGTGGTTTGGAACTTTCTGATCGATGCGTCAGGAGCTTTTACCCAACCCAACTTTTTTTTATTTTTTCTTGTGAATTATAAAGTTCACAAGTTTATTCACAACAAATATTGCATTTTTCATCTAGTAAAAATGTGATTAAAAATGCACAAAACCAATAAATTATGTTCATGAAATTAAAACCCTACAAATGTTTCTAATAAAATGAAACTTGTTGAACAACTTTGTCGATTCCTATCCATTTGAATCGGGTTACGTTCGGGTCAACAAATCGCCGCCTGAGTACTTAAATGCCCCATATCCAAATAAAATATCCTCCAGAAAACGAATTTTAAGGTTTGAAAAATAATTTCCTTACTTTCTCCTTCAGAAATATGATGTTCGAATTTTTATATACATTGTTGGAAAATATCTTTGTTGTAATTTGAAGACATGACGTCAAAAGCTGTAACGGTTATTTAAAAAAAAATAAATGTATGAAAAAAGTCAGAAATGGATATAGGACCCTCTCCCATACGAATGCGAAATCGATGAAAACCAAATTGAAAATTTCCTATGGATATAGGACTTTTGTGCACTGAAAGGAGGAAATTCAATGTTAGCAAGAAGAACAAAAAAATTCAAAAGCACTGGTATTATTAATATTTTATAATTTCATTTTTATTGATAAGAACATAAAACAAAAAATACTATTAATTTAGTGGCTATACCTTACTAAAACTCTTATTGGATTATTTCTAAGTCAACAAAATAAGTAAGAAAATGTAATTATTTTAATACTTAATTATGAAAAATACTTAAAACAAACTTCGGTCCTTAAAATTTTCCTGAAAAATACGTCTTTTTTAATTAGGAATAGTTTATAAAAATTCGTCAACATTACATTGTATTAAGTTTTATTTGTTTTTTAAAGTTTTTTTTCAAATTCAAATTTTGTTAGCTTTTTTGGTTTTATCCACTTTAGTAAAAAATAAGGCTGCATTAAATGCAGTTTTGAAGTTTGGGAACATTAAGGTACGTAAATGAACCTATCTAAATAAGTATTACCCATGTTTTATTTTTACTCATAACCGCATTGCGGACTAATATGAAAACAGTGCTTTGCATCCATCTCTATTTACTTCATGGTTGGTTATTTTTCAACCTTTATGTTGTCTTTTTTCTTTATCATCATCAAAGTGAAAACTTACTTTTGCGTTATTGAAATAACCTCCGATAGAAACCTGGATCCCATATGTTATTCTTGCATGCTAAAAGATAACCCCGGCCCAGACCCAGATATAACTAAACGCTCTATATCCATGGCCCTTTGGTATGGGGCACTTAAGCATTAAATAAATGTTTTAAGAACTCTTCTACAAAGACTGCCCCACATAGTACAAATCTTGAATGTGCGGCAAATAAGCACTAAGAGGACCCACAAATTAGTGGTCTATGGAACAAACTAGGTTTCTGTAACTTCCTTAATAATAGAGATAGAGCAACGTGGATAGCAGCAAACGATAGAGAAAATTCGAATTAGTATAACTGCATCATTCACTCAGTTTCCCGAAAAAGTGGTCTATGGGGTATTTAAGTACTCAGGCGGCGAAATGTTGATTGGCTTTGTCGATCAACACGTCTACACTTACTCCACACTGTCGATCAACGATGATGATCTACACAATTCGACATAATGTAGACGCGGCTTTACATATCCATGGCGGTCGTGAAGAATCAGGTAAGTCGAGATACCTGAAGTGAATTTTTATTTTTTTTTTTAATTCTTAAATAAATATTTAACAAAATTTTACCCTCATCTAATACTTTCCTAAAATATTTGACAATACATGATGAACATTTGTTTTGACATTAGTTAGATTTTGTGATTGTTATTTAACATAGACCCCGACCTTCTAATATTTTTTAGTGTTTGAGTTCCCTGGTTTTTCACGGACGCTATTCATTAATGTCGAATTCCTTACACCATTTCAGACCGATTTTAAATCGATTATTTTTTTGGGCAGAAGGAATTTGTAAAAAAGTCGAATTTTTTGTTTGTGATTGTATGTGTGCAAATTGACAGCAGTTTTGAGGCAAAAAATAAACAAATTAAAGTGCATACAAATTCATAAGTTATTCGTGTCGTTTTGTACTATTAAAAACAAATATAGTTTTGAGAATAGTTGCAAATATAAACAAATATTGTTGTGCACTCGTTAAAGTTAAAAAAAAATATTCCAAAATCCATTAATAAACACATAAATCGAAGAACACATCGGCGAACGTTCGCTTCTTATCACAAATCGACTTTGGGCACTTGAAATTGAAATTTATTGATATTTTGATTACTTATTATTAATTATTCACTATTTTTTAATTAATAAGAAACCTTTTCATAAATATATTTGCTTTTAATCTACTCAAACGAACGACGAACACTTTAGAATATTTGTTAAATCCGCGGCAAACTACTTTCAACTCCAGAGAAATGTCAAATCCTCCTAGTGTGTGTGCAAGTCTGTGTAAGTCTTGCTTCAAATCCAAGATTTGGTTTTGCCTAGAAAAATCGATCTTTTTTCTAAACAAATCGAATTTTTTCTAAACAAATCGAATTTTTTGGTTGAAAGGAATTCAACATAAAATAAGTTTGTATTTTACTATAAATACACTCAAAGTGAGTCTAAGGCTAGTCGCGCACATGCAACTTTCAGTTTCACAACTGTTTGGTTGCAAAAATGAATCCTATTGACTCATATGGGACAGCGCGCACATGCAGAAACTATTCAGTCGTCGATTCGAGCAACTTTTCAGTTTGTGTTTTGCCACAAACTGGACGATTGCCTGAAATCGGTTTTTCAATTTGTGTCATATAGAATAATATGTAACTGCGCGCACATGCAACCAAATAGTTGCAGATATTTTACCACATCGTTGAATTTTGTTCTTTCCAAAGTGACTTATGTTCACTGTGCGAAAGAGAACAAATTTATCTTTTCTTTTATTTGCTGAGCAAAGAATAGGACAAAGGCGATAATATTTTTCTTTGCATGTATGGTGTAGAAAATCTTAATAAACACTGTCGGTGTGTTGGTTAGGTTCGTTGCGATTGCTTGTGGAGTTGCATGTGCGCGCTCATCGGTCAACTTATTGTGACTAAACTGTTTTTTTGCAGTAGCAGTTGCATGTGCGCGACTAGCCTAAATGTTTTTTTTTAAACAAATGTGCGTGAACTCGTACAAGAAATAGCAATGCACTTCAGTTTGGGATGTTATATTTTTTCTGTTGTAGGTAAGGTATCCGTCCAATAAATACACTAACACCAAGTTTCGTAAAAATATGTCAACTATGAATGAATGAACTTTGCTTTTCGTTTAGATAAAATTGTTTAAATGATACAGTTTCCTTGGGTGCTTTCACTTTTTTAATGCGATAGATTTTTTGTTTGAATTAAATTTGAAGAAAATAAGATATTAACATCAGAACAATGAGTGAAAGTGAAATCGAAGATCATGTGAATAATTTATTTGAAAAAGCGATTAGTTGTCAGTTGTCATACGTATGCCAAAAAAACAATCATTAATGCCGGTATGCCTACACCAAAAAAAAAAAAACTTAAAATCTTACTTAAAACTTAAAAATTTATACGCAAAACTTAATTATCGATTTATACTATAAAACACATGATTTTGATTGGTTGACGGGATCGGTCAAGAGAAATAAAACTTTTTTGTTGGCCGTTTATTTGTTGAAAAAGTAGTTGAAGAATTTACCAACGAAAATCGAGGAATCGAATTAGTATATACAAAATTATAATTTATTATGTTTTGTATAAGTTTTTGTTGGAATATAATTTATAAAGTTTTTGTTACGTTGAAGTAACGTGTAGTCTTTTTTATTAAAAACACAAGTTCATGACATTATTTTTTTAATTTTGATTTCATTTTGATTGAGAAAACAATGAATAGGAAGTGTTTTGCCACAACCGCAATTTCTTGATATTAAAAAAAAATGTTTTCACGAATAGCACACCCACATACAAAAATCACGTGACGCCACTGCCATATAGGCTGCCCCACTGTGGCGTCAGTATGAATCGTATCGTATGAATTCGTACGCAGTAGCAAAGCTAACAAACAGAACTCAGATTTCAATTTAAAAATTGATATTTTTAAATCAAAATTTGATACATATTTTCCAATTTATTCGTGTCTTGTTATTTCTAAAAAAAAATTGTCTACCTCGATTTCCTTTCGGTTGAGAAAAATAAGCTTGTATTTACTTCATGTTGTGAGAACAATTTTTTCACATCCGAAATAAATTAGGCAAATCGGAAACCACAAGTGACAGTTAAAAATTGTCTTGGTATTAGTAAAGGGGGCTGTATTTCTGAAGAAAAATCTAGATCTGAAATCTTCAATGAAAAAAATAAATCAATTTTTGCTCGTTTAAAGTGCCTCTACACTATCCCACAAAGTATTAAAACATGTCAGAATAAAGTGGGAAAGAATTTCATACGACTGCCAATTTGTGTGATGAAAATGATTTTCATATTTTGCTTCCACACTTGCATCAAAACAAATCAGTTTCACCATAACCTCAAACGTCCAAGTGGGATAGAATGTGTGATGGTTTTAGAACCGATCTTAAATATTTTCAGGTATAAACACATGGTAATCGTGTGGGATGCGATGTCAAGTTGTGTGTGATGCTTCCACACTATCATACCTACATGACTTTCTTCACACTTTTTTGACATGTATTAATACTCAATGGGATAGTGTGGAACGGCTATTAAGGAATAGAACCGGCTCTAGTTAACGAAGTCGATTTGCATCGAACGTATTACTATTTCATAATTTTAAATGCATTAAACAACTCTTCTAACTAGAGTGGGCTCCGCAACGTAACGTAAGAAAATTTGGGTTGAACAAGCCCAAATCTGACAGTTAAAGAAAGAGACACAGCTATACAACAGAAACAAATTTAAAATGAGCACAAAAAAAATACATCAAACAAATAATTTCTCGCTGGAGAAGGTAAATTTTAAAAAAATATGTAGTGAAAGTGGCGCAAAATTTTAAACATTGCTCGTTTAAGGAATAGAACCGGCTCTAGTAGTACCTCGTGGCTTGATGGTTAGTGCGTAGGACTGTCATGCCGAAGGTGTGGGTTCGAGTCCCAGCCGTGCCACCTAAAAACAGAAATGTTTTATTCGAGGTACTGCCTCTTGCGAGGAACTGACAAATCCTCCAAGAGTATACTTGTCATGAAAAAGTGCTTCTCATTTAGCCGTTCGGACTCGGCAAAAAACTGTAGGTCCCCTCCACTCCTGCCCAAAAAACACGCACACAGGAGTGGTTGTGAGTTGTAAGTCACTAGGCCCTGGTTCTCCATGAGCTGTTGCGCCACCCAATTTATTTATTTATTTTATAATTTTAAATGCATTAAACAACTCTTCTAACTAGAGTGGGCTCCTCAACGTAACGTAAGAAAATTTGGGTTGAACAAGCCCAAATCTGACAGTTAAAGAAAGAGACACAGCTATACAACAGAAACAAATTTAAAATGAGCACAAAAAAAATACATCAAACAAATAATTTCTCGCTGGAGAAGGTAAATTTTAAAAAAATATGTAGTGAAAGTGGCGCAAAATTTTAAACATTGCTCGTTTAAGGAATAGAACCGGCTCTAGTTAACGAAGTCGTTTTGCTTCGAACCCTTATCTAAATATTTCATAATTTTAAACGCATTAAACAACTCTTCTAACTAGAGTGAACTCCGCAACGTAACGTAAGAAAATTAGGGTTGAACAAGCCCAAATCTGACAGTTGAAGAAAGAGACACAGCTGCCCAACAGAAACAAATTTAAAATGAGCACAAAAAAATACATCGAAACAAATAATTTCTCGCTGTAAGGTAAATTTTATAAAATATATAGTGAAAGTGCCATTAGTTTTACATTATTGTTGTTTAAATGTTGTACAAGAAGAAAGCACTTGTATCTTTGATAAAAAAAAAAATAATTCTTTCACTCCCTTGGGAATTGTTGCAATATAGTTGAGTCGTAGGTACAGTGTATGTATGTTTCCTCGCTACAATATTGCAAAATTGAAGATCCCTTTAGTTGTTTATTAAAAAGTAAAATATCTTCAAAAGTCTAAAAAAAACATTTGAAAACAGTTTCCTTTAGGTATTTCTTTTTCGTGAAATAATTTTTCTCTATGGATAAAGTATACTTTTTATGAGATAAAGAAGGGTTTTGCTGCTTTTAAAGTTAGACGACTGCTTTAGTGTAAAAGTATACTTTATGTTGTTTAAAATTGAGAAAGAGCCGACTGTCGCTCTAAAAAAATTATTTAGAGCAGACTCTCATTTTAAGAGTGATTTAGAGCTGGTTTTAGATGTTTTAAATTTTGCGCCAGTGCCATTAGTTTTACATTGTGGTTGTTCAAATGTTAATATACTTTGTTGTACAAGAAGAAAACACTTGTATCTTTGATTAAAATAAAATCATTCTTTCACTCCCTTGGGAATTGTTGCAATTAAGTAGAGTCGTAGGTACAGTGCATGTTTGTTTCCTCGCTACAATATTGGATTGGATTCATCATCTATTTATATATTTTTGCTTATTATAAAAAAATTATTTAGAGCAGACTCTCATTTTAAGAGTGATTTAGAGCTGGTTTTAGATGTTTTAAATTTTGCGCCAGTGCCATTAGTTTTACATTGTGGTTGTTCAAATGTTAATATACTTTGTTGTACAAGAAGAAAACACTTGTATCTTTGATAAAAAAAAAATAATTCTTTCACTCCCTTGGGAATTGTTGCAATATAGTTGAGTCGTAGGTACAGTGTATGTATGTTTCCTCGCTAAAATATTGCAAAATTGAAGATCCCTTTAGTTGTTTATTAAAAAGTAAAAAATCTTCAAAAGTCTAAAATTAACATTTGAAAACAGTTTCTTTTAGGTAATTCTTTTTCGTGAAATAATTTTTCTCTATGGATAAAGTATACTTTTTATGAGATAAAGAAGGGTTTTGCTGCTTTTAAAGCCAGATGACTGCGTTAGTGTTACAGTATACTTTATGTCGTTTAAAATTGAAAAAGAGCCGACTCTCGCTCTAAGAAAATTATTTAGAGAAGACTCATTTTAAGGATGATTTAGAGCTGGTTTTAAATGTTTAAAATGTTGCCCCTATGATTCTATGAAACTACTATTTATTTACAAATGGCTTTCGAGACATAATGAAAATCAGAAAAAGTGAAAAAATTGTATATAGTGGGGCTGTTAGTGAGACCAACCTTTCATTTTGACCTGACGGGTTGAGCTTTAGTATACAAATAGTCCATGTCCTAACTTTACTTTTAAGAAGTGTTGCCAAGGTGGCAACACTGTCAAGGACAGGAGAAGGGTTGCCACAGTCCTGAAATGTTGCTTATAAATCGAAAACCAAGGGTCGGACGATGACCCGAAAACTCCCGTTGAATTCAGAACCCCTGAAAACATAGGACCACATTATTGTTTTTCTCCCACCCCTCCCCTTGCACGAAGGGGGTGGAAAAAAGTCGTTTTGGAAACAAAATTTGAAAACCCAAGAAAAGTTAGAAAAATATTCTTTTTAATAAAATTTAAGGATGGTGTCAACGCAAAATTTCACAATCTACTACATTACATACAGAGTTGATTGAAAACCTTCTTTGGTTATTTTAAAAAGCCATCACTTTCAAAGTTTTGGGGAGGGGGGATATGAAAGATTAACAATTTTAAGTATTTATATTGGAATAATATAAGCACATGACACATGTTTTAAGGGTATTTTTTAATGCCCAATCTAAATAAATCAGATTGAACCCGATGCAACTTCCTTAAAAAAAGTTAAAGCCTTCTTCAAAAATAATGACCGAATTATTGGTGAAACAAGTAAAATATTACCAAATTTCAACAGCATTGACACGAAACTTGGTTGACATATTTCATTTGTCATAGCCAACAAGAATCAAAGGATTTTACAAAAATATTTGTAGCGAAAGGGTGTTTCTTTCAATGAATTAGACAAATTTTGAACTCCTACCATGAAACCCCTACCAAAACTGGTACATTGATGAAAGTTGGTGAAAATGTTTGATTTATCATCGGAACCAAGAATCAAGAAAGACCGTTCAAATATCCATGGTCTGAGGGTCTTTTTTGAGAGGAAATGTCAAACCTTTTCTAGTCAAAAAATAGAATCATTTTCATACATTAACTCGTTAAAAGTGAGATATCTTTTTCATGAGAGCTTGTATCTACTTTATTTTAATATTATTGGATTCAGCATTAAAAAATACCTTAAAATCATGCATCATATAACATTTATATATCTCGGTTTCAAAAACATAAAAATGATCGGTCAAAAACTTTGCTTCGCATTCCCCATTGAAAAACACCCTCAGATAGTTTATATTTGTTTGGTACCTTTTGTTTCTTGGTCTTGATGAAAAGTCAAATGTTTTCACCAATTTTCATTAACGTTCCAGTTTCGGGAGGGGATTCATGGTAGTAGTTCAAAATTTTTCCATTTCAATAAAAAAAAAACACCCTTTCGCTACAAATATTTTTGTAGACTACTTTGATTCTTGTTGCTAATGACAAATGAAATATGTGAACCAAGTTTCGTGTCAATGCTGTTGAAATTTGGTAATATTTTACTTGTTTCACCAATAATTCGGTCATTATTTTTGAAGAAGGCTTTAACTTTTTTTAAGGAAGTTGCATCGGGTTCAATCTGATTTATATAGATTGGGGATTAAAATATACCCTTAAGACATGTGTCATATGCTTATATTATTCCAATATAAATACTTAAGTTTATTAATCTTTCATATCCCCCCTCCCTAGCACTTTGAAAGTGGCTTTTTAAAATAACCAAAGAAGGTTTTCAATCAACTCTGGATGTAATGTAGTAGATTGTGAAATTTTGCGTCGACACCATCTTTAAATTTTATTAAAAAATATATTTTTCTAACTTTTCTTGGCTTTTCAAATTTTGTTTCCAAAACGACTTTTTTCCACCTCCTTCGTGCAAGGGGAGGGGTGGGAGAAAAAAAATAATGTGGTCCTATGTTTTCAAGGGTTCTGAATCCAACGGGAGTTCTCGTGTCATCGTGCGAACCTTGGTTTTCGATCTATAAGCAACATTTGGGAATTGTGGCAACCCTTCACCTGTCCTTCTGACAGTGTTGCCACCTTGGCAATCCTTCTTAAAAGTAAAGTTAGGACATGAACTATTAGTGTACTAATGCTCAACCCGTCAGGTCGAAATGAAAGGTATGCCCTCACTCATATTGTGCACTAACGTCCCTACTAATAGTTATCCTGGCAGGTTTAACGTTTACCTATCTAACTTTCTCATAACAAAGTGTTTGTATTCTCTGAATACAAATTTTACTCAAACATTTCAAAGAATTTTTTTTCTCATTATTATGTAAATATGAAATAAAATGGGTTTTTCTCGAATATTTCTCGTTTTCGATTTTCATTTTAACAAAGTTAAGTCCACCTAAATCTCATGAATAAAATAAATGGCGAACAGTTATATCATGCACAAAATTTGGCAGGTTTCTTGGTGATGTAGCGTAAGAAACGAAAATTTAAGTGGAATAGCGTAAGGGGCGATTCCGCTGGAGACGATTTTCGATATAAATTTTTAAAATACAATATTTTGTACTTTTTTGATAACAATTCATAGTAGAGGGACTCTATTTATCAACAAAAAAATTATTGTTCACCAAATTTAAATAAAACATTTTTTTACGTTTCGCAAAACTATCATACGAAAGGTCGGTGCAAACTGCAATTATCATGACTGTTAAAAAAAGCGCGAAATAGATATTACCGACAGTTTGAGGTAATGATTCACTTGTAACACCTGTGGTCAAAAATGTGATTTATTCGTTTGTCCAAAAATATTGAAATATTTGTTATTACTTTTTTAGTATTATTTATCACAAAAAGACATTGTAAGATTGTTGCACCCGCGATAAAAAAGATATAAAAGTTTGTTTTTTTTTTCACAAAAATAAGGTGCTTTCGTTTTGAAACTTTGTGAAAGTAAGAAAAAAACAAAAACAAAATTAAATCAGTCGTATCAAGAGTAAATTTTAAATTGAACTTTGAAAAAACATTGATTCAAATTGGTTGCACCCGCGATAGTGAAATTAGAATCGCGGGTGCAACTTACTGACAACTACCATTATTGAGTGATGAATTATATTTTATTTTAAAATATGCCTTGAATTATAATTTTTGTTGTTCAAGGTTGATTTTTTTTTAACATTTTAATATAATATTCTGTTCTTTTTTATAAAGATATAAGTGAAATGGCAAGGAAACAAGGAATTTCACAACCTGGCACGAAATCTATCAAAAAACATCTAATTGATACTTTTTTCTGAATAGTAAATTGAAGAAGGGAAAGACGTGTTAGTAATAAATGGGAACGATTGAAAAACATACTGGGTTTTCAATCAAAATTTGTTTTTAAATCACAAGACGGAACCAACATAGCTGTGACACGAACCTTACTGCCTCTTTTCAAGAGCACAGATATTTTGAAATCTACCATCATCGAAACAGATAGTTTTATGGAAGATGATGATTTAAAGCCACTTATACGATCAGTGCACAAAGAAATTCTGTTTTCTGATATATGTATATCTGCTCCTTCTTCATACGTACATATATCGGGCCAATCCCTCCTCATTAAAAAAAAAACAAAAACTGCGCTTTTCCGATGTTTTTAGTGATTCAAAAGATTAATCTCCAACAACCTCTCTTGAACTTCTTATATTACCAGCAGAGGCATGCCTTGAAACCTGTTCTATTTTCACTGCAATAGTCTTGCCAAAAGATATTTGCGCGGGTTTGTATCTATGTTCTCTTACAGTACCCTGCAAGTTCGGCAGAAAAATTGCACTTTATTGTTACGTAGGGTTGTGTCTAAACGATATGGTTGAAGAGGGAGTTGTAAGATCACAATTTATGATGCTAATTGAAGACATGATGTTAAAATTGCAAGCACCAGAAAAAAATCATTGATGGTATTAATATTTTCCCAGTATTTTCGAAAAATATTGACATATTTGATAAAAACTTGGTAATAATTAATAGAAAAGTGTACTAACTAGCATTATATGTCACTTAATCTCTAATCCAGTTCCGTTATATCATTTGTTTAATATAAATATTCATTAAAGTTAGACGCGTTGCACCCGCGATAATTTGATGTTGCACCCGCGATTGCTTTAAGATTGAAAAATTCGTTATTTAGTTTTGTTTTCTAACTTTATTTGTATTTCTTTAGTTGGTTGGATATACGTCGTTCAATAAAATGTAAGAAGAATATAATAAATGTTTCTCAATTAACAGACTTTTGGGTTTTTCGTACTATGATCCAGAAAGGTGGGCCAAATTCGTTGCACCCGCGATCGCACTTTGAAATCTTTTTTCCGAAAATCTATTTATTTAATTTAAATTATATAAATGAACCCAAAATTAATAGGTCAAAATGATACCTATCAAGTAATAATTTCATTAAAATAAGTTTGCATTTTACTATAAATATACTCAAAGCGAGTCTAAATGTTGCACCCGCGATAATGGAATCGCCCTAAGGTAATTATTCATTCCTTGAAATATACAAACTCATTTTATGCTATTTAGCTGAGCCAAAATGAAAAATTTGCCTTAACTAGAAGTAATAATTAAGGCAGGAGTTTTGTTTTGGCTTCAAAATAATCACTGATTTCGCCTTTTAATCGTATCAAAATCAATTATTAAATATTTGAATGATGAATTTCAATGATAGCTATAACTGGCGCCTTATTTCACTGTCACCTCAAAAGGCATTCAGCAATGATTTTGACAGTAGGTACTAACGATAATCCTGAGGATTTTGTGTGCCTATTGCATCGCTAGAGTTGACGGTATCTTGATTTATATTGTGGTGTCTAAACATATTCTTTCAACATTTCCGAAGAAACTTTCTCGCGACTGTTCTTGAAGAACTGAATTCTGCTTATCGCAATTCAGAAGTTCTGTGGAACCTTTTTCAGCCCAATGTTCCATCTTTTCATTTGATACGCTATCAGGCCAAAGACCAATGTTACTTTTGAAACAACAAATTTCTGATTGCTCTTGATTCTGATAATCAGTTTTAGAAAAAGACTTAAGAAAAGTTGTACCTGAAAATGCCCAAATAAATTATTTCAAATTCGAATTAACGAATGTTATTACGTTTTGATTATAATATTCCAGTCCCATAAATAATTGACTAGAGCAGAGAGCAGAGCTAAACCAATGCATTATAATTATTAATTAATCATAGCCTCTCCGTAACCCTTAGGTTTCTTTTTGGTGCGGTATTTACTCGTCGGAATTTGCAATTTGTTTTCGAAGTCCATTGTGGAGGCCCAAGGTTATAGCCCTGGCTGCCCTCCCTTAAATCTGGCAATGACTATTTACAGCCACGCCATTTCGATAGAGTGATACTACCATTTGTTATCATAAATATTTAATGAATTGGTATCAATTTATTAATTTTTTTCATTTATCATTTTAAGGAAATTCAAAAGAGAGAAACCTAGATTAAAAATTGCATCGTTTTAAGAAAGGTGCAGGGAACTAAGTCCCCGGGAACTTAGTCCACCGAGGGACTTAATTCTTATTAAATGGGAACGAAATCCACTTTAACAAAGTAGACTTAGTTCTCATAGAAGGTGGGAATTGAATTCCTCAAAATTTGAGTGGTTTTATTTCCCCTTAAATGTGGATTTAATTCCCACTTCCAAGAAAAAATCAATCTTATTAATAAAATCGAAATACTTTTTACAATTGTTGCACGGTTAAAAGTTTTATGGTATTTTTTAAATCAGGCTTTGTATTACAGCCGAATGCAATACAGCAAAAATTACATTTCAATATTCCGAAAATATTAAAAAAATTCTAATAATTTTGTATTGCATTATAATATTTTTTTATTAAAATTGTTCCTTTTAATACAAAAAAGATTAGATTACAACCGAAACGTATACAATTTGTCCCTTAGTATTAGAATGTAATACCTAGGAAATTATAATCTATTTCATTTTGATTTGTAATACAAGAAAATTTTCATGTAATACAAATTGTAGGAACAGAGTCAGCAACAACAGTCATATTTAAAACTGACAAGATAGCGTCTTTTTTCAATACAAGAGAATTACAATCTAATTCAAATTGTATTAAAATAATTAGAACAAAGCAATCAAGAAAAAATGAAGCAAGAACAAAAGAGTAACAAAAAGCGGGAGGAACAGAGTAAGCAACAGCCAAATTTAAGTGTGAATAGAAAATGCCGCAGAGGAAAAGAGTAAGCAACAGTCAAATCTTAATGTGTTTAGAAAACGGCGCGTCAATTTTTAATACAAGGGAATTAAAATTTAAAATTTAATTCAAATTGTATTAAAAAAGCAAGAAGAACAAGGAAAGAATAACAAATACATTTTAATATGAAAATAAAGCTTCTTTTTTTAATCCATGAGGATTAGAATTTAATTCAAATTGTATGTAAATAGCTAGAACAAGGGAAACATGAACAATAAAAAGTAATAAAAAGCAAGAGGAACAGAGTAAGCAACAGCCAAATTTAAATGTGAATAGAAAATGCCACAGATGAACAGAGTAAGCAAAAGTCTGTGAATGTGTGTAAATGTGAATAGAAAACGGCGCGTCACTTTTTAAAACAAGAGAATAAGAACTTAATACAAACTGTATTAAAAAATCAAGAAGAACAAAGAAAGCAATAACAGCCACATTTAAAAATAAAAAGAAAGCGTCTTTTTTAAATACATGAGGATTAGAATTTAATTCAAATTGTATTAAAATAGCAAGAACAAGGCAAACAAGAACAAGCAAGCAACAGCAGCCATATTTAGAAGGGAATAAAATGTTTTGCGTGTACTTTGAGAGTCACCAGGACTAAAAAGTGTGATCTTGATTGGGAAACTTACATATGGTTGTTCAAGGCAAATATCTACTTTTTAAAATTTGTAGGTACCAATGTGGAGATTCAAGTTTTCATTGGCCACGTTCAAACACCGAACTAAAGCGATCTGGATAGGTTTGTGTTGTTGTAATCGCTTATTAAAACACAGCTGATGACGAAACAGCTGTTGACAGAAAAGAGATCCCAAGCTATCCTAAACATTTTAGGATACAAAGCTATCCTATGGGAAATGTCAACAACAGCTGACTTGCGTTCAAACACATACATGGATACAAAGCTATCCTAGATAGGCTATCTATTCAAACATTGAACGCGCCCATTTTACTTGTTGCTTATTTTTGATTAGGGCTGGCCACGATACCAGAAAAGTCTCGGTATCGTTTGGTATCGGTATCGGAAACCGAAACCATACCGAGACCAAACCAGCTTCAAGACACCCAAAACGACACCGAGACCATACCGAACATTAAGTACCGAAATTTACCGAGAATCCCGGTAGTATCGTTTGGTATCGGCAGAAAAAATGGATTTTTGAATATTAGTATTAATTCATAACTTTTTGTTCTTGGTGTCTCGAAATCGGCTCTAACGATTTCCATGGTATTCTGAAAGTTACTTATTTTTAGCTAGAGGAAGGCTAAGGAAGCGATTTTAGTAAAATGCACCCACTGCCACGCCTATTTTTACGATTGGGATGAAATTTTCATAATTTTCGTAAACCGCGGCTTGTAAGCGATTTGGAAAGAAATGTTAGGAGTTAGTTCTTATTAATAATGAATATGACCGAGACCGATACCGATACCAAACTTAGTCATACGATACCGAGACGAGACTTAGTAATACGAGACCGATACCGAGGCGATACCGACCTTTTGCAATTTAAACGATACCGAGACGATACCAATAAAAGTCTCGTTTGGTTTGGTATCGTGGCCAGTCCTATTTTTGATAACGTGGTTTTATGTCGGCTTGAAGTATTTCTTATAAGAATCACTGTAGGTAATCATTTCGAGTGACAAACTGGCATTTATCAATTATCAGTAAAAAAAAACTGACAAAAAATTGGACAGATTCATTCGTTTGGTCATTATAATGCAATTTTCCAGTCGCAAAAATTCAGCATTAGTTTGTTTTTAAATTCATCAGCATGTTATTTGACAGTAAGTTTATGGCTTGAAAGTTCGACAAAAATTATATTTAGGCCTTTTTGCATTATTTCATAAGAGATAATCACCCAAAGGGCGAATAAGAAATCGATTTTTCAGATATTTTTTAATCCATCGACATCGTATACCTACATTTTAACAGTTTATATGTAGCTTGACAAATAAGCAACAAACATTTAAAGAGGTTATTCCATTTCAAATGTAACCAAAAGGCCCTAAAACCGCATTATTCCGGAGCATAGAATGTAAACTGAAAAATATCGATTTTTTAAGCCACGTCCAGATCAATACAAATTTGCGTTGTGTGCCGTATTCGGCGAAAATATTTGTGTGAGTGCAAAAAAATACGTCAGTGTGGACGTCCGGACGCACACAAATGTTTGTGTCACATTCAACGCATGCTATCCGATTCCGATGGATTTTCGACGCACACGAAAAAATTTGCGAAGCATAAGTGCTTTGATGTGGACGACATAAAACATTTTAATGCAAACTGAGCACTCACGCACGGTATACTTCGCAAAAATTTATTTCCAAATTAATTTGAGTTTTCGGCGAAAGTATTTGTGACGAATATAAAATTCAATCATTGCAGGCATATGTCAATGGAATTTGACAGTTTATAGCTTGAAAGGCTGTATATATTTAGAAAGAGTCACATGTCATGTCAGTATAAATTCCTCCATTACGTAATTCAGTTTTTATTTTGTTCCAAAAATATGTATATGGTAACATTTTTTATGGTTAATAATAGAAAATAAACAATTTAAATATGCATTACCTTGAGGGCGCTTTGCATTTTTTCGAGGTAGAATATGTTTATTTGTAGATAAAGTTTCAATCGCAATAAGATTTCAGTTCACAAAATGTGAAATACAATTATGTTTACTGTCAATTATTTTAATGTCGCCATTATAATCTGAATATAATAATCTGAATATTGACTTACAAGATATCTATACACTCTCACAGAAATAGTCTTTCATTATTATTATTATCGTTATTTATTTCGTATTAATTTTCGTGGTAGGTACAAATTCAATTATCAAGAAAGACAAAAAAAAAAGTGAACTACTTTCTCACCTAGCCTGGGAACCTAGTCCACTTCGTTAAATTGGATTAAGTTCCCATTTAATGAGAACAAAGTCCCTCGGTGGACTAATTTCCCGGGGACTTAGTTTCCTGCACCTTTAAGGAAACATATGAAATCGTCAAAATATTTTCGAGCTGCAAATCTTTAGTTTCAATTTTGAGGACACTGTAATAAACAATAAATGTTTGATCCGGTTGCTCAAAAACATTTCATGCAACGTTATTTTATGGGAAATACAGTTTTTAAAGTTATAAGCTCTAAAATTTCCCGGGGGTCAGCTAAGCCTGAAAGATATCAACAGAAGAGCTTTGAAAGAAAGGTGATTTGCTCTTGTGGTCAAATTCAATAGGATCCTTAATGAAGGATTCAATCGATATTCTACCTTTTGTTCATTCAGCTTAAAACAATAGCATACTCAAAATTTTACCTGAAAAGGAATCTCGATGCAAAAGGTTACATTTTTCACTCAATACAAACACCTACAATCTGAATTTCGGGTTCAATCTCTTAAAAAATTATTAAATGAAAATATCAAGTGTTGTCCTTAAGCTCCCCAATTGCATTGAACATGTAAATTTGCTGAACTAACCTCATTTGGGAGCCACAAGAAAACTTCCGATGTTCAAAAAGGCACAGTCTACAAATGAAATGGCCCATGACCTCAAATTCATAATGAATAAATTGGGGAAGAATTAAAATTGGTTTTGAAAATCAATTAAATATTGCTTTCTATATTTATTTATTCAGGCAGAATACATATTTTGACATCAATTTGTTTAATCATAGAAAAACATCGCTCATACAAATAATGATCAACCAGCTCCAATTTCAGAAAACTTAAACAAACTCAAACGCATTCATATGAGCGGATGAAAATGAACGTATTGTTAAAAGATTTCACTAGGGCTGAAAATCCACCTTGCTTTTCGTTTATTTTCTTCCTAGCTACCTATTAGACAAAGAGCCGACAGCAGATTTCGGGAGTGGATGTATAACCAAAATCGGAGCATGAGGGATTATAAGTACATGCTTAGAAAAAATCACAGGGCATCATATCCGATTTTTTTAAAATAAATTAAAGAGGTTGTAACCCTGAAAATAAAAAGAGGATCTAGCACTTTTTAGCCCCCCACTTCTCCCAAAGGCAGAAAACAAAACCTGCCTGACTTTGGTATTCGAAATCATGATACATGTACCCGACCTATAATCATACTTCATACTCCGATTTTGATTATGCATCCACTCCCAAAATTTGCTGTCGACTCTTAGACTATATTACAAACCTATCAGATTTGATGTGATTATTAAAGTTAATTGTTTCTAATTGTAATTGGAATAGTCATTTCACAATTTTTCATCAAACAAATATTGTAGGTAGGTACCTACTACCAAATGCTAGAGTCACAGTATGTATGTTTCGACAGAATTCCTGTATTTCTGCAATTTAACACGCAGTTTTTCTCATAAAACACTATAGTCCGGAAGCAGACCGTAAGATTACCTATCTCATCCTGGCCATACAAAGATTGGATGCCAACAGATAGCTTAAGTCCAAACATTTACAAAACTGCTGGCCGCAATGGTTAGAAAATGCAGTTTAAGGTTAAGGTTAAGCATTTACCGCCGAATGTACCTATAACATAAGCAACTTATATAAATGGGGTATCAAATGAAAGCTAAGACTGTTCTCTACACTACACGATACCAATGGTCGGGCACAAAATCCCTAATTTAAGAAAAGTGGCCGGACTCGTGGCCACAGCCAAAACAAGTCCGAGCATTGGTTTCGCGTATAGGACAATCCTGGCTTTCATTTGATACCCCATGTACCCAAAGGTACATTAAGCGGAAAATGCATCTGAAAAGTGCATTTTCTAATCATTGCGACTAGATAAAGCTTGTCCAACCAGTAGTTTTGTAAATGTTTGGTTGGACTAATGCTTTCGGTTGGCATCCAATTTTTGCGTGGCCGCGATGAGATAAGTAATCTAACGGTCGGCTCCCGGACTACTAGCTGTGTTCCTTGCCGAGTTTCAAACAGTTTGCAACCGCCGCATTTGTGTGAGGCCGTTCCACACTTGAAAAATTATACTGTATCGGACCAAAGAGAGCGCTTACGAGAGAGTAACAAATTTCCCCTGCTTACCAGATTTGGTCCGAAAAATTTCTGGTGGCTGTTTTGTACTAGCTGTCAAATATGCCAAGTTGACGTAATTAAGACGTTTGTTGTATTCAAATACATAACGCCTTGATAAAGAGTTACCCAATTGCAACTTTATTTTTATTTTATTTTAATAAGTGTGTATATTTTTTAATTTTGTTTTTCTTTTGAATAATCAAAGAATATTCATAAAATTATATCACTTAGCAAAACTGCTTGACAAGAAGAAAATATTTGTAGTGCCTATATAGGCATTTTTGTATTTCTTGTATATTTTAGTGTTATTTCTAAAGAAAAGAAGAGAAAAGATTTAAGCTTTATGATTTACCGCCGTGTAAGCATTCGATTTTCTTAAAATGCCCCTCAAAGGACATTTGGTTAGTTTTTTGGACACTTTAAACAAAAACAAAAGCCCTGCTCTTTAGTGCATTTTTAACTTCGCTTACACAAAAGTAGAATGTTAAATACAACAACAATACAGAGTTATACCAAATTGTTGTTGAAGATAAAAATGCACTAAAAAACAGTGTTTAAGTAAGTATGCTCATTTTATACACCCAACCACCCAACTCACCATTTTGGTGTTTTGTGATGTCACAATCTTTTTTACCAAATTTTATTATTATGAATTTACTTTTTAACGTGAATCTATAATTAATGATTAATTAATCAAACGATTGGTCTTTAAAAGATACAACATTTTAAAAACCGAAACAGTATTAAAAACAATCAAACTACTTTATTTTTTTAATGTTCTCCGAACAAAAGCAGAGAAGCAAAAAAACGATTGAGTTTTTGCTTAAGGCCAAGATTACACATCGTCGCCCTAGTATTGAAGTGCCGTATACGCCAAATTGCATTTTTTGAACTGGGTATGCAGTCTTATGTTTTTGGGGGTGCTCTTTTCAAATCTGTTATCTGTCTCTTTTCGTTGCTAAGATATTCAGAATGGTTTTGACGTATATCCATCAAAATCATCAAGTTCAGCTATTGTTTTGACGTAAGCGCCAAAAATAGGCATTTACGTCAAATTTGCCATACATTTTACGCAAATTTTTGACCTATTATCCTGCAACGAACGTCATAAAACTTCAAATTTATATTCACTATTGTTTTGACTTATGTGCATAGAAAAGCACGGCGTACACCATTAGCAAGAAGTTTTTTTTCATAGGATTTTACTTTATTTTTTGACGTACGTGTATGAAAAAAAGAAACTTCTGATTCTTATGGCGTATACGGTAAACTCATTTTGGACAAAAATTTAAATATTATGGGAACTAAAAGTGTATGAGATGTACATTAACATGCATATTAAAGATAATTCTTAACTATATATCATACTAAAAAATCAAAAAATGCCAGCGGTTAGTTTTTTGGAAATAGACTTCAAAACATTTAAACGCTATTTCCCAAAAATGTAAAAATGGCGAATACGGTAATTAGTTAAGGTAATTTGAGAATGTTTTTTTTTAGTTCAGTAAACTTGATATACATACATTTAATTATTATCATTGAATAAATATAAATAGAAGTGACACCTAATTACTCAAAGCACTACTGGAAGATAATGGAAAATGGAAACAAAAAAATAGATATTATGGAACTTTTGCGTACGCAAACCAGTTTTCAAAGGGATATTTATTTATTTAATATTTCCTTTATTACTGGTATCCATGACGATTATGGGTCAATTTATTATTTTGTATTTAAATTGTTTGCAATTTGTGTTATAAGGAATGGTGGTTGGCATTGGTTGTTTTTGTTTTTTTGTTACCAAGCTAACCAGAAGATTTTATTTTTCATATTGAAATATAGAACAAAATTATTTGAGGATAGCGTAACAGGTGTGGGCGCCCCTAAGGAAATTTCGACTTCAATCAACGACAACTTTTCTATCTGTAGAGTGATAAGAATTCTTTGTATATCAAAGTACTATAAAATTCGCGTTGGTTAAAGTAAATTATAAGTTTGTTTATTAAAAATCAACTTGAAACAAAGTTTATCAAAAACTACAATTATTGGCACCACGATATAATTATTGACACCCAAAAAAAGTACAATCATTGACACCCTTTTAAGTGGAAAAAACTAAATATTTTGATTTCTAACGTTTATTTCGGGATTTTGTCAACATAAAATTAATAACCGATGAATACTACAATTGTTGGCAGTGTTAAAAGTACATTTATTGGCAGTGTCAGTAATTGAAGCTCCATAGGATGTAATTATTGGCACCCCTTGCCAACAATTGAACCTTTGTTTTTTTAGGAACCAATTATTGGCACCCATTTAGTTAGTAAAATAATGAATATTTTATCAAAATAAAATCGAAAATGGTTTATTCAAAGCATTATTATAATAAATTAAATATGTTTTCATCAAAAAATTGAGCCAGAAACAGTGAACAACATCTTTCAAAATTATGGGTCCTTAACAAAAACATTCGAAATTTACGGAATTTCTTATTTTAGTCGCACGTGCTTACACGTTTATTTGAAAGAGATAGGGAAGAAAATATCTTTTAACCAAAGATACGAAAATGTGAGAAATATTTGCATGTTCAGAATATAAAATCAAGAGACTTGTTGATTTTGATTATTTATGTTGGGTGGAGGGTTCATTTTTGTTTAGTTTCTTGTATTATTTCTGCGAAAAATAGTTTTTGTTCTCAGATTTGAAAATATAAATTTAATTTAGGGATGTAGCTGGAGGCTCTGGACTTTTGGGACCCCATGGGAAATTTGATAAACAAAAATTGCATCTAATTGGTCAGTAATTGGTCAGAAAAGGTCAACTGGTCCCAGAAATTGGTCAGCCCTAGATAACTTGTAATCAAGGCTTAAACTTTCTCAAGTCTAGGTCACACGCGATTTTTGGCACCTTATTTATGGGAAATTTGCAAGAAATGTATAGGTACCATCCGGAAAATTTCTAGATCGTGATAAAAGGTCAGCTATTTTCAGTAATTGGTCAGCCATAGATTTTTTTTGAGAAAGTTTAAGCCTTGATTACAGGTTATCTAGGACTGACCAATTTCTGAACCAGTTGACCTTTTCTGACCAATTAGATGGCATTTTTTTAAATCAAATATCCCTCATATGAGGTGCCAAAGGTCCAGAGCCGTAGATGTATATACATATGTACTGGCTCAGTTGCCATGGCAACCTTAAAATATAATCTTGACAGCTGATAGTTAATGTGAGTGTGGGTTTATTGTTGAACAATACTTCAAAAAGAATGAGATTTTGGCGGTCAGTTTGAAATTTTTTTAACTTCGTCAACTGTGAAGAAAGTAATTTAATGAGTTTATTTAAAGTCAAAGGTCTTTGCCAACAAGCCCTAAGCCATGCGTGCATTGAAGGAGTGATTCAATGTTGCATCAATAAAACTCAGAAAACCGACCGAACAATAGCAAGCTTGTGTGTGTTTATAAAAATGGTAGTCACTGTTGTAATTGATAAACAACAAACCCTGGGGGCCGTATTAGATATGAATTACGAAACGAAAAGCTTAAAAAAAGATACTTAAGGAAACGATAGTCATGATATTGACTGATTATGATTTACCAGAGTTGGTGCTTGAAAACATTGCCAGATAAAATCAAAATATCTAAACGAAAACAACAAACATAATGAATGTGTGCCAGTTGCATAAAATTATATGTCAAAACTATAAAAACGACCGCCAAAAGCAGTTGTAAAATAAAAACGAGTATCGTTTTAAAATAACGACTATCGGAAACCGTAACGAAAACGATGGATTTTGAACAATTATCGCAATTCGTAATACGGGGCCTCAGTGGCGCGGTGTGTTGTGCATCGGCTTCTGAATCACTTGGTTCATGGTTCACTCCCAGATGACGGCAAAGGGCTGTTTAAATATGAGCAAAACTAAATACTCGTGAAGTAGTTATAACTCCAGCCTAAAAACTTGGTGCTAACACACATAATGTATGTTGTTTCTGTTCATTGTTCGAAATTCAGCCAAATTTATGAAAAATGGTAATGGGGCGTGCTCTGAATGACTTATAATTAAAATGAGCATTATCCTGAAATAAATTAGTGAACTAGTAGCTGTTCCCACATTTTATTGAAATTAATTTATTTAATGTGAAGTTCGAAACGATTTTACTTTTTCAGGAGTTGTTGTATTAATTTTTAGTTCTCCTACCTTTTTCTTGCCATAACTTCTGAGTATACCTAACATTCTTTCAATTATTATTTAGTCAATCAAAAAAATTATGTGAGTCTCAAAAAAAGTAAAAGTTATCTGAAAATTATAAGTTGTTGCTAATTAAAACTTCCTAGTAATAGCTTAAACAACATCATTTTTTTGCCTACTATGAAATACGCGTAAATTATGCCTTTAAAATTCAGAGCATGTAGGTGGGAAGTAGACAAGAAAAAAATCCTATAGGAAGGGGGTTATATCTCCCTCCGCTTGGATAGGAGGGCATTTTAATAAAATAATTGCATAAAATAGAAAAAAATGATTAAAAAACAACGGCAACACCAACAATAGGGTTTTGTAGCTTTTTGGAAAGCATATTAGAACACAATTGACATCCTTAACAAACAACAATCGCCCTGACACCCCACGTTTCCATAGCAATTCATAATAAAAAAAATAACAAACAATGCTAGTGAAAAATTCCCTTTCGAATAGGTACACCAAATTTTTATAATTAAGGAAATTAATTTTATGTAGTACACCAACCGTATCATAATATTTTGAGCGAAAGCAGAGCAACTTCAGGATTATACGGATATTTTTCCGGGTGGCACCTTCTATTTGTATTTATTCAATGGTTATTATGTCTGTTCGTTTACTTCCGAAAACTACGAATTTAAGTACAATTTTATTTTTTATATGAATTTGGGGTAAATTCGTAGTTTTGGGAAGTATGCAAACGACATTTTTTTTCTTGAGCTGTCATTCTTGAAAATGTTGATTGAGATTTATGATTAATGAACGACAACTCTAGCCGAGTATGTCGTTTGGCGTTTAGTCTGAATTAGAGCAAATTGGTGCCCGCCCAAGCCGTTCCACAAGTTTTGATAGTTTTTCTCCTCTCTGAGAAAATTTGACATTATTAAGTCCAAAATAGTAGGTATTGGGGCGTTAGTGCACGATATGAGGGCATACCTTTCATTTCGACCTGACGGGTTGAGCTTTGGTACACTAATAGTTCATGTCCTAACTTTACTTTTAAGAAGTGTTGCCAAGCTGGCAACACTGTCAGAAGGATAATATAAGGGTTACCAAAATTCCGAAATGTTGCTTATAGATCGAAAACCAAGGGTCGGATGATGACCCGAGAACCCCCGTTGGATTCAGCACCCTTCAAACCATAGGACCACATTATTGTTTTTTTCCCACCCCTCCCAGTGCACGAAGAGGTGGGAAAAAAGTCGTTTTGGAAACAAAATTTGAAAAGCCAATATAAGTTAGAAAAATATTTGTATTAATAAAATTTAAGGATGGTGTCGACGCAGAGTTTCACAATCTACTACATTACATCCAGAGTTGATTGAAAACCTACTTTGTTTTTTTTTAAAGCCACTTTCAAAGTGCTGGGGAGGGAGTATATGAAAGACTAACAAGCTTAAATATTTATCTTGAAATAAAATAAGCATGTGACGCATGTTTTAAGGGTATTTTTGAATGCCCAATCTTACTAAATCAGAATGAACTCGATACAACTACCTTGAAAAAAGTTATAGCCTTCTTCATTATGACTGAATTATTAGTGAAACACGTATACCAAATTTCAACAGCATTTACACGAAACTTGGTCCACATATGTCATTTGTCGTAAGCAACAAGAATCAAAGGAGTCTACAAAAATATTTGTACCGAAAGGGTGTTTTTTTCCAATGAATTAGAAATTTTTTTAACTACTACCATGAATCCCCTCCCAAAACTGGTGCGTTGATGAAAGTTGGTGAAAATGTTTGATTAATCATCGGAACCAAGAATCAAGAAAGACCATTCAAATATCCATGGTCTGAGGGTCTTTTTTGAGAGGTAATGTCGTACCTATTCGAGTCAAAAAATACAATCATTTACAGACATTAACTCCTTAAAAGTAAGATAACTTATTTATGTGAGCTTGTATCTACTTAATTTTAATATTATTGGATTCAGCATTAAAAATACCTTAAAATCATGCACCATAATACATTAATGTATCTTCGTTTCAAAAACATAAAAATGTTCGGCCAAAAACTCGGCTCCTCATTCCCCATTGAAAAACACCCTCAGATAGTTTATATTTGTTTGGTCTCTTTTGTTTCTCGGTCTTGATGAAAAGTCAAATATTTGAACCAATTTTCAATGAAAAAAACACCATTTCAAGTAGGTTTTCAATCAACTCTGGATGTAATGTAGTAGATTGTGAAATTCTGCGTCGACACCATCTTTAAATTTTGTTAATAAAAATATTTTTCTAACTTATATTGGCTTTTCAAATTTTGTTTCCAAAACGACTTTTTTCCCACCTCTTCGTGCAGCCCTCACTTACAGCCCCACAAAAGGAACAAACCTAATTTTATAGCAATAAATGGCTAAAATATGGCAGAAATAACGGAATTTTGTCATTCTTGTAAATGTTGCCTTAAAAATTCAGAGCATGTAGGTAAGAAGAAGATAAGAAAAAATCCTATAGGATGGGTGTAATATCTCCCTCCGCTTGGATGCGAGGGTCATTTCAATAAAATAATTGCATAAACTAGAAAAAATTAATTGAAAAACAACGGCAACGCTTACAGTAATGTTTTGTAGCTTTTTGGAAAGCCAGAAATCTATTCTTACGGTTAAAAATTAAGTTTTTTTGATGAACAGTTTTTGCAAAAAATTGTTTCAAACTCAACATTTTGAAGACAAATTATTTGTTTTTTTTTTCAAAATTTTAGGTTTGAAAATAGTGTTTGCTAAAATTGTTTATTCAAAGAACTTTATTTGAAAATAAACTATAAAATTGGACTTCTGGCTTTCCAAAAAGCTACAAGACATTACTGTAAGTGTTGCCGTTGTTTTGTAATTATTTTTTTTTCTATTGTATGCAATTATTTTATTAAATTTCCCCTCCCGTCCAAGCGGTGGGAGATATTACCACCCTCCTGTAGGATTTTTTCTTGTCTACTTCTCACCTGCATGCTCTGAATTTTTCGGCAGATTTTACGCGAATTTCCAAAAAAAAGAGGACATTTAATTTACCCCTACAGCGGATATAGGGATGAAAATAAAAATCTGAAAAAATAAGCGAATTTTTGTTTTTCACTTAGAGCTGATTTAGGCACATCCAAATATTAAAACTAAAAAAAAACATTATAACGAACATCATAATGAATATGCCCCAATAAGTTTTTAATTTCGTTTTCAACCTCCAGTACCTATTTATTTTGTGTAAACAACCCTCTACACGTCTGCACCGTGACTGACGTCGTAAACAAAATTGTACTATAGTACAAGAATTTAGTCTGTTAAATCGCTTTTTTATTCCTCACTTTTCGATTCATTCGATACCAAAACGTACGTACCAGACCCTCATATTCATATTTTGGTGATGCACCCACAGACAAAACTAGCAGTCAGCTCTTTGACTAAAGACGCTCAAAGTAAATGAGGGTAATGTTTTTTATTTAAAGTTCTTTTACTTACATCTTAATATCTACTTAATTATTTATTCAACAGCCTTGAATATGTATCTTATGACCTTTAGTCCTACAAATTGGCGTTTCGTCCGGCCTGCTCACTTGGGCTCATCAGTGACATAGTGCGGGCCTTTGTCATACGCAATTTGTATTAAGGTCAGTTTAACTTTCTCGCATAAAACCACTGTAAACTATGTATATCCAACAAGATTATAGTTCCTAATCATTAAGCTGGAAGTTTTTTTTGTCCGTGGCCAGGCATAGTTTCTATAAGAAGGTTTTTTATAATAAAAAATTCTATATACTACTGAAGACTTGGCATTAAGGATTGGACTTGTTGAATTATTTATTTCGTTAGTATATAGAATTTGTATTATAAAAAACCTTCCTATCTTCAAGATACTCATCATAAAATCGCATGGTTTTCTAAAAATTAATAAAAAGTTTTTGGCGTTTGGCAATTCTATGTACCAGCCTATATTCTTCTCCCATCCCTTTTTCATAAAGTGGCGCTAGAATATAGTTTATTTTATCTCCTGTATTTTAAGAACTTTTTCCAAAATGATCAGAGTACACCCACTAATAGTTTGTGTTAAATAATGAGGGCGGCTTTCCTTCTACAAAAGTGCAAGTTAGCTGTATATGGGGTTTTAGTCTTAGATACATTTAAACAAGCAAATATATCTCCTTCAAAATCCTCAAGCCCATTTATTTTGTTGTCTCGTGGTATTCAGTCAGACTGTTGGTTGTTCGGTTCGTGGTTTGAAGGGGTATTGAGCCCTAAGAATAAATTATTAGGAAAAGAGGGTTTCCATTCTACAGTATAGGGAGCCGTTTTGTAGCAGCCGTAAATCATGCATGCCATTTCGCACTCACATAATAGTAAAACCGAATAAAAAAGAATTTATAACTCCAGAAAAGTTAAACGGGTATTGACAGCGTTCACCACAATTTTCATACACCTACAAAAAAAGGATCTACGCATTCTTTGTATAACTCCAAGCATGTGAAACTGACCAATTTCCAATGCAGGACAAAGGCAGTCCATATATTTCGTTTTGTGAAAAGGGCACGTAGCGATTCAATTTTGAGCAGCAATATCTTCAGTTTTACCGATGACATTCTCAACCTATCTTTGAATTTAAAGCCACTTTTGAAATTTAAGTTACTTCTGATTCGGTATCGGTAGATCTTCCTTCGTCAAATCACTCTCTGTCAAATAGCACGCTTATTTCCGTCATAACTGCTGAATAACACCTCATTTAACGATTTAAAATAAATATTTTTGTTTCAACACGGAAGAAGTTAGATATTATCAATAAAATAAAGTTGGGGTTTTGACGGTTTTCACTAATGTGTTGAAATTACAAGCTACCTTCAATTTGTACGAGTAATACAAGTAATCGTTAGTATTTTGTAGTATTTGTGACTATTATGAAACAGCATTATTGTACTACAAATGAAAATATGCTTGTACTTTTAATTATACTGCTTGTAGTTTGTACTTTTCTGCTGCTTCATTATGAAACGAAATTGTACCAAGTAAAAACTAAAAGACTAACACTTGTATTTATTAGATTTTCTTAGAACACGCTTGGGCAGCTGTCCAGCTAGTCAATGCCCAAATAGTTTAGGCAACTTGTTATTTATAAACGCATTCCAACGATCGCCTAAATGTGACCTCATTTATTCAGTGACATGCCTGTATTTATTCATTTTTCAATGAATTAATGAATTTTAGTACGCTTTGGGACACGTTCAACTAGCTTTTCATTCATTTCAAAACTGGAAAATTAGAAAACCAGAAATATTTGCCCACCTTATTCATTAAACGTGTCTACTTTGAAATAAGATTTGGACAACCAATTTCAGTGGATAAGTTAGTCAATCGGTGCTAAGTATTTATAAATAACATTTTGGAGTTGGACAGGTGTCTAAAGTTAGACATCGCTTGGAATGTGTTTATAAATAGCACTGTAATAGTATTGCTTTGTACTTTATTATGAAACAGGGCCCAGATCATATGGACTCAAATTGTATACCTTAGCAATGCAGCTTTTCTATCAAGAAAATCAGTATATTGATTATTTAGGTACATACTTAGCTTTGAATAAAATTTTACTTTAAAAAGGTTACAAAAATCTACAAAATTCTGAAGAAAATTTTAATTTCAGATTAGAACACAATTGACATCCTTAACAATTAACAATCGCCCTGACACCCATCGTTTCCATAACAATTCATAATAAATAAAAATTACAAACAATTCTAGTGAAAATTCCCTTTCGAATACACCAAATTTTTATAATTAAGGAAATTAATTTAATGTAGTACACCAACCATAATCATAATATTTTGAGCGAAAGCAGGGCAACTTCAGGATTATACGGACATTATTCCGGCTGTCACCTTCTATTTGTATTTATTCAATGGTTATTATGTCTGTTCGTTTACTTCCGAAAACTACGAATTTAAGTACAATTTTATTTTTTTATATGCACTTTGACAGAACTTTGGGCTAAATTCGTATAAATTCGTAGTTTTGGGAAGTATGCGAACGAAATTTTACCAACTTTTATTTTCTTGAGTTGTCATTCTTGCATATGTTGATTGAGATTTATGATTAATGTACGACAACTCTGGCCGACTATGTCGTTTGGCGTTTAGTCAAAAATTAGTTTAAATTATTAAATTTAGCATTTTTATATATTCTACGCGACCACCGAGATATTTTCTGCGAACTGCCCAACACTTATTCGCAATCCACAACATCAGGACGCATTCCACAAATCTGCGAATGAAAAATTCGCTCGAATTTAACCTCAAATTTTTTTAGCACCCATTTTACTGGTTTATTTTGTATGACAATTCGCGTCTGTCAGCGACCACTCATGTGAAAGAAATGTCAAAACTCACGACCATTCGCAATTCGCAGTTCGCTATTCGCAGCCCATATGAAAGGCACTTTACAGCAAATTAGTTCGTTCCACACGTTTTGACAGTTTTCTCCTCTCTGAGAGAATTTCATTCCACTTGTCAAAATTTGACATTATTTAGTCCGAAATAGTGCGAAGAGTCCAAGGAACAAACCTAATTTTATAGCAATAAATGGCTAAAACATGGCAGAAATAACGGCATTTTGTCATTCTTGTAAGTTATTCGTGTATAGAAATATCAAGAGCCCCTTATAGGAATATCCAAAAACAATATTGTGGCCAAGTGGATTAGCTCAACCGTTAAGCTGTTAGCCAATTAAACATGTGTACCTAATTACCTACCTATTTTCAGACAGAATTACGGTAAGCAATTTCTTTTTTGTTGCATTTGATGAAAATCGTCTGTTCATTTTTTTATTTAAACTTGCCGCATAAGTGTGGGACAACAACTACCTGGGTAAACGTAAAAATAAAATAACTAGGTACCTGTACACCTACATATACCTATTACAATCTTCGATTTGAGTGATCCGAAAATCAATTGCGGCAATAAAGTACCCAAATTGTCCTTGAAAATACAAAACAAATGGGAAAACACCAGAAAATTGCACTTAAATACTTGGAAGTAATTAAATGTTGAAGAAAGAATCGTGATAACACGTGTCAAAAATAACAGCATACTTTCAATATTAGATTCCTATCATCTACGGAATCTCAAGTATATATTTCACTCAAGGGGGTGTATTGAGATACATGATTTACTGCCAAACCTTTTTTCTCCCTGTCAATTTGAGAAATCAAACAAATCATAATAGAACAAAATTCACACGGGAAATATACATAGGTAGGTACATCCATACACAAATAAATAATCCAAGGGATGGACAAGCAAAAACAATGGTTTGCCACCATCACCACGAATCCTGTAGAACAGTTCGTAATAGTTCTCAGTTTCATCTACCTACCTGTTTGTTTTTTTTTTTTTTTTTAAGAAAAATATTTGCAAATGTTAATAAAACCTTACGGTTGGTCTTTGTATTAGCTACAGCTGAAGGTTTAGTTTTATTTGTTTGGAAGGTGTGATAGAGCAATATAAATTTTTAGACTCACCGGTATGTGTTCGTTTGTGGATTTTAAGATTTTCACTGCGCGCAAATACCTTTCCACATCCAGTGAAAGGACAGGCAAATGGTTTTTCGCCAGTGTGTACACGAATATGGTTCACCAACTTGTATTTGGCCTTAAATGGACGCCCGTTGCGACTGCAGCCGATCCAAAAACAGGCATGCGTTGTGCACTCAGGTCCGCCAACATGTTCCACAGTCAGGTGAGTTACAATTTCGTGCATAGAGCTGAAAACTTGGTTGCAAGTCTTTCGACCATTAACACTTGCCACTTGGTCGGGGTTCGCCCACAGACATTGCATTTCCTGTTTAACTGCAGATGCGGAAGTTGGCTGATGTCGCATATATCTTAGAAATGCTCCAGCTCCAACAGGGTTCATTTGCATTGGATGGTGGGGATGATGATGGTGTACCGACGGGAAATTCGTATGATGATGTGAATGATACGGATGTGAATAGTCGGCGGCACCCATACCCATTCGCATCTGATGATGTTGATGATGGTGGGCTGCTGCGTGAAAAGGACTGCTGCCAAAGGATGCAGATGCATTTTCGTGTAACCCGTGATTATGATGCGGGTGCATTGATGAAATAGAGGAAAAAAGCATTGTATCGGCTGATTTGGTGCAACCTTGAACGCTGCTCGATGCAGCAGCTATGTTAATGTATTCATTTTCCCGACGTAAGACAAACTCATGCGGAGAGTATGAGCCCAGTTGGCCATTCAGATGATTCATGTGGCTGTAGCCTGAATTTTGGTAGGATGCAAAAGATGAAACCATATCTGTACTGGAAACAATCGAACTAGGCGTATCTAGTTGATGTGGGGACTGTGGCGCTTGTTGGTGTGGTCCATGTTCTTGTTGTTGTCGAAGTAAATTTCTTTCCATATGTGATGATGGATGTGGCTGCTGCTGGTGGGAGGATGATGATGGTGACATCCGTAGACCATATGAGGCTAAATGATGCTGTGAGGGTGTTGTATCAATGAATGCATTCATGCCTAAATACTAAATATATATTTAAGTAGGTAGGTACTTAGATATATCCAAAAATTTTTTCTTAATTTTACGTTTTCTTTTTTAACAGATAGGTACTAACACTTTATTTGGCTCTTAAAAACTGCACCTTAACATACCTAATTACTTATTTTATCTTGTCACCTATTTATTTTTTTTAAAGGGGTAAGGTAGGTACGTTTGTATTATTTTCAAATTATAAGAGCATTTCACTAGAAAATATTTATTAAAAAATTTGTATTAATTAATTAATCGGTGAAGCATACAGCGCGACGTCATTGATTTCACAAAAAAAAAATACAATTTTACAAGCACTTCACGCGAGCCTCGTAGCAGGACTGAAAAGAAATCACTACCTAACCTATAACCTTGCTATGTGATTGCGAAGCCAACCCCAGCGTCGACGAATTGTATTTGTTTACGTGAATCTCCTGATATATGAAGAGACCGCCTTAAATTATACCAGTTTTGTTTGCAAAGACAGACATTGGAACTGTAGTTAGATAAGGAAAGATATATTGGGTGGTAACTATCATCCTCTTGTTGGATTGGTTCATTTCCACTCTCATATGGAAACAACATTCGACCATCAGCGATATAGAACCAATGGGATATTTAACAAGTTAAAATTATACCTATTTGGTTGTTGGACGCTTGTTTATTAATTTCAAGGTGTGGCTTGTGCCTTATCGCCATTTGCCATCATCGTTGTTGCCCTAGCAGTTGTTATGTTGTATTGAACTTGTTAAGCATTGAGAACGGGGAGGATAAAATATGTTTTTTAATGAGTATAAAAACTGTACTAGAGGGTGGGAATCTGACTGGAGCGCATGTCTGTCACTCATATAAATGTAATCCAATTGTTTTGACAATTCAAAAGCATACACAACCTACTGGTTGGCTATGGGCTGCGGTGTAAGCTGCCAATCGCTGTGAGTACAACAACGATTTACACAAGTTGCTTGAAATAAGCACTGGCACTCAGTGACGTACCGAGGGGGGTGTTCTTGAGGCTAGATCCTTAGGAAGAACTTTTCAGACAAACCATCTTTAGATTCTAAAAATATTTTTTTTTAACGTTTTGTTCAAATTAAATTCCTCCAAATTATTTTCTATCTAAGCTTCGAGAATTACGAAATCGTTCAGATGAAATTACTCAATAGGTTAATTAAAAGAATTTTAATGCTCTAATCTAATAGGTACCTATGCCTGTAAAATAAAATATATTAAGCTTTGGTTTAGACAAATCTTATTTTGTTCACCATTTATCTAGAGTCAAAACTATGAACACAGGTATGTACGTAACCTATATCGTTATAGTTGCATAAATAGGAAAGGAAAAATAGGTTCTGAGGTTGAAAAATTAATTCATGAATTATCAAAATTGGTATCGACATAGAATTGCACCTCCCCCCAAAATCCCCGCAAGGGCTTTTTGTGTAGATGCATTTGAAGAGGTGGAGACGGGGGAAGTTAAAGGTCTATCAAGTAGGTATCAAGTATTTGTTTTGGTACAACCAAATCATATGATAGATACATTTTCGGAAGTTAGCTTTTAACGCTGAATATAATGTCCCTGATCACACGTGAAGAAATTCATTCATTTTCTGCGATTTGTGATGGTGAGCGGGGTAGCTTGCAGAAGAGGGAGGGGGATGAAATATTTAAAAATATTTGAAAATATTCGGTGTAGAAAATTGACGTTCTCTTTTGAGTTGCTTTTTCTATCCAATCCAACCAATCAAATCGTGTCTTTCATTATGAAAATACGAAAAACACAAAGAAGAGAACAAAATCTGCAGAATAATTTTCTTCACATCTGAACACTTTCGTTCTTCACGTGTAAGCAAGCACAATGAGACCACATCCAAAATTATATAACTTACTGGCAAAAAGTTAATGGCCTTTTTAGCACCCACGAAAAAAAGTCTTACACGCATGAAACTTTGCAAAAATATTAAATTTGTCATGGCAACCATAAATTGAAATATGCCATACAAATATCAATGTTTTAATAGTTTTTTTTTAGAGGGTTAAAGTTTGACCTGTTCTATGAAAACAAAATTTAAAAATAAGTTTTCGCTTGAAAATGACCATAACTTTGTTAAGGGCAGTAGCGGATCTAGGTTTTGGCTGTGGGGGGCTTGGGGTTCCCTCCGACACATTTTTTAAAACACCCAAATTTTCTTTTCTCAGAATGAAGGCGTGTCGGCAACTGAGTCAAAAACATATTTTTTAAAATGCAAAAATGTATGTTCCTTTGTACATAGGTACATTCTGCAAAATTGTACGATTAGAAATGAAGCATCTGGAATAAGTGATGTGCTCCAGTTGCTATTTTAGAAAAGGTGCTTTCACCGCAATGAGACATCGTACAAAAATGATATTAGGATATTATGTTTATAGGAAATTTGAATAAGTACGTGGCTTTTTTTAATTTTAATATTTTATGAAGGATTTATACATTATCAGCCGTATTTATTAAGAACACTTAAAGGCTTCTTAACTTTAAGGTGCCTTTAAATTGTTTTTAAGTGCGAAATTGGTATCTATGATCAATTTTCACATTTAAGCAACGTTACATAAATCCATCTCAACTTAAACGCCATCCACCGCGTTTAAAGGTTACTCAAAGCCATCTTAAATATATTTTGACATTCGAGAAGAATAGTTTTTTTTTTTTGTTTTTATCACAGAAATATAGGTATGTGTATGTATGCTCATATGTCATATGTATAGGTAGAGTTTTCATATTTTTGCTGTAGATATCTAATGAAAGTTTAAAGATTTGTGCTTACCAACTTGCAAACAAAATTGTTTCGTTTAGGTATTTATCAAAATATTTTTTATTATTATTATAACTTTATTGACACATAAATAAATTACATAATCAATAACAAACAAATTTAAGCTCTACCTACCAGGGCTTTGAGCTATTATCAAAATATATTTCTACTCTAAAGCTGGATTTACACCTTCGTTCTTCATTCGATGAAAGTTTTTCCACAAACAACGAACAACGAGTAAAGTTCATCCAAAATTCAAAACGGCTTTGAATTTCTTCGTTGTTCGTGTTCGGTGTTATCTACACCTTCGTTGTCCGGCGTACGGGCAAAAACGAACAACGTACACGGACGATAGCAGCAAAGGTGTAAATCCAGCTTAAGACCAAGGTATGAATGAGTTTATTTAATAAAAGGATATGTGCCTACGTTCTGTAACTCTCGCATCGAGCAATTTCTCGCATCGAACACGTGAATCATAACAAATATGACGTGAATTGGCATTAAAATTGTTTTTTCACATTTAGGCTATTGATTATGTCATATAATAAGGAAGTAAGAAGTTCACGGAATTTTATTGTAAAAATCATCAAAGGGGTCATTGAAGATGAGAAAACCGCGGAGTGCTATTAAATTGGAGGGTGCATTTTTGAGAGGGAGGTGCAAAAGCACCCTTTTTGGTTTTTTGCATATAACTCGAAAACGAAGCAAAATTTCAAGATAATTCGCAGAACCTTTTTTGTAGAGAATAAAATTTACCGTCAAAATGGATTTTTGAAAAAAAAATTTAAAAATTTTTAGTAAGCTAATTTAAAAAAAAATGTGAAAAATCGCATTTTTTGTTTTTTTTTTTTTACGTATTTGCTTATAACTTTCTTACCAGCAGAGATAGGTATAGGCATTGCTTCATATAAAAGAAAGATAATTAAATTTTCTTTAAAATAAATTAAAAAAAAAACCGTTTGGATAAAAATCGACTGAGAAATAGACTTTCAAACTAGGCTGATGTAAGGTTTTTAAAGCTTTATAAAAGGCATTTTGGGTTAGACTTGTTAGATTATACACTGAAACTGGGTGTATTAGGGAGTCATGACCAGTTGAGTCAAAAATAAAAGTCAAGTTTCAAATTTTTCGTAGCTTTAGGGTTGTCATCTAATTTTTTTCAAAATTTAAAATAATTGTCAAAACCAACACACTTGCTTTTACAAAGCCGGGTTTTGAACACATGTAAGCTTATACCTTCTCGAACATGAAAAAAATAGTTCCATACAAGTTTTGCGGTTGAAAGTCCTTGCCAGACGAGCTCAACTTTTTCAAAGTAGGTATTATAAGAAGAAATAACTTTTTTTAATTTCAAATAACTGTCAAACCTTGTTCTACAAAGCCGGGTTTTCAATATATGCTTGCTAATGTCTCCTTAAATAGAGACAAAACTGTGCCAGACGAGTTTGACTGTCGAAAATGCATGCCAGACGGCCCTTAATGTTATAATGTTGGTGATTTTTTTTCCTTTTGCTTTCTAATTTTTTAAATAATCATCAAAACTAACAAATCTACTTTCGCAAACCGGGGTATTTGGTAGTTTATTCCTTTCGATATATGGACAAAATAGTGCCAGACGAGTTAGGTATTCCAAAATAAAAAAAAAGTTATTTCCTTAATACCTACTTAGAAAATGTTTAGCTGGTCTGGCAAGGACCTTCAACCGTAAAACTGGTCTAACACAATTTTTTTTCATGTTCGAGAAGGTATACGCTAACAAGTGTTCAAAACTCGGCTTTGTAAAAGCAAGTGTGTTGGTTTTGACAATTATTTTAAATTTTGAAAAAATTAGATGGCAACCCTAAAACTGCGAAAAATTTGAAACTTGACTTTTATTTTTGACTCAAGTAGTCATGACTCCCTAATACACCCAGTTTGAGTGTATAATAGGGTGTGTCATTTATTTCAACTTTGGAATTTCCACATCTAATACCTCCAAAAAGTTGCTTTACATATTAAAATTAAATTCTTCATTTGAAATTTTCGTTTAAGTTATTGGCTTTGGCTCGCTAAAAAAGCTTGAAAAGAACACCAAAAACGTTTGTTTTAGGCTATTGATTATGTTCCCAAAAACAGGGCAATAAGGAAGTAAGACGTTCATGGGATTTTATTGTAAAAATCTTCAAAAGTGTTATCGAGGATGAGAAAACCGTGGAGTGCTATTAAATGAGAGGGTGCATTTTGGAGAAAGGGGTGCAAAAGCACCCTTTTTGGTTTTTTGCATATAACTCGATAACGGAGCAAAATTTCGAGATAATTCTGAAAACCTTTTTTGTAGATAATAAAATTTACCATCGAAATGGATTTTTGAAAAATAAATTTAAAAAATTTTTAGTTAGGTTAATTTAAAAAAATCATTGCACAAAAAAAGTACAAAATCGCATTTTTTGGTCAAATATGGTGAAAAAACGTTTTTAATACTTTTTAAGATATGGTTATTTCGAAAAGGTTTCTTTACAAAAAATTGGAGTGTCATTTTATTTTTCAGTGACATAAAATTAGCCTATTAAATTTTTTTTTGATAAGTAAAAATTGATTTAAGAACAAATTATTAATATCTGCCACACTTGAAAATTGTATAAAAATACAATTTTGAGTGATTTCGAATTTTTAATTCAAGTTTGTACTGTCTTAAATTTTTTTCTTTTTTAATTGTTTGTATACTTTATGCAAAATTATTTAAATTTGTTTATTCAGCTCAGATTAACTATGACCATATCCAAGCAATAGACAGAAAAAGTAGTTTTCGAAAATAAACCTTGTTGTTTAGCGAGCCAAAACACCATCTAATTTAAAAAAATTTTCATATATTCTTATTCCTACGATTCTAATGCAACTTTTGGCGGGTATTAAATTTTAAATCTGAACAGTATTTTTTTCGCCATACCAAAGTGACACACCCTAGTGTATAATCTAACAAATCCATCAAAATATCCAAAAATGTCATTTATAAAGCTTTAAAAACTTAACATCAGCCTAGTTTGAACGACTATTTCTCGGTCGATTTTTATCCAAATCATTTTTTTAAAAATATATTTTAAAGAAAATTTAATTATCTTTCTTTTATATGAAGCAATTCCAATACATATCTCTGCTGGTAAGAGAGTTATAAGCAAATACGTAAAAAAAAAAAACAAAAAATGCGATTTTCACTTTTTTTTGTAATGATTTTTTTAAAAATTAGCTAACTAAAAGTTTTTTAAATTTTGTTTCAAAAGTCCATTTCGACGGTAACTTTTATTTTCTACAAAAAAGGTTTTGAGAATTATATCGAAATTTTGCTTCGTTTTCGAGTTATATGCAAAAAACCAAAAGGGTGCTTTTGCACCCTCCTTCTCAAAAATGCACCCTTCAATTTAATAGCACTCCGCGGTTTTCTCATCTTCAATGACCCCTTTGATGAATTTTACAATAAAATTCCATGAACGTCTTACTTCCTTATTGCCCTGTTTTTTTTAAGACATAATCAATAGCCTAATTCGCCTGGTTCTGTAACTTGATTTTCTCGACTTGAAACTTTTCGGAATAAAATTTCTGTGAGAACCTGGAAAAATATGAGTAGAACTGTGAGAGCCTGCAAAAATGTGAGTAAAACTGTTTCTGAAAGAAAAAAGTCGAGATAATGGGGAGAGAACGATAACTTAGGCGCCAAGAAATGATATAGGTTTTTTTTAGAACAGTTTAATACAAGCATTTTTTATCATGGGAGGGGGGTCTATCTCACCCCGTTTGGACGGGAGGGGCAATTTCATAAAAAAGGATCAAAAATGTAAAAAAAAATATTAAAAAATAACGGTAACACCTACAGTTAAGTATTATACCTTTTTTTAAAGCCAATACTCTGTTCTATTAGCTTGTTTTTGACTCAAGTAAAATCTATACATGTTTTTTGAAAAAACGAATTTTAAACTCAAAATTTGCGAAAAAAAGCATAAAAAAATGTGTGAGTAGATACCGGGACCCGCGTGGTAGATGTGTAAACATTCGTTTTCACGTGAAGGTAAGGGATCGGGTCATTACCAAAAATTAGGAATCTGTTATACAAACGCTAACACAAAATGGTTGCACGGCACAAATTATAATGAATTTAGCCATTTAATAACTCCTTCCTAGAAAACTCCTCCGCAAATAAACCATCACAAATTAAGCTACTTCAACTAACTTTATGACGTTACAAAGTTGTTCCTGGATTCAAAGTTAAAGTATCAAAAAATATCTTTGAGTACATTTTCCAACTCATCTCTTTGATACTGAGTTGAAATGGTTTATCCGTCAAAAGCAGCTGAAAACACGATGTTTTCATTTTGAGTTATCTTTTGTTTGCTTCTCGATTGTTCGGTTTGGAATTGATCTCATATTTGTAATATATAATAGTTTAATTTTATTATCTCCCAGATTTGATCCGGATTAGATTATCATAATAAAACAAACAGGATCCCAGTGCGACAAGAGTGTTATATAACTATCCGATCCCCGTTTATCCTTTTGTTTCTGTATTTTCTCTCTACTCTATTCTCTATTTTCTCCCTATCTTCAACACAAAAAGCCATCTACCTGTGAGAGAAAAAACTCATTTTTGCAAAAAAGTACAAAGGGTGTATGGTCAGAATTAATTTGCAAATCGAAATCCAAAAGCAAGGTCGGATTTTGTGTTGTATGCATATAGTTACAATCCAGATCAGATCTGGGGGAAAATATAAGGGTAATATATTTTTATTTTTATTGATTTTACCGTCGATAGTGAGTTTGGACATTTTTTCCAGGTTTTGCGACATTTTTTATCTGATTTGATCGATTTGTAGTAAAGAAATTTGTGCAAGTAATGAATGATAAAAAAAATTGGAAATATTTTTGCTTAAATATTCAATTTTGTGCTAGTATGAAGTTAAATGAAATTTAATTTGAAAAATGTATGCATTTTCGAAGTGCTGATAAAAATTCTTTTCAATAATGAAATCACTTTTAAAAATTGATTTTTTTCGTCGCGAATGGTATACGATTTCAGATTGATTTTTCTTTTTTATTGTATTGGTTGATAGTTTGTGTCTATGAAGCTATAGCGATCCAGACATGTCAAACTGATGGCTTTCAATTGTTCTGGTTTGTAATGGTGTTAGTAAAAGAGGGGTAAATCTGCCGAAAAATCCAGATCTGCAAAATTGATTTTCAATCAAAAAATATATTGATTTTTTTGCCCATTAGAAGGCTTTAATTGACAAAATCTATGTTTTGACAGATCTGAAGGGGAAAAATCAATTTTTGTTACCAAAAGAAAGCCCCATTAATATCACAAACCAAAATTGCCACCCGCGATTGCAGAGATTAATACTACGTTTACATTAGGCCAAATGAGGTAATTTCGTTGAAAATTTCTCAAATTCGATACCAAATCATCTCATTTCCCATACAAATTCACATTTCGAAATGAGATAATTTCAGCAAAATTTGGACGAAATTAGGTTGGAAATTAGTTCAAAACCTAATGAACACACCCAATTGGCCACAGTTTGAAGAGCTTTGAAAAGGTTTTGCATTGTATATCCACTCTATAGTATTCTCATGAAACACGATTTTGTAGGTGGACATTTGGTCGATAGGTTCGCTGTGATCGCCTTACCGAGATCCCTTAACAAACATTAGTATTACATTTGAACGCATAGATGGCCACGAGCTTTTTTTCTTCATGAGAATACTATAGAATTTATATACAATGAGGTTTTGTATGAAAATGTCATAGCTCAATGGAAGCATAAAGAAAAATACAACAACAAAAAGCGATCAACAGCCAGTTGAAATTCGAAAATGAAATGAGCTGTCAAACGAAACTACCAAATTACAAATGAAAACACTTTTTCTGTGATTTGCGAAATTACCTCATTTCGGCTCTAATGAAAACGTAGTATAACATCAAAAGCAGCATAAGGATACAAAATAATGAAATAAAAAATTAAATTTCTAGAAAAAAAAAGCAACAAAATCTTCACCTGGCAAAATGTATGCCAAATATCTCTGTCAAGATATGATTGCATCTTGACATCCAATCAAGATATGAAACGGAGTGACTCCATTAGATATTTAATGTCAAGACGAACATTCTGAGAGAAATTATCTATGTACTGTGGAGTCGGGGTGTAAGGAATTCACTCCACTTAGCAAATACCTAAACCATTAGCTATAAAATGGAAACTACCTTACCTATTCGAGTTTACAGAGTTCTACTTACCTACAACAAACAAAATGGTTCAAAACGGAACCGTGAGCCCATATCCGTTACAGCCGATTTTCAATTTTACCCATACCGAGCGCTAAGATGTTTAGACATCAAAAAGGTTAAAAGTGTAATTTCACAAAACTGTAAAATCAAATATCATTTTTTTTTCTGAAATTCGTTGCTCTAATTAATTCTTAATAAAAAAATGAAAACTAGATGATTCTATATCTTCTAGTTTTTGATAAAATTGAAAATTACTAAAACTACTACGGTACATAACTCGAATGTTTGCTCGTTTTTTCTTATGATCTAAGTGGGTATGCAATGCATACTTTAAAACAATACAACTGCTTATAAACATAGGTATGTTAGACACAAACAAACATATTAAGAAATTGTATAAATTTGCTGCAATCGTACAGTTGGTAGTACCATTACCATTGAATAATTACAAATAGAAGGGGACACCGAACATTGCTCAAACGACAGTCACACCAAGGAGATCCAGTGGCAGCCCATGAAGCTCTAATTTCCTTTTTAAAAAATTATTGGTTTTCTTCTCGGCTAAGAGAGCCTCAAATCCTTTCATCATTTTCATGCTCTATAAAAAAAAACATGTCTCCCTTTTCTTATTCGGCCAAAAAGGAAATTTCCCAAAAGGAACAAACTTTTAAGGAACAAATTTATTACAGGGGTGTTGTATTTGATAGAGCGACGGCAGCGACAGGCTGCCGAACCAGAACACCTAATGGACGTTTTGCCCGGTGTCCCTTCTATTTGTAGTTATTCAATGGTAGTACCTAGGTAATGTGAATTGTTTTATAATGCATTACATTTTCATGTCAGAAAATTTCGAATGTGCAACTTTGGGCCGATCAAAGACGATCAAAACAAGTTTTTATCGTTACATAAAGGTTCAATACACATCGCATATTTTCTAAACAGAAACAAATTCTTTTGTTCTCGATGACTGTTCTTTGCCAAGATAAGGCACCCAAAATGCTTTTCGTGTCGGGAGCCTTTAAAATAGATTGGAATGAAAATTAGAAACTGATGTCTATTTGCGTAGGTATTCGTTCTTATTTTCTTGTATGTAGGTGGAAACAGGTTTTATTTTTTTATCGCTTTCTAAGTGGATTTTTGATGTGGAGCGTCGAGTTTCTCAGATTTAATTCAAAGCAATATGAGGCCGTGAGTGCAAAAGTGGTGTAACCCACAGTACACATATTAAAGGTAATATCATTAGAGTTTTGATTTTTGTTTCTTCTGCGCATATATCAAAATTTGTGTCAAATGTCAGTATTTGTTGTTGTTTTTACGTGTGTTTTCTTCCTCACTCGCACAGCCATTTTTATTTCTGACAATTTCAATTTTAATTTGTTGTTGTTTTTACGTGTGTTTTCTTCCTCACTCGCACAGCCATTTTTTATTTTCGACTGACAACCTGCGCAGTATAATACCTTAGATTTGTGTACTGTGGGTGTAACCCATTTTTTGGCATTTTTGATATTTTTGTCTCGTATTTTTACATTTATGCATCAAAAGTCATCAAAGCTAATTTCTAAAAGCTTTCCAAAAATGTGACGTTTACTATTTGAATCTCAGTAAAAATATTATCAAAAATCGATTCAAAACGAAAAACATGATAAAAAAAAGAGGGTTAAACCGCTTTTGCACTCACAGCCTCATATATTATTGTATGAAAAAAAAACTTAAAATCGTTGGAGCGGTTTTTAAAAAATTAATTTTGTCCCGGACCTGAGTGGAAGTATTTAAGGGGGTGGTTCCTGGGGTTATTCTAAGAAAAAATTGTATGAGGAGAAAGTTGTATCACCCCTCCCTGAGGCAGGGGGGGGGGGGGCACTTTCTGAAACATTGACTTTAAATGCAAACAAAAACATTAAAAATCAACGAAAACACATCTAATAATGTGTTTTAGTTTTTTTTAAAGTTAATACTCCATTCAACGTTTATCGCGATGATGATATTAACCGACCCACCAATGATTGCCCTAGCCGTGGTGTCCTTCTTGCTGTAAAAAATTCTATAGACTCTTCCCTTATTGCCGTATCCTGTTCCCCTATTCTTGATTATGTATCAATTAAGATCTCACTACCCCGAAAGTCACTATTCGTTGTCTGTTGTTACACCTTACCTTCACAACCCATCGAATCCTATGAACTTGCAATTAAAACGATTGATCATATCACTGATTTATGTGAACCCCATGATGAGATCCTTCTTTTTGGTGACTTCAACCTTCCTAATTTAAAATGGACTCCATCAGACGATCTTTCGTTTTATCTTGCCTCCAATCCCACATCTGCCAAAGAATGTCTCTTCTTAGATAGCCTTTCTGATGCAAGCCTCTGCGAAGTTAGTGGCATCCAAATTTTATGGGTAGGCAACTTGACCTTATTTTCACAACAGACCCCATCAACTCCTCTGTATCACCTAGTCCCCTTTCTCTATCAACCATCGACAACTTCCATCCTCCCATTCTTCTCTCGTTCTTTCACGATTCTCCATCACAGTCCACCCCCCCTACGAATATATCTTCTTACGACTTCCACAAAGCAAATTTTCGTCTAATCAATGAATACCTTAGCAAAGTCTCATTCAATTTTGATAAATTAACCGTAAATGATGCCTTAACTCTATTCTACAGAGAAATATTTTACTCTATTTCTCTTTATGTTCCTTTTTCCCGCCACAAAACCTCGTCTACTTCTCCACCTTGGTAAAATTGCAACCTTCGGTCTCTGCGGAATAAAAGAAATAAGTTATGGGAAATTTACCTCCGCTCTCGTTCGCTTACTGACTATTCTAAATATCTTGGTTCTTATCTCCATTTTACCGAGCTATACAATTCCCTTTACCAACGTTATCTAACGGAAATTCAATCCAACCTTATCAAAAATCCTAAGTCATTCTTTCAGTTTGTTAACTACAAAAGAAAATCCGATGGCTACCCAACCACTTTCTTTTTCAATAACGTAACTTCGAGTGATCCTAGCACTATCGCCAACCTTTTTGCCACATTCTTCAAACAATCTTTTGCTGATGACTCCTTTGTTCCTGATTCTGCCTATTTCAATTATCTACAAAGTTTTTCACTTGGACCGCTTCTCCCTCGAACTGTCAATCCCTTTCTCATCGAATATAAATTGAATCAATTAAACGATGAATTTAATCCGGGTCCAGATGGTCTCCCTGCCATACTTCTAAAAAATGTTCTTCCACCCTCTCTCTCCCTCTCGAAAATTTTTAGCCTTTCCCTAAATCAAGGACAGTTTCCTCAGATATGGAAATCATCTTTCATAACTCCTGTACACAAAAAGGGTCCGAAGAGCGATGTTAACAACTATCGCCCCATTGCTAAGCTTTCACACATACCCAAACTCTTCGAAAGTATTTTGTATGAAACCTTAAGTTTCCACTGCAAATCTCTCATCTCCTCCTCACAACATGGCTTTATCAAGTGCCGGTCTACAACCACTAACCTTGTTGAATTTGTGTCCTACACCCTCTCAGCCATAGAGAAAGGCTACGAAGTTGATGCTATCTCAACAGATTTCAGCAAAGCCTTCGACAAAATTTCCCATAAGCTTATTCTTTTCAAACTATCCACTCTAGGGTTTGAACCATCTCTGTTAAAATGGATTTGTTCTTACCTCGAAAACCGTTATTACAGCGTTCGATTCAGATCTGCCACCTCTTGCCCTTTCTTAGCTACCTCCGGTGTCCCCCAAGGCAGCCACCTAGGCCCACTTTTATTTATTCTCGCTATCAACGATATTGAAAGGGTCATCAAACATTCTTCTATCTCTCTGTACGCCGATGATACCAAGTTCTTCAAGACCATTTCCTCAACACATGACTCTTCCCTTATTCAATAGGATCTTGACATTTTTTCAGTTTGGTGTCTAAAAAATAACTTGGAGCTAAACGTCGCCAAATGCCAATCAATCACTTTTTCACGCAAACGTATCAAATCTCCTCCCCGTCTTTACTTGCTCCATAATCAACCCATACCCATAGTTGATAATATTCGCGACCCTGGCATTTTATGTGACCCAGAGCTTAATTTTCTCACTCACATAGACGATATCACTCTCAAAGCAAACTCAGCGCTCGGCTTCGTCAAAAGATGGTCCAAAGAATTCTCCAACCCCTATGTTACCCGGTCTTTATATATATCATTTGTTCGTCCTCTCCTAGAATATGCCTCTCAAGTTTGGTCCCCTTACCAACTTACTCAACCAACTTAAAAAACCGACTCCTGAACGCTGAACCGCTCAACGCCTCACGAAACTTAGCTTAAGTTCTTAGTTTTTAAGTTAGATTAAGAATTAGCTTGTATTAAGCCGAATAAATGGGGGTTTTGCCCCCACCAAAATTTAAAAATTCTTGCATTCGGTTTTTAAATCAAGTTGTTTAAGTGAATAGTTTTTGAGAAATTAAATTTCAAAGTCAAAATTTAAAAAAAAAATTGTGATTTTTTTTTCTTAAGTCTATATTTTTCAAAATTTTACATAATAAAGTGCTTTTTTTGTGTTCAATATTCAATGCCCTCATTATTTTTTAGTCCATCACCGAAAACCAAATGTAAAAATCTCTCTTAGATTTTGAGAAATTAAGAAAAAACAAAAGGTACTTTTCCCAAATAGGCCCCAATGAGGGCATTGAATATTGAACACAAAAAAATTCAATTCAATTCAATTTATTTAAGTATACATAGGAGAGTACAAATAAGACGTAGTCTTTTATAGTACATGCTTTCGGAAAATTATACATGGCAATAATAGTATTTATATAAAAGTTATACAAACCAAAACTTTAAAGACGGATATAATAAATATGCAAAATAGATATAAAATAAAGAAATAGATAGAAGAAGAAAGTATTAAGAAACATAGTTGTTGTTGAATAAAAAATTTACAAATACTGTATTACTAAGTTTTTTAATTTGTAACCGCTTATTATTTGTTTTATCGTGGGGGGAAGTGAGTTCCAAAGTCTGGTAGCATGGATGAAGAAGAGGCGCGAGGAGTTTAAGTAATTAAACGAGGGCATAATCAAATTGCAGGTTCTGGTTGATTGGGAGAATTGTAGTTTTTCGAAGAGGTATGCTGGAGATCTATTATATACAAGGCTGTGCATGAATTGGCAACATCTCAGGTCTAGAAACTGTTGAAAAGTGCAACCAAGTACCAGAGTATGGTAGTCCGTTATATGATCATATCGACGCAGTCCATAAACGTACCTGATTGCATCGTTAAAGGCTACAAGCAGCTTGTGTTTGGAGTGGGAGTCAAGTTTACAGTACACCGCAGTAGAGTAATCAATGATGGGAATGAATAAGGTTTTGACAAGCCTTAATTTTGTATTTATTGGAGTAAACTCAGAAGACAACCAAGTTTTCGCAATCCCGCATAAATACGACCTATAACGTAGTTTGTATGGTCAACTGCAGATAGTGAGCGATTAATTTTGAATCCAAGATTCATGACAACATTAACAAACTTAATTTGCCCTCCATTCAAAAGTACAGGTGGTAATTCAATCGTATCATATTTCTTTTTAGATATAACAATCAGTTGAGACTTTTCTGAATTGATATTCAACCCATTTGCAAGTGACCAGTTATAAATTTTTGATAGATCCTCATTTATCCTGACAATGAGATCCTCAATTAATCCAATTGGTCGTGACAGGTATATCTGGGCATCATCTGCGTAGAGGTGAAAGGAAACACTTGAGCAAACAGTAGGAAGGTCATTTATAAATAAGCAAAATAAAATGGGTCCTAATATAGATCCTTGGGGCACTCCAGTAAGCAGAGGTTTAAAATCAGAGGATTTCCCATCATGAACAACTCTTTGGAAACGATTACAAAGGTAATTGCGTAGTAAGCGAACAGATCTCACACTAAAGCCAAAATATAACCTGAGCTTCTGACACAGGACTTCATGATTCACTCTGTCAAAAGCCTTGGAGAAATCAAGCAGGCAAAGTATCGTTAAATGATCCAGATCCTATTTAATTCTTATGTCATCGAGAATTTTAATCACAGCAGTAGAGCAACTGTGACGTGCTCGAAATCCAGACTGCACTGGAGATAACAATTTATGCTCATCCAAATAACTAGACATTTGATTAGCAAGAAATTTCTCCAAAACTTTTGACAGACATGGTAATATACTAATGGGACGATAATCTGATGCCAGAGATGGCTGAGGTTTTTTGGGTACAGGAATAATTTTAGCTAATTTCCAAATATCGGGAAAATTTGATGTCGTTATACAAAAGTTAACAATGTGTGTAACACAGCTTATAACATGGGGTAAGATCATCTTGATGAACCGAAGAGATACACCATCTTCACCGATAGCATTCGATTTTAAGGAACGAATAATATTGACGATGTCAACCTCAGTAGCAACTTCGAATTCAAAATCCGCACAATAAAGCAAACGATCTTCAGGAGTAAAACTTGAGTTGTTGTTACCGTTATTTAAAAACGCATTATTTAGATCAGTAACATCAGGAATGCTATGAACAGCAATCTTTTTTCCAACACCTATTGAACGTAAATTACTCCATAACTTCTTAGAGGGCAGGTCAGTGTTTAGTTTCGAAAGAAAATATCTTTTTTTTGCCCTACGTGTTATAAACGTACAATTATTACGAGCATGACAAAATTCTTCCCAATTGCGACTTATTGGTCGTTGTTTCCATTTAGAGTACAGCTTATTACGGACTTTCATGGAGTTATGAACCTCATTGGTGAACCAAGGACATTTATTATTGCGAATCGCAACTGTCTTAAGAGGAACATGCCTATTAAAAAGATCCAACACTAAAGTTTGAGCATGATTCACTTTGTCGTTTACGTTAAAGGCTTCGTAACAGTGACGCCACGGAAGCATGCTTGCATCAAGTTGTAAAGCATTGTTATCAATTGAAGCATAGTCTCTGAATTCAAAGAATGAAGAAGAAAGAGAGCGGGTCATATCGACTCCATAGGTGCAGAATAACAGGTCATGGTCAGAAATCCCCGCCAGGGACAACTGATCTTGAAGTAGGACATATGACGGATTAGAAACCATGACGACATCCAGAAGACTAGGAGGGGCATTAGGAGAAAAATGGGTGGCATACGAATTTACAATCGACAACCCGGCAGCAGCAGCAAAATCAAGTAATTGGCGAGCTTTGGTATCTTGTTTTAAAAGATCAGCATTGAGATCTCCGCAAATTATGATGTGCTCATAAAGTGCAGTGAACTCATGCAGTGCGGAAAATAATGGTTCTGGAGAATGGCAGCGGTTGGGGTTGTAACAAATACCGATGAGGTATTTCGTCATTCCATCAGTAACTTCTAACAAAAGATACTCCACTATACTCCCTTCGGATTGCTTTAATATTTTATGTGTTAATGAAGTGCTGCAATATATCGCAACACCTCCACCAGTTGTATTCGTGAGCCTATCATTACGAAAAAGCTTAAACCCCGGAATATCATATAAACTATCGATTGAATCTTCACACAGCCAAGTTTCACAGATACAAACAATATCAACCCCCGAGTTCTGGAAAATGTACCCAAAATAATCCAATTTACTTAAATTTAGACTACGCGCATTCAGATAGCAAATTTTCAACCCTCCGCGAGCACTCGATAATATTTTGATAACCGATCGCACTGCAATTTCATCAACGCAAGCAGACACAGTTCCCATTATTCAACGTAAAAACAAACAAAAATAACTTTCCGCAAAATATAATTGAAAGATTAAAGATGCAACAACAAATATTAGAAAGAAGAAAGTAAGTAAGGAAGGTAAAGATAAAAAAAAGAGAAAAAAGACAAAAATATTTTCCGAAAAGAAGTAAATAAACAATTAAAATATTGAATTATAAATATAATGTAAATTATTAGAATTCAAATAAAATGATTGATTAATAAAATATCAAATTAAATAATAATAAAAAAAAAAAAAAAATCTACTGAAGGATCAATGAGAGAAAATAAATATGTAATAAATATAAATAAATTTAAGCAAATAAATAAATCATATTGCTGCTCCAGATGACATCAAGAATTACAGCGGTAGACACCGACACGAAGCTTTCAGGGAAGTGTTGTAGTTGTTGTAATTTTAATTTCAGAATCATCATCATTTTTTTTAACATATACGAAACCATTCCTCGTTCTTACTGATGATAGTAGACCTTCTTTACGCAATTGGTTAGCATGACGCAATATAGAACTATTCGCCGATGTTAGGCTCTCATTTATATAAACTCGATGGGAGCTATTATCATGTTCATTATCGTGAGTATAGCTCTCTAATTCAGCAAGAGTAAGACCTTTGTTTTTGTAATATGCCGAAAGGAAAGCTCGTTGTTCAGCACGGGATGAAAATCGTATAAGTAGTGGGAAAGATCTACTGCTGTTGCTGTGATTGTTGTTGTTATTGTTGCTGTTGCCAAACTGCACGTTGGGTCTCAGACGAAAAGCATCAATGTGGGGAGAATGTTCGTGACGTAGGGTAACGGCGATCTTTTTAGCAATATCAATGGTATTCTCATTTTGTACGAAAGGAATACCTCTCACAATAACATCGCAAAGACGTTGTTGGCGCTGAAAATCAGCAAGTTCCTCTTTAACTTTCCTGTTTTCCTCCTTCAGCTCCACTATTTCATTCTCATACTGCTTTAATCGATCGTCAAGAGTGGCTATGGACTCTGTTATTAAATTTTGAAGCTTACCTTCAAGCTCCGAGATCAGCTGCGCAAATTTTGATGTAAGTGTAGCTTCAAGATCAGTAAATGCAGATTTGTTAAGGCGTGAATTTTTTTGGCTGTTGAGAGTGGGAGAGTTAAATGACAAAGGAGAATTCGTCGTATTAGTGTTCTGTCCTTTGCGTCCCTGTAAAGCTGTCTTCTTGGTCTTAGTCGCTCCACAGGTTGGGGAAGCTGAGGAATTTGAATTACTGCAAAGAGCAGGTGACCCCTTCACCTCACCTTCCTTGCCTTTTCGTTCTGCTCTGGTACTTGCACTAGCTGACATATTATTTGAGTTGAGCAGATTAAGTGAATCAAATTTAAATTTAGTTTATGGGTTCAGAATTTGATTTTCTTTTTGTTTTTTTGGGATATAAACCGCACTTTAGCAACTCTAGATATGAAATTTTGTAGTGAAAAAAAATAAACAGGGTGATTAGATTACAACTTGTTTTATACAGTAGCCGGTGAAATAAAAATTAAATTGATTTTATAGGAGCTAATTAAAAGCACGTCTACACACTTGACATTCTATCATATGAGGTAAAAGTACTTCATTACGTAAAATTTTGAAAAATATCGACGTAAGAAAAAAAAAATCACATTTTCTTTTTTAAATTTTGAATTTGAAGTTTAATTTCTCAAAAACTATTCGCTTAAACAACTTGATTTAAAAACCAAATGCAAGAATGGAGTATTAGCTTTCAAAAAAACTATAGCACATTATTAGGTGTGTTTTTGTTGATTTTTAATGTTATTTATTGCATTTAAAGTCATGGTTTCAGAAAATACCCCCCCCTGCCTCTGGGAGGGGAGATCCAACTTTCCCCCCATACAATTTTTTTCTTAGAATAACCCCAGGAACCACCCCCTTTAATACTTCCACTCAGGTCCACCCTGTATATCAAATTCTTACAACATTTGAAAGGAAAAATGTTGACATGCAAATCTTAAGTATTTATTTATGTACATATGAAAATTAAATTTCAAAAAAAAATTTGAACCCGTTTTCAAGACATCAAATTTTCAAAACAATAACTTGAAACTTTTTTAAAAGTCCAGAAATTAGTTTTTGAAAATTTTGATGTGCAATATTATTTGAAATTATTTGAAATACGTATATGGGTGATTCTCTGCAAACTCTGATTCTTTTCTTAAAATATTTTCAAAAATTAAAGCTTCTTGGAAACAATTTTTGTTTTGTGTTTGTGGCTTCCTTTAGTCAGAGTATCATATCAGTAAAAGCATTTTGCTACAACTTTTAAAGAAAAAAAAATATAGTGAAATGTACTAAAACTAGTATAGACGATAATGAAACTCTTTTTCTATTTTTCTTTTAAGTTTGTTCTCCCTTTTTTTGACCATATTTTTGTTGAGATTTTTGATTGTCTAATACGTTTTGACCTCTTGACATTTTTTCTTCCCTTTTTTTCCTTAAAAAAATATCTCTTTTTCGTTTTTGAAGTCTGTTTATCCTAATCGCAACCCTTTTCCTTTTGCTGGGTTATTACTTAGTCTTTATTGCACGGAATGATTTTTGTTTGACTCGTCCGAGGCATTGCTACCGTTCTTACAAAGAAAATAGGTAGAAAGAAATATTATTGCAAGAAATTAGTTAACTATATTTAATTAAAGCTCAAAAAGTATTTAAATCCCACGGTACTGACATCCACAGTACTGACATTTAGACAGTTAATGTGGCCTTACTTCTCTATGCTAACGAGAAAAATAATTTCCAGGACAATTTTAACTTATGCCGTTAAAAGGAATACAAAATTCTTATAACCAGCCAAAAACATGCTTTAAAAATACTACCACGGTACTGACAAATAAATTTGTGACATACTTTCATCCCATGAAAACATATCACTCTTAACTGTTGTTAACTATACATAACTAGTTTATCTTTTAGAAAAGTGCAATACATACGTGTTAAAGCTAAAACAAAATGGCGGTTGAGCGGTAAATCTTTTTAATCCAAAAATAGAACTAAAACCTCGGACAACATTCATTCATATTTATTTTATTCAGCAATAAGTATTTTGACTTAATTTTTGCATTATTTTGTCAAGCAAGTATTACACTCAAACTTTTCTACGGACAACATTTCAATTCAATGAAGTATTTCACTAGAAAAAAGTAGACTCAAACGGAAAAACAAGGAACGGACATGTCACGATACTGACATTTTTGCTACACTTTCCCAACCATGTTGAAGAAGTAGCAAATTGGGTCATGATATCGAATGTTGATTGTAGTAAATAGCCATTTACACAATTCAAACCAAAAATATATACGAACATTTTCCATTAAATAAAAAAAAGCACTGGACACAAGGAATCACAGCTGAGACGGAATCACCCATATACATATAAAAATTAATCTAAATCCGTTCTGCTGATAACAAGAAAATTCAAAACATAAAAAACCATTTATGAGAGGTACTACTAATAGTTGCTAAGATTAAAATTTTATAATTTTTGATAGTTTTAGCATACGGACAAAAATTAATTAAAATCGTAGGAGTCATTTTTGAGAAAAAAATATTTTCGTTAACCGTTTTTTAACTTTTGTATGTAGGGTACCGCTGTTTTTTCATAAAAGTAAAATGTTTTCTTAAAATATTTTGGAAAGTATTAAAAAGCTCTTGAGTATTAGGTTTCAAAAATATCGATCATGTCGTTTTCGAAATATTTGATTTAAAAAAAAAATGGAAACACTTTTTTTTAAATAAATAAAAAAAAATTGTTTTGAAAATGTTGGTATACAATACTGTTTTATTTTTTGGAAGCTTCTGTATTTAAAAAAAAGATTGAAATCATAGTCATACAGTTTTGACAAAAATGCTCAATTTAAATGAAGTTCAACTTTGGATGCTCTGCCAGTCAATTTTAGTTAGTGTTAGTGAAGCTTAAGCCCGTATGACACTACATTTTTCTCTCATTTTTAATGAACTGAAAATGAAATTAAAGCGTAACGTACAATTTCTTATTCAAACTCTGATAGGTGTGAGAGGGTGCGCACTTTATCCATAAATGTAAAAATGTCACAAAAAATTTATAAAAAATGTGATTTTCAAATTAAATTCGTCAGGTTCTGGCAGCTTTTCTTGATATTTCAGAATTAAAAATGAAAAAATTATTTCAAGGTACACTCAGTTGAAAAAGTAGATATACACTGGACCCTAGAGAACACTAGGTTATGATGTATATTTTCTTTTGGGACACATTGTAAATGTGAAATTTAGTTTAGAGAAATGCTATCCCTTTCCTAAAAACACTTTTTATCCTTTTTTTGCTCTGCTGACACTTTGATAGATTTAATTAGAAATACAATGAAGAAAAAATGTAGTGTCATACGGGCTTTAAGAGACTAGAAATTGTATAATTCTCGAATAAAATAAAAAATCTGTAAAGGGAATAATTGTTATTTGTTACAGTTGTACAAACTTTTTGTATTTTTCTCGTATGAGGTTGCGGGTAAGGCTAGTAATAAATATTTATTATATATTTATTTTATTTAAAAATTTTAAACTACGTGATTTTTTGAAATTCAAAATTTCATTAGGGCAAATGAGGGTAAACAAAGAGAAAAGTCTAGAATCTATTTTCCAAACGAAAAATTATAGGAAGTTTTTTTCTTTTGCGATCGGTAGATTATTTCTTTATATGATATTTTTTGTATATCCTTAAGGCTTACCATCTAAGCTGGGGCAGATAATTGAAAACCTCAAAAATTGATAGTAATTGCTTGGCAGCCCTATGCCTTGACCATTTTTTGACAGGCAACCCATGCGCAAATTGTTTTTTAAGACACTGTCTACAAAACTGTAAACCGCTCATCTGGTACCTTTATGAGGGTACGTACAGTGCTATGGCGGGATCTTCTATTAATTAGAATGCAAAAACTATCAATATGATTGCTTTACGAAGCCTATAAATTATATAAATAAAATAAAATAAAATAAAATAAAATAAAATAAAATAAAATAAAATAAAATAAAATAAAATTAAATTAAATTAAATAAAACACTTTGAACATTAGTTCGAAAGTTCTATCGAGAATCTTTGAACCGTTGTAAATAAAATTGGAATAAAGTGTGGGAAGTTCAAAATTTACAAGAAAAATTGTTTTTTGTCTTAGATTTGTGTCTTCAAAAATAGATATACATAGGTATACCTACTTAATTTATTTTTTTTTGTTAACTTTCATAATGCAACGTTTGTATTGATAATTTGGAGCTCCCTCTTATTTTAACTTGATCGTTTAAGACGAGAAACACAGGAGTAGGTACCTACCTAATTAACTATAAAAAAAACTATAATGACCTTGCAAGAAAAAAAAAAATAGTGGCCACGAAGATTTAAATATTAAATTTCTCTAAGCCCCGACAATTTTAAGATAAAATAAATTCTTGGTTCATGTTTTCAACGAAAAATAACTGTCCACCCACATCAATAGCTAAAAATTACACTAGTTTACAAAATTTTGGGTCATGGTAGGGTCCTTAGAAAAAATATATTTTCTTGACTAATTTTGGGTCACTGAACACGAAAATCAAAATAATTTTTTTTTCCAAACAAGCGTTTTCGAGATATGCGCAAAAATCATTTTCTCAGCTAATTTTTCAGATATTCCTATAAATCTCGAAAACGGCATAGTTAATTTACATAAAATGTGTATTTTCTGAATTATGTGATCTGTCTCCTTCCGACGATGTACTGTTTGTATAAGTCGGACTGAAATTTTATAAGTTGCAGGCATTCAAAGTTTCAAAAACGAGTATTTTTGAAAAATTTCTAGTTTTTGGTTGCGCCATATGGATAGAAAAAAAAATATTTAAAATAATTTTAAGGACTCAACTGAAAAACAATCTTTTTAACAAAGATTTGAGCCAAAGTTTTTTAAAATCGGACGATAAATGTAGAAGTTATTAAATAATTAGTGAAAAAAGGCAATTTAATTTTTTTCAATAAAAGTCACATAAATGTATATTAGGGTGTCTGTTATTTCCCAAAATCATTTTTTAAAATCAGGAACCCCTAAAATCAAAATTCTATGTCCTTAAATAAATTTTTTGACCACAAAATTTTTGTCTAAGGTGATAAATCGTTGCCTCTTAGGCCATTCTCTTTTCCATACAAAGGAGTATTGAACACACCAAACTGCAAGACCAATAATGACGTGATATATATCGTTGGAAAGGTATTTTTATGAACTACAATAGTTACTAAGGAAGTTCATTTCAAATCTCTACGTGAAAAAAATTATTCGCTAGTTAAGTATAGTTTTTTCACACCAAAATGCGCTGAAACACAATTTTGGCCAGCGAATAACTTTTTTCACATAGAGATTTGAAAAGAACTTTCTTAGTAACTATTGTAGTTCATAAAAATACCTTTCCAACGATATATATCACGTCATTATTGGTCTTGCAGTTTGGTGTGTTCAATACTCCTTTGTATGGAAAAGAGAATGGCCTAAGAGGCAACGATTTATCACCTTAGACAAAAATTTTGTGGTCAAAAACTTTATTTAAGGACATAGAATTTTGATTTTAGGGGTTCCTGATTTTAAAAAATGATTTTGGGAAATAACAGACACCCTAATATACATTTATGTGACTTTTATTGAAAAAAATTAAATTGCCTTTTTTCACTAATTATTTAATAACTTCTACATTTATCGTCCGATTTTAAAAAACTTTGGCTCAAATCTTTGTTAAAAAGATTGTTTTTCAGTTGAGTCCTTAAAATTATTTTAAATATTTTTTTTTCTATCCATATGGCGCAACCAAAAACTAGAAATTTTTCAAAAATACTCGTTTTTGAAACTTTGAATGCCTGCAACTTATAAAATTTCAGTCCGACTTATACAAACAGTACATCGTCGGAAGGAGACAGATCACATAATTCAGAAAATACACATTTTATGTAAATTAACTATGCCGTTTTCGAGATTTATGGGAATATCTGAAAAAATAGCTGAGAAAATGATTTTTGCGCATATCTCGAAAACGCTTCTTTGGAAAAAAAAATAATTTTGATTTTCGTGTTCAGTGACCCAAAATTAGTCTAGAAAATATATTTTTTCTAAGGACCCTACCATGACCCAAAATTTTGTAAACTAGTGTTATAGATCTTAATTGACATCACATTTCAGCAAAGAAATCACTCAAAACTCCAATTAGGCAGGCAGATACCTAACTCCTTTTAGAGTTAGCTTGAATATTGAAAATAAATTAATTGAAAAACTTCTGGTACAAGAAAACCAAACTCAAACTACCTTCGAATGAGTTTCTCTATCTCAATTTTTTTTAAGTATACTTTTTCTTACTTCAAAACAAACTACCTACCAATGTTCAGACAAGAGAGACCAAACAAATCGAACCCGAAACCACAAACAAGTTTTTTTCTCTGTCATTTTTCGTGTGCTCTGCTCATACTTTCAGTTTTTTTACATTGACTTCTAAAAAAAAAACTTATCGTAGTCGCAAGTAGATATACCCACATGCCACAGTACACATATCTAAGGTATTATCTTGCGCATGTGGTCCGAAATGAGAACTGTCAAAGAAATTCAAGATGGCAGCCTTACGTGACCTCTTCCACTGTATTACAACAACAACGAAGAAAACAAACACAAAAGGATAATTTAAATAACACTAAAAGAATGTTAATAAACACTAAAAAGCTTGAAATAATTGTATTTGTATTTAAATAAGTAACAAATGAATACATAACACACAACAAATTTTGATGTTTAACTAGTCGGGGTCACGTAGAGTCGCCAATTTTCACTGATTTTGATGGATGCGCAGAACTGAACAAAAATGAAAACGCTAATGATATTACCTTCAATGTGTACTGTGCCCACATGCTACATGCTACAATGTTCCTATCCTATTCCTCTCCCTTATTCCTAAACACAAGAAAATCGAAAAAGGAACCCGTTTTTCTTGTTTTGTCTGTCGTTTGTTGTTGTTTGGAACCAGTTTTTCTTGTTTTTATCTGCCATTTGTTATGGGCTCTTTTGCTGATTGCACAGTTGTTTTTTTCTCTGAGTAAGGGAATTTTTAATTTCCCTTTCACTGACAAGCGATCATACGCCATCTGGTTTGTGAAGGAGTCGAGAAAAAATTTCGTCTGATTATAATACTATTAGATTTATACACAATGATATTACCAAAGATAATATAACAAGTAAAGATGTCGCACGTAGAACAAAAATCTGTGCCCAAAAATCTAAATCACCATGGGTCCACCAACATGTATCTAAGCTTTGAAAGCCATAAGCAACACTCAAAAGTTGCTTACATCTGTTTTCTCTGATATTCTCTCTGCATTCTTTTGCTATTTTGTTGCTGGACCTATGCCTACCAAAGGAAAAAAAATCATTTAATGTTCAGAGTTTGGCTTCTGTCAGTAGGAAGAAAAGAGATGGGTACCTGAATATGGACTATTTTAGTTTGTTCATTTTTTATTTCCTGCAGACAGATCGAAAGAAAAATGTGTCGAGAGAATGAATTGCCTGTGTTTTGTTTTTGTTTGTTTTTTTTTCTTCGAGAGATTTAGATTTTTTTCTTAGTTGGTTTCTTTGTCCCTGTGTATTGTTGTTGTAACTTGTGCTTGGCAAGTGCATTAAGAAAAAAAAAAACCTACCTACCTACTTACATACAATATAGATTTTATTTTATTTTCTGGACTCTGAAGTTTTGTCGATCAGAATCAAAACGAAAGAAATTTAAGTTTGAAAATATTAGGGAACGAAGTAGGTATTTCAACTCTCATGTAAAGTGGTGATCTCTTGTAATTTCATTGGTACAAACATACATATACAGTCACTCACAAAATTATTCGGAATAAAGTTTTTTTTTTTTTAAGCAAGAGTTTTTTTCCGTTATTATTCTTTGTTCTGTTATTGTTGTATTTCTGTTATTTACATTCAGTTTCATCTTGTTTTATGCTCATTTTAATATGGGAAACAAGAAAATTTAATAGCGCAAGATTAAACCTACCGTTACTTTTTTATAATTTCATCAGAGCTAGAAAAATCATTAAATAGATTTGATATAGATTAATTCCGAATACTTTTGGAAGTGACCGTAGGTACATTATGCTAAAATTTAAAAAAAAGGTATAAGAAATACCTTTAATAGATACCTAATTATTGTTTAAAACAAAAATCCCATAAAATTTACACACAATCCTACCATGATAGTACAAAAAAAAACCGTCTCTGTTTACAGAGAAATTGAACTTTCGTTACAGGTAAAAAAATATAGGCAGTTTGGCCAAAAACTATGATTTTGGCCTTAGATAAGTTAAAAAAATTGTCGTGTAAGTTAATATATTTATAATATATATATAATAATATATGTAGTATAATTGTCTAGTAGCATAAATGTCTTCTAAATTTAAAACAAATTCATAAATTGCAAGATTATCATCTTAACAGACATTTGATGTAGGTAGGTAGATACCTATGTAACTACCTTTTTTTAATAGGAAATCAACACCATATATCTACATAATGTACCTATATAAGAAGTAGAAGGTACATGGAGGGCTCAGAGCTGTACCGATCAAAGTTAGAAAAAGAAAAATTCAAAGATATTAAGAGGTTTATTAAATAAAATGCCATCATAAATTAATGAATATTTTACTCGTAAAAAGGAAAAGTCTAAAGTTTATTCTCTAAATTAAATTATTATTATTTAAAAATGAAAAACTTGAGCTAAAAGTATCCACAAAAATCTGCAAAATAAAAACAAAACATGACTTGGTTCGGTACAGCTCTGAGCACTCCATATGTACCTATGTACCTATGTAAATTATATTTTTTGATGTTAGAATCTTACCAAAAATCTACTTGGCATTTTTATTAAAATACCTATAGGTACACCTTCTGTAAAAGGTCCCCAAGTTTCATACAATAAACATTAATTTCCTACCTAAAACTAAATATTTTATACATAATCTCTCGTCAGTAAAAAAATCCTAAATGCAAAACTGAAACAAAATATAAATGGAGATTCCACGACGTAAATACTTAGAGAAAACAATCGCACAAAAACACCCACCCCCTCACAGACAGGACGATATAGCTAAGTATGTATGTACATAAATACCTACCCTACGAAAATACATAATTTGTAAGATCATCGTAATCATAATTTTGATCAAACCAATGAAATTACAAGAAATCAATTATTTACATGAGAGTTGAAATACCTACTTTGTTCCCTAATATTTTCAAACTTAAATTTCTTTCGTTTTGATTCTGATCGACAAAACTTCAGAGTCCAGAAAATTAAATACAATCTATATTGTATGTAAGGTAGGTAGGTAGGTTTTTTTTTTCTTAATGCACTTGCCGAGCACAAGTTACCACAACAATACACAGGGACGAAGAACCCAACCAAGGAAAAAATCTAAATCTCTCGACGAAAAAAAAACAAACAAAAACAAAACACAGGCAATTCATTCTCTCGACACATTTTTCTTTCGATCTGTCTGTAGGAAATAAGAAATGAACAAACTAAAATAGTCCATATTCAGGTACCCATCTCTTTTCTTCCTACTGACAGAAGCCAAACTCTGAACATTAAATGAATTTTTTTCCTTTGGTAGGCATAGGTCCAGCAACAAAATAGCAAAAGAATGCAGAGAGAATATCAGAGAAAACAGATGTAAGCAACTTTTGAGTGTTGCTTATGGCTTTCGAAGCTTAGATACATGTTGGTGGACCCATGATGATTTAGATTTTTGGGCACAGATTTTTGTTCTACGTGCGACATCTTTACTTGTTATATTAGGGGTATTCATGCAACTGCGTAAAACACTAGATAAGTTTACGATTTGGTTAATTTTATCTTTTGGTTAATGAACTGTCAAATTTTGTATGGGAAATGGTTTACACAATTTGGTTAATTTTATCCAAGGATTTAGCTGCGGAAAATTAACCAAATATTTGGTTAAACTTATCCAAACGTCATTCATTGTGACTTTTAGAGATTGAATTAGGCGTGTTTGTGACTTTTAGAATTAGATATGTTTAGAAACATGATATAAATGATATCTTGGAGAACCAAAAAAGCTCTGAATGTGTTCTGTAATTATTGCATTGCAATTAGTTGGCGATAAAAGTTGTGAATTAAAACGTAGTTTACACAAAAAAAAAAAATTACATTTACTCAACGATTAAAGGCTCTGCCCTACCAACGCGAAATTATAGCGAAGCATTCAAAAAGACAGTTTTTTGTTGTTTTTTAGTATTGAAATCATTCACTTTAATTTCGTGTTGCTTTGGGGGAGCCTTTAGGAATGCTACTTTTCGTAAATTATTAAGGTAGAACTATAAATTCTCACCGAAACCAATGCGAATCTTTCGTTGACGACGACGAACGTGTTGTTTTCATTTACAACAACGTGTTGTTATTATTGTTTTTGTTGTGGTCAACGAATGATTCGCACTGGTTTGGAAGATTCTAAATACAGTCGACTCCCTCTAACTCGAATTTTCACGGGATATCAAAATCAGTTCGAGTTAGAGAGAGTTTTGCAAAAATTCAAGTTAGAGAAAAATATTGTATGGTTTAAAATTTGAGGGGAATACAAATTAGGGCGAAAAAGTTCGAGTTAGAGGGAAATTCGACTTAGAGGGAGTTCGACTTAGAGGGAGTCGACTGTAGTTGGAAGCTGTTAAAAACATGTCATTAGCCAATGCGAAGTATTTTTCTGAACTGTTAAAATCAGAAAAAAAACATATGTACTTCACTTTTTCTCTTTTTTTCGTTCCTACATCAACAAATTTCAGTTTCACTTCCGTGAAGTGTACTCGGGGGCGCTCTATTCACTTCTGAAAGCAAAAGTTAACGAAAATGAAGAAAAGTACATTATGGGCGTGACATATGATTTGTTTGTATTCGCTGATTTTCATCCGACCACTGCCGTGAGCTTGCGACTAATCTATTAAGATAGAACCATTGTATATAAATTCTATAGTATTCTCATGAAGAAAAAAAGCTCGTGGCCATCTATACGTCCAAATGTAATACTAATTTTTGTTAAGGGATCTCGGTAAGGCGATCACAGCGAACCTATCGACCAAATGTCTACTACCTACAAAATCGTGTTTCATGAGAATACTATAGATTGGATATACAATGGTAGAACTATAATAATTGTTGATAGTTTACTGAAGTGGTCGGTTGAAAATGAGTGAATACATGAAAACCATACTCATCTCACGGGAGTGAAACTGACATTTGGTGAAGTTGGAACGAAAAAAAGAGAGGGATGATTCATTTTACTTAAGTGGAATATTCCTCACTTCTTCTTTTGACTGTTTGGAAAGCAACTTTTCGTGGGTTTTTAACCCATTGATTTTGACAGGCAAAAGTTTCGTTGTCGTTCCAAATATTTCGCATTGGTTTGAGAAAGCCTTAAGTGCCCTTTCACACGAGGAAACTGAGTTGCCAGCAACTTTTAGTTCCTGGGTGAGAAGGGCAGGAGGAAAGAGGGGCGAACAGAATCTCCCCGGTCAAGGATTTGAGGAGATTTTTTGACATTTCCTTTCACATCTAGGTTTAGGTGTGTTCAACCAATAGACTTTCAAAGGAAATTTCAAAAATTGCCTGGAGATTTGTTTCCTTGTGTGAAAGGTACAAGAGATTTTTAAGGAGATTAAAAGAAAACGTCAAAAAAATCTCCAGCAACTTGTTTCTTCGTGTGAAAGGGGACTAATAGTTCTAACTTTACATTTTGTTTTATCCTTCCGAGTTTCCGACTTCACGTTGGTTCGGGAGAGGTTCTCTATTTAAAAATTACTACGTTTACAAGCAGGATTGGGAGGTCCAGGTTTTTTGTCACTTGAGTTGAGTTGAAATGTTATTGAGATTCCAGCAAAATGAATGGCATTGATGTATTTATTTCAATGCAAAACAAATATAATTGAATTAACAGGAGTACTTACTACACGTATCTATTAAAAAAAAAAATATATATTTGTGCACACACATGCAAATAAACAGACCATAATGCATTATCTGTAAAACCAACTCCTCGACCCAAGCCGAACACGCCCAAATATTTGACGTTTAATGAACAGCTGATTCAATTACACAGCATTTAACCAAATTAATAAAAAGGTCGTTCATGCAAACTTTTGCGTAAACTTATCATTTTACACAATTTGTAAACTTACGACGTTGCATGAATACCCTTATTATCTTTGATATTACACTTTTGGAGAAAATTTAATTGTCCCTGATCACACGTGAAGAAAATCAAGCATTTTCTGCGATTTGTGATGGTGAGCGGGGTAACTTGCAGAAGAGGAAGGGGGATGAAATATTTTAAAATATTTGAAAATATTCGGTGTAGAAAATTGACGTTCTCTTTTGTGTTGCTTCTCCTATCCAATCCAACCAATCAAATCGTGTATTTCATTATGAAAATACGAAAAACACAAAGAGGAGAACAAAATCTGCAGAATAATTTTCTTCACATCTGAACACTTTCGTTCTTCATGTGTAAAGCATAGTACGCAGCTGAAGTGAAACGAAAATTTTCATACAGAAATTGACACAACGAAATCGTAAACGAAACATTTCGTAGTGATTTTTGTTATGTAGTACGCAGTTCGACAGTGAAATGTCAATAAAACTGAAAATCCTAGCAGATACTCGAACCAAGTCTCCACTCATTTTTCGTATACAATTAATTGTTCGGAACATTATTTCAGACGAAAATTTGACAGTTTGTTATATTTTGCTGTTGAATTTTATTTAAAAATGAAAATGGAAGAAAATACCGTCGAAACGAACTACAGAACACAATTATTTGGATCCCTTAGCACCACAACAGACGACACGAAAACAAAAAAAAACAAGAATTCACATCAGACGAGAAAAAAAATTGACTTAAGATTTTAAACTGTTTTATTTTTGTATTTATTTTGACATCTTTCTGATAAAACTCTCCATATTTTTTTTCGCAATCACTTCGTTTCTGATTTCTTTCTCGAGTTGGAGACCCCAGAAAATTTTCGTTTCACTTCAGCTGCGTACTAGGCTTAAGCAAGCACATTGAAACATACTTTTTAAAGCTGAAAAGTCACGTTCCGAAAATTTTTGAATAAAGTTCGTTTTTAAATGTCCCTATAATAACCGTGCACAATGAGACTTTTCGTATCAAAAAAATGCATTTCATTCTCATTTTGAACATTTTTTTCTGCACTTAGTGAGTTTTACCTTTGAACCGACGATTTAGAAAACTCCTGTTGACATTAGATGTATATAGGATAAACTCAGTTTCTTTAAATACAGATTCTTTAAATGCAAAAGAAACTTTCCATACACCCAACCTCGCTCCTACCCCAAATCCCATAATGTGCCCAAGCAGTGGGGTTGCATACAAACCTCACTGCTTACGCCAGCTTAAATACTTAGCAAGCAAAAAACAAAAATTTCATACAAAAGTACTTAATTACTTACTTAAGGTGGCGCTACAGTCCGGCTGTCTCCAGTTTCGCACGCCAAGTAGGTTGAGGTCCTCTTCCACTTGCGTGCGCCACCTTTTACGCTGTCCACCTCTACTGCGTTGTCCCACGGGGTTGGATTCAAAGACTTTCCGGGCCGGAGCATTGGTGTCCATTCGCTCTAGGTGACCCAGCCATCTTAGTCGTTGGCTTTTCACTTTTGTGGCTAGGTCGGTGTCGCTGTACAGCCCATACAGTTCGTGGTTGTATCTTCTCCTCCATTCCCCATCTATGCAGACGGGACCAAAAATCACCCGGAGAATTTTCCTCTCGAAACAGCCTAACGCGTTCTCATCCACCGTTAGCAGTGTCCATGCCTCTGCACCATACATCAGGACCGGGATGATAAGCGTCTTATACAGGGACAGTTTAGTTGCTCGAGAGAGGGCTTTGCTTCTCAATTGCCTTCTTAGCCCGAAGAAACAGCGATTGGCAAGAGTAATTCTTCGTTTGATCTCAGCACTGGTATCGTTCGCTGAGTTTATAGCGGATCCTAGGCAGACAAAGTCTCTGACCACCTCAAAATTATAGCTGTCTATAGTGACGTTCTGTCCTAGACGTCGGTGTTGGGTGTCCTTTCTTGTTGACAGCATATATTTCGTTTTGCTTTCATTCACCGTTAAACCCATCTTCTTGGCTTCCTTCTCAATGCTCACAAAAGCACCACTGACATCACGCTTTGTTCGTCCCATTATGTCAATGTCATCAGCGTAAGCGAGTAATTGGACGGACTTTTGAAAGATTGTGCCTCTAGTGTTGACGTGAGAGTTTTGCACTATTCTTTCAAGAACGATGTTGAAGAAGTCGCATGACAGCGCGTCGCCTTGTCTAAAACCTTTTTTGACATCAAAGGTGTCGGTGAGGTCTTTGCCGACCTTGATGGAGCAGCGTGCATTCTCCATCGTCATCCTGCACAAACGGACGAGTTTGGCAGGGATGCCAAAACTAGACATTGCTCTATATAGCTCGTCTCTATAGATGCTGTCATACGCGGCCTTGAAATCGATAAAAAGGTGGTGGGTATCGATTTGAAACTCCTGGGTTTTCTCCAAGATCTGCCGTAGTGCGAATATTTGGTCGATGGTGGACTTCCCTGGCCTAAAGCCACACTGATATGGACCTATCAGGTTGTTGACGAATGGCTTCAGGCGTTCACAAAGTACGGCAGAGAAGATCTTGTAGGCGATATTAAGAAGGCTGATGCCTCTGTAGTTGGTGCAGTCCAGAGGATCGCCTTTCTTGAGGATCGGGCAAACAATGCTGAGGTTCCATTCATCGGGCATGCTTTCCTCCGACCATATTTTACAGATGAGATGGTGCATACTCCTAACCAATTCATCGCCAGCCGCTTTGAATAGTTCAGCCGCAAGGCCATCAGCTCCAGCAGCTTTATTGGACTTAAGTTTAGATATGGCTATCCTCACTTTGTCAAGATCGGGTAGACGGAATTGTTGGCCTACGTCGTCCAAGTTGAATGGTGCAATTTGCATGTTAGCGGAATTCGGTTCGTCATCGCCGTTATACAATTTACATTTCCACCACGATGTTCCCCTAATCGTCTTTGCAGGCTTCGGTTCGGGCCTTGTAACCTTGGGAGGTTCTTTTTACTTTTTGGTAAAACTTCCGAACTTCATTCCTCCAGTGGCATCTCTCTAACTCCTCGATCGCGCGCTTCTCATGCTCTTTCTTCTTCCTTCTAAGAAGCTTGTGTTCCTCTCTCCTCTTCTGCTCGTAGAGCTCGCGAGCAGCTCTGGTCCTTCTATGCAGCGCCGCTTTGTATGCCTGTTGTTTGGCTGCATGTACTTGCCGGCATTCTTCGTCGAACCAGGGGTTTCGCTGTGGTGGTCGTGCAAAGCCCAGCTCGTCAGAGGCGGCATCTCTGATGGCTTCCTGGCAGTTTTTCCACTGGTTCTCGATGTTTGCAGTTGGCGGCAAAGGACTAGTTAAGAGGGCGCGAGAGACTCGATCGGAAAAGGACCTGGCGATTTCCTGCGACTGTAGCCGTCCGACGTCGAAATTCCTCACAGTATTTCCCTGTTTTGGCTTTGGTCTGGATATCCGTAGCATTACCTTTGCTACAACGAAGTAGTGGTTCGAGTCAACGTTGGTTCCTCGGAACGTTCGGACATCCTTGATACTGGAGGAGTGCCTTGCGTCGATCGCAATGTGGTCAATTTGGTTGGCGGTTGATTGACCAGGAATTCGCCATGTCCCTTTATGTATATCGAGATGCGGGAACTGCGTACTAGCTACCACAACGTTTCGCCCCGCAGCAAAGTCGATTAGCCTGAGTCCGTTATCGGAGGTGGTGTCGTGCAGGCTGTATCTTCCGATTGTGCCACCAAAGACGTCTTCTCTTCCCAGTTTGGCATTAAAATCACCCAAGACAATTTTAATGTCATAGCTAGGGCATTGCTCATATGTCTTGTCCAGGAGCTCGTAGAACTCGTCCTTGGTGTCGTCATCTTTCTCCTCTGTGGGGGCATGCGCGCATATCAGGCTGATGTTGGCGAATTTAGCCTTGATGCGAATTGTCGTGAGGCGCTCGTTCACATAGTTGAAACTCAAGACTTCTTGCCTAAGTCTGCCTCTAACGACGAATCCACATCCAAAGAGACGCTGCCCTTGTGGTCGGTAACAGTCACCGTAGTAGATATCGCAGTCTTTCAGTTTTCTCTTGCCCGGCCCATCCCATCGCACTTCTTGGATGGCGGTGATGTCTGCTTTGTAGCAGTCTAGGGCCTCCGCTAAATGTTCGGCTGCGCGTGGTCTATAGAGAGACAGAACATTCCACGTGCAGATCCGAAGTTCGTTGTCCTTATTTCGTTTGCTTGGTTCGTCAACAGTAAATCCGTCCGTATCCGAGGCTTGTTGGTGCTTTGCAACTAAGATAGCTTTACGTGGCCGGGAAGTCACCCCGACGGCACGACCCCCAACCTGAAGGACCAGACCCTTACAATATAACTCCAAGGGCGGGGAGCCGGATTAACCGCTCCTTATAGGCCTGAGCTCCGAATATGTCGTAGTAGCCCGTATAAGGTGTTCACTAAGTAGTTCAGCCTAACTGAAACTGTAGACGCCACCGTTGATTCCATCTTGAGAATTCTTCCGCTGCCGCCTGGATGAAGGAGAAGTGCCTTAGTGGGAACACTCCTCCCCCCTCTCTCGTTTGCTGCCCCCTAAAACCGTCCACAGGGATTGGAACCCCATCTTCAGTTAAAGGTACTAGGCACCCGATGTTTACCACTTGGAGGTGAGAGTAGGAGTTGATAGACAGAGGTTAACTTTGAAAAAAAGCTTGTGGACGCTTGTGTCCTCTTGAATGCACCGTGTCTACCCTTTGAACATCATACAAAAGTAGTTATAGTAATTATAGATTTTCTCAAATATTAAAAGATATAGAATCATCTAGTTTTCAATTTTTGATTAAGAATTAAGCGGGCCATTCACGTTAAGACTGTCGCACAGTCTGTCGATCGGACTGTTGCAACGACTGTCGAAAGTACGCACACACGTTGCGAACCAGTTTTACGAACAGTGTGTCAAAAAATTCCTTAAATTTGTTTTTTTATTAATTTCGTCTCCAGAAACAAAATAAAAACTATGAAGATTATTTGTAGACTGAGTAGTTCGGTCGCAAGAACTGTCTCAAAAACTGCCATTCACTATACGACCATTCTGTCGTGTCGCAAGGTTCGTTGAAATTTTCAACGGACTTCCAACCTGTCGTTAGTCGCACGGTCCGATGTACAACAAGGACATTCACGATAGAACCTGTCGTATACGACTGAAATTTGTCGGACAGTCCTTACGACAGTTTTAACGTGAACGGCCCGCTTTAATTAGAGCAACGAATTTCAAAAAAAAAAAATGATATATAATTTTACAGTTTTGATAAATTACACTTTAAACTCTTTTGTATGTCTTTTTTTCGAAAATTTTGAGTTTAAAATTCGTTTTTTTTTTTTCAAAAACCATGTACATATTTCACTTGATTCAAAAACTAGCTTATAGAACAGAGTATTGGCTTTAAGAAAGGTATAATACTTAATTGTAAATTGATTCAAAATAGCTTTTTATGGCCTTTAGTCCTATAAATTGGCGTTTCGTTCGGCTTACTCACTTGAACTCATCAGTGACATAGTGAGGGCTTTGTCATACGCAATTTATATTAAATTCAGTTCAACTTACATGAATTTTTCAACGAAAATCCACTGTAAACTATATCCAACAAGATTAGAATTCCTAATCATTAAGCTGGAAGTTTTTTTTTTGCCCTGGGCCAGGCATAGTTTCTATATAAGAAGGTTTTATAATTCAAATTCTATATACTACTGAAATAAATCAAGCAAGTAGAAGACTTAGCATTAAGGATTGGACTTGTTGAATTATTGATTCAAAATAGCTTTTTATGGCCTTTAGTCCTATAAATTGGCGTTTCGTTCGGCTTATGCTATGTTTCCACCAAAGGTTTATCTCAGATTAGATTAAATAAATCTTTTTAGTGTTTCCACCGCACAAAAAGATTTAAAAAAGATTAAATTTGACAGCACCTTCAAAAATGCAAATGGCGTTTCAATGTTTCTTATGAAGTGCGAATGAGACAGAATGTTTGATTCGTGTAAAACAATGAAGAACTGAATGCGAGTCTCGAATGATTCGTTCAGCACAATGTAAGAATAGGTTAGTTCGATTTGTAAAACAATTTGTCCTAGGAAGATTTAACAAGATTAATTACTAATCTTCAAGATTTACGAAATAAATTTGTATGGTAAATCTCAGAGTTTTGTAGGAGATTTGAGGTAAATCTTATTAAATCTCAGATTAGCGCTAGGTGGAAATGTAGCATTACTCACTTGAACTCATCAGTGACATAGTGAGGGCTTTGTCATAGGCAATTTATATTAAATTCAGTTCAACTTACATGAATTTTTCAACGAAAATCCACTGTAAACTATATCCAACAAGATTAGAATTCCTAGTCATTAAGCTGGAAGTTTTTTTGCCCTGGGCCAGGCCTAGTTTCTATATAAGAAGGTTTTATAATACAAATTCTATATATACTACCATTGTATATAAATCTAATAGTAGTATTACTTGAGGAAAAAGATACTAGCGCTACAGACGACTGAAGAAAGAAGTGTATTATTCCCTCATCATTGCTTCACACCCAACTCACAGCAGACGAAAGATCAAAAAATACATTATTTCCTCACTACATGATAGAAGGCAATTATCTTCTTTCTCCTCACGTCACAGCAGTGCTAATATACGAGAGTGAGAAGGGAACAAAAAAAGAGAACCAAAACAAGATGCCGAAAAAAAAAATAAAGAATGAATTGGTATGTATGTATGTACATGCATACATACGTATGTACAGACATTTAGGAGAAGAGGAAATAAAAAGAGGATCAAAACAAGTTTTTATCGTTACATAAAGGTTCAATACACATCGCATATTTTCTAAACAGAAACAAATTCTTTTGTTCTCGATGATTGTTCTTTGTCAAGAAAAAGCACCGAAAATGTCTTACGTGTAGGGAGCCTTTAAAATAGATTGGAATGAAAATTAGAAACTGATGTCTATTTGCGTAGGTATTCGTTCTTATTTTCTTGTATGTAGGTGGAAACAGGTTTTTATTTTTTTATCGCTTTCTAAGTGGTTTTTTGATGTGGAGCGTCGAGTTTCTCAGATTTAAGGTAGAACTATAATAGTCGGAAGGCCACTGAAGCTAATGTCAAAAACCAACGAAAAGTAGCTTTCCGTACCGAAAAAAGGGGAACACACCCATAATGTAATTATCATCTATCTCTTTTTGGCACTCCTATTTCACCAAATGTCAGTTTTACTTAAGTGAGGTGCGCTCCGGAGCGCACCTCACTTCCGTAACCAAAGTTGAACGAAACTTGACGAAACGCTCCACTCCGCAATTATAGTCACCGTCGTATGCTTTCCGTGTATTCGCTTGTTTTCTTCCGACCACTTAAGTGCCCTTCCGAGCATTATAGTTCTAGCTTTAATTCAAAGCAATATGAGGCCATGAGTGCAAAAGTGGTGTAACCCATTTTTTGGCATTTTTGATATTTTTATCTCGTATTTTTACATTTATGCACCAAAAGTCATCAAAGCCAAAATTTTAATTTCTAAAATACATAAGCTTTCCAAAAATGTGACGTATACTCCTTGAATAACAGTAAAAAAAAGTATTAAAAATCGATTTGAAACGAAAAATATGATTAAAAAACAGTGGGTTAAACTACTTTTGCACTCACAGCATCATGTATGATTGTATGAAAAAAAAACTTAAAATCGTTGGAGTAGTTCTTAAAAAATTAATTTTTAAATATCAAATTCTTACAATATTTTAAAGGAAAAATGTTGATATGCTAATCCCAAGTACCTATTTATTTATGTGCATATAAAAATAAAATTTCAAAAAAAAAAATTGAACTCGTTTTTAAAATATCAAATTAAAAAAAAAAAGATAATTTGAAACTTTTTTTAAAAGTCCAAAAATTAGTTTTTTGAAAATTTTGATGTGCAATATTATTTGAACTTATTTGAAATATGTTCAAATAAAGAAGTTTAAGTGATAGCTCTACTCCATACATTGCGTTTCGCCCAGGTACAACAGTTGGGCTCATCAGTTAGATGCTGTTGTACCCTTCTAAGACGCAAATTTTGGTCGATGTTTACCGACTCATATAGAAATCACAGCATGAATACACTGTGAATTCTATTTATCCAGGGGAATTTGTTTAAATTCAGACACCTAGAAAACAAATGCTAGTGCTCAGGCTTTATATAATTATGATTTTAAAGAAAATTAAATTTATTTGAACTTAATTCATTCGCTCCACTAAAACAAAAGAATATTATTTTTAATTTTCTTTAAAATCATAATTATATAAAGCCTGAGCACTGGCATTTGTTTTCTAGGTGTCTGAATTTAAACAAATTCCCCTGGATAAATAGAATTCACAGTGTATTCATGCTGTGATTTCTATATGAGTCGGTAAACATCGACCAAAATTTGCGTCTTAGAAGGGTATCTACAACAGCATCTAACTGATGAGCCCAACTGTTGTACCTGGGCGAAACGCAATGTATGGAGTAGAGCTCACTTAAACTTCTTTATTTGAACTTAATTCATTCGCTCCACTAAAACAAAAGAATATTATTTTTAATTTTCTTTAAAATCATAATTATTTGAAATATGTTTATACAAAAATTAATCTAAATCCGTTTTGCTGATAATGATAAAATTCAAAATATAAAAAAACCATTGTATGAGAGGTACTACTAATAGTTGCTAAGATTAAAATTTTATAATTTTTGATAGTCTTAGCATACGGAAAAACTTTAAATAAAATCGTCATTTTTGAGAAAAAAAAATATTTTCTTGAACCGTTTTTAAAAAACGGTATTAAAAAACTCTTGAGTATCAAGTTTCAAAAATATCGATCACGCGTTTTCGAAATATTTGATTTCCAAAACAAAAATGGAAACATTTTGTAAAATCCAAAAAAAAAAAAGTTTTGAAAATTTTGGTATGCAATACTGTTTTATTTTTTGGAATCTTCTGTATAAAAAAAATGATTGAAATCAGTTTTGACAAAAATGTTCAGTTAAAATGAAGTTCAACTTTGGATGCTCATGCTCTGCCAGTCAATTTTACTCGTGTTGATAGAAGCTTAAGAGAATAGAAATTGTATAACTCTCGACCGTTACTTCAGAATTTTGAATAAAATAAAAATATGTAAAGTGAATAATTGTTATATGTTACAGTTATACAAACTTTTTGTATTTTTTCTCGGACGAAGTTGCGGGTAAAGGCTAGTAATAAATAATAATTGTGAAAAATGAATAAAATAAGATATTTATTTTATTGATTCCATATTCGTTTCTTATAATCGCTCTATGCCATGAATATCGTTTCTTTGGGCTTCGTACTTTCTGCCGTCCGTTTCGTAATTCATAATAGGGCCCATGCTGAAAATTTTTAATATGACAAAGTGCTTAGAATTTTAAGATGATAGGTACTTTTATCTATTTTATTTATCTAATTTTTGTTCATTCAAAAATCTTGTGATCTTGTAATCAACATGATTGCTTTACGGAGCCTATAAACTTTATAAATAAAATAAAATTAAACACTAGCCAACGAAATTAAAGGAACAATTTTTTTTCAATTTTTTTTAGTGTTTTTTGAAGAGCTGTATCTATGTGACGAGTGATCGTATTGAGTTGAAACAAAAAGCATTCTACAGCTTTATGTTTTTTGTTTCGAGATTTGTCTCCAAACAATTTGCTTGAAGTTCCGTCATTGCGTTATTGCATGTAAGGACACGAGACAGACAAATTATTTTCTTAGAGTTTTTTTGAAGGTCCTCATTTCTATGGATACATTTTTTGAGTCAATCAAATGTAATGATCAGAAACCTTGTTTATTCGACTTCAATTCATTTTCTTTTTATCGTACAATTTTCGCTTGCATGGTTTATCTGACTTTGAATGAAAAAAGATACTTTTAGCTTTGATTACCAATATTTCAGCAAATAATGACGTTATAGAAATTTAAATGCAGTTTTGAAAATTTAAGAAAGCGTTTTACAAGATATTTTTAAGGTTTTGTAGAAACTATTTTTTTTACCGTTCACCGTTAGTTTAAGAAAAAAACTTTTTGTGGTCTTTTCGTACATCTTTTTTTTTTTTTTTTGCAAATATTGATTGCATGGCTTGCGTTGGTATGCAAATTTGTAGACTCTTAAATCACCAATATTCCTGAAAATTTTCATATTGATTCATCGAACCGTAATCGTCATCACAATGACAAGAAAACTGCAATTCCTGTAGATTTTTTCCACAGTTTTGCATTAGTTAGATACGTTTTTGACTTGAAATGGAATTAAAATGTACTTTTTCAAAAAAAAAATATTCATTTTTTTTTTTTCAACATTTTTTGAAATAATTTTTTTTTTGTTAAATGTAGGTACTTTTTATTTAATTTCAAGTCAAAAAAGTATCTAACTAATGCAAAACTATGAACAAAATCTACTGGAATTGTGGTTTTTTTGTCATTTTGATGACGATTACGCATTGAATAACACAATTTGTTCTCTTATCTGGTTTGTTGTAAGACTTTGAAATTTTGGTGAAGAAAAACGGTTCGATTAATCAATTTGAAAATTTCCAGGAATATTGATGCTTTAAAAGTCTACAAATTTGCATACCAACGCAGGCCAAGCAATCAATATTTGCAAAGAAAAAAAAAATATTTACCAAAAAACCACAAAAAGTCGGTTTTTAGTACCTATTTTTTTTAAACTAACGGTGAAAGGTAACAAAAAATTATTTCTACAAAACCTTAAAAAAAATCTTGGAAACACTTTCTCAAATTTCCAAAACTGTTCAAATAAAGAAGTTTAAGTGATAGCTCTACTCCATACATTGCGTTTCGCCCAGGTACAACAGTTGGGCTCATCAGTTAGATGCTGTTGTACCCTTCTAAGACGCAAATTTTGGTCGATGTTTACCGACTCATATAGAAATCACAGCATGAATACACTGTGAATTCTATTTATCCAGGGGAATTTGTTTAAATTCAGACACCTAGAAAACAAATGCTAGTGCTCAGGCTTTATATAATTATGATTTTAAAGAAAATTAAATTTATTTGAACTTAATTCATTCGCTCCACTAAAACAAAAGAATATTATTTTTAATTTTCTTTAAAATCATAATTATATAAAGCCTGAGCACTGGCATTTGTTTTCTAGGTGTCTGAATTTAAACAAATTCCCCTGGATAAATAGAATTCACAGTGTATTCATGCTGTGATTTCTATATGAGTCGGTAAACATCGACCAAAATTTGCGTCTTAGAAGGGTATCTACAACAGCATCTAACTGATGAGCCCAACTGTTGTACCTGGGCGAAACGCAATGTATGGAGTAGAGCTCACTTAAACTTCTTTATTTGAACTTAATTCATTCGCTCCACTAAAACAAAAGAATATTATTTTTAATTTTCTTTAAAATCATAATTATTTGAAATATGTTTATACAAAAATTAATCTAAATCCGTTTTGCTGATAATGATAAAATTCAAAATATAAAAAAACCATTGTATGAGAGGTACTACTAATAGTTGCTAAGATTAAAATTTTATAATTTTTGATAGTCTTAGCATACGGAAAAACTTTAAATAAAATCGTCATTTTTGAGAAAAAAAAATATTTTCTTGAACCGTTTTTAAAAAACGGTATTAAAAAACTCTTGAGTATCAAGTTTCAAAAATATCGATCACGCGTTTTCGAAATATTTGATTTCCAAAACAAAAATGGAAACATTTTGTAAAATCCAAAAAAAAAAAAGTTTTGAAAATTTTGGTATGCAATACTGTTTTATTTTTTGGAATCTTCTGTATAAAAAAAATGATTGAAATCAGTTTTGACAAAAATGTTCAGTTAAAATGAAGTTCAACTTTGGATGCTCATGCTCTGCCAGTCAATTTTACTCGTGTTGATAGAAGCTTAAGAGAATAGAAATTGTATAACTCTCGACCGTTACTTCAGAATTTTGAATAAAATAAAAATATGTAAAGTGAATAATTGTTATATGTTACAGTTATACAAACTTTTTGTATTTTTTCTCGGACGAAGTTGCGGGTAAAGGCTAGTAATAAATAATAATTGTGAAAAATGAATAAAATAAGATATTTATTTTATTGATTCCATATTCGTTTCTTATAATCGCTCTATGCCATGAATATCGTTTCTTTGGGCTTCGTACTTTCTGCCGTCCGTTTCGTAATTCATAATAGGGCCCATGCTGAAAATTTTTAATATGACAAAGTGCTTAGAATTTTAAGATGATAGGTACTTTTATCTATTTTATTTATCTAATTTTTGTTCATTCAAAAATCTTGTGATCTTGTAATCAACATGATTGCTTTACGGAGCCTATAAACTTTATAAATAAAATAAAATTAAACACTAGCCAACGAAATTAAAGGAACAATTTTTTTTCAATTTTTTTTAGTGTTTTTTGAAGAGCTGTATCTATGTGACGAGTGATCGTATTGAGTTGAAACAAAAAGCATTCTACAGCTTTATGTTTTTTGTTTCGAGATTTGTCTCCAAACAATTTGCTTGAAGTTCCGTCATTGCGTTATTGCATGTAAGGACACGAGACAGACAAATTATTTTCTTAGAGTTTTTTTGAAGGTCCTCATTTCTATGGATACATTTTTTGAGTCAATCAAATGTAATGATCAGAAACCTTGTTTATTCGACTTCAATTCATTTTCTTTTTATCGTACAATTTTCGCTTGCATGGTTTATCTGACTTTGAATGAAAAAAGATACTTTTAGCTTTGATTACCAATATTTCAGCAAATAATGACGTTATAGAAATTTAAATGCAGTTTTGAAAATTTAAGAAAGCGTTTTACAAGATATTTTTAAGGTTTTGTAGAAACTATTTTTTTTACCGTTCACCGTTAGTTTAAGAAAAAAACTTTTTGTGGTCTTTTCGTACATCTTTTTTTTTTTTTTTGCAAATATTGATTGCATGGCTTGCGTTGGTATGCAAATTTGTAGACTCTTAAATCACCAATATTCCTGAAAATTTTCATATTGATTCATCGAACCGTAATCGTCATCACAATGACAAGAAAACTGCAATTCCTGTAGATTTTTTCCACAGTTTTGCATTAGTTAGATACGTTTTTGACTTGAAATGGAATTAAAATGTACTTTTTCAAAAAAAAAATATTCATTTTTTTTTTTCAACATTTTTTGAAATAATTTTTTTTTTGTTAAATGTAGGTACTTTTTATTTAATTTCAAGTCAAAAAAGTATCTAACTAATGCAAAACTATGAACAAAATCTACTGGAATTGTGGTTTTTTTGTCATTTTGATGACGATTACGCATTGAATAACACAATTTGTTCTCTTATCTGGTTTGTTGTAAGACTTTGAAATTTTGGTGAAGAAAAACGGTTCGATTAATCAATTTGAAAATTTCCAGGAATATTGATGCTTTAAAAGTCTACAAATTTGCATACCAACGCAGGCCAAGCAATCAATATTTGCAAAGAAAAAAAAAATATTTACCAAAAAACCACAAAAAGTCGGTTTTTAGTACCTATTTTTTTTAAACTAACGGTGAAAGGTAACAAAAAATTATTTCTACAAAACCTTAAAAAAAATCTTGGAAACACTTTCTCAAATTTCCAAAACTGTTTTTAAATTTTTTATAACGTCATTATTTGCTGAAATATTGGTAATCAAAACTAAAAGTAACTTTTTTCATTCAAAGTCACAGGAATAGGTACCTACCTAACTACCTACAAAAAAACTATAACAACCTTGTTAATAAAAAGTGACTCAAACGAAGATTTAAATTAGTAAATATTAAATTATTCTAAACCCCGACAATTTAAAGATGAATTAAATTCTTGGTTCATGTTTTCAACGAAAAATAACTTTCCACCCACATCAATAGCTAAAAATCATACATAATAATTGACATCACATTTCGACAAAGAAATCGCTTCCAATCAGGCAGGCAGATACCTAACTCCTTTTAGAGTTAATGAAAAATAGCTTGAAATATTGAAAACAAATTAATTGATAAACTGCTGGTACAAGAAAACTAAACTCAAACTACCTACGAATGAGTTTCTCTATCTCTATTTTATGCTGTTTTCCATTGGACGTCCGGAAGCGTCCAGAATCGTCCGGAACGCTTCTGAAACCGTTTCATTGGCACAAAAAATACTCTTCTGACGATTCTGAGGAGAGAAAATTGATTCTTGATTTGAATTCAGAAGACACTCAGAAGCACTAATACATGCAACACGAAACTTCAACAAAAATTCACTCAAACGTCAAGACAAACTGCAGTACAACTTCATATTTTTTTAACATTTCATTCCAATTAATTGTGCACTTGAAGCCAAGGAATTTAATATATTTTAATACAAAAATCAAGAAAAATAAAAAGAAAAATTATTATTTGTTAGTTAGGGGTTGATACACTATTGTTTTCAGTTTTACTTTTTGTGTGTCCGCAAAAGGTTTCTATTTAATGATTCACCAATATAGAGACAAAACTTCAGAATTGAGTAGAAGTAACAAGCACTGTTCCATTGGATTCGGAATGAGTGTCTTCTTGAGTGAAACCAATGGAAAACGACATTAGTCTTTTTCTTATGCATTTATATTTTTTCTTACTTAAAAACAAACTACAAGAGTTCAGACAAAAGAGACCGAAACAATCAAACCCGAAACTTTCAGTTTTTTTACATTGACTTATAAAAAATAACTTATCGTTGCCGAAAGTAGATATACCTACATGCATTTTTTTTTTTTTTTTTTTTTTTTTTTTTAATTCATTTTTATTTTTCCATCATCTTAAAACTATCTTAAAGCTAGACAAAAATTCATAAAAACTAGCCTACTTATCAATATCTTACAACTAACTTACTGGCCCCATTCGGGCGCTCTAAGTTAAACTAATAACTTAATGCTAATGCCTTTCGGCCTAATAACTATCTTAAAAGCTAGAATTCAATCCGGTTTTATTTTTCACCGAGAAGAATTTATAAAAAAAAACTCGGTATCTATGTCTTTATTTTTTTTTTTTTTTATAAGCTAAATAAAACTAAATTAAAACTAATTAAAACTAATTAAAACTAATTAAAACTACTATAAAACTACTTAAAACTACTTAAAACTACTTACGAACTACTTATAATCTACTTACAAACTAGAACAGCCACAGCAAGCATTTTCGGGTTTTTATATTTTTTTTTTGTGTTTATTGGTTTTATAATTTTTTTTTGTGTTTTTATTGGTTTTATTATTTTTTTTTTTTTTTTTTTTTTTTTTTTTTTTTTTTGGTGCCACCCTGACTGTTCCTGCTTAAAACTAAATACCTAAACCTATGTAAGTCGGCCATGGCATAGAAAAATGCAGTCAACTTTTAAATATTCGAAGACACTTCGTTTTCAGGTTTCAACCACCAGAACTGGTTCTCCTGCTTTACCCTATCTCTTCGGTCCCGATCGGACACAGTCCTACTGAACCGAAGGTGCTCGGCTCCGTCTTGTGCGAGGACGTCTCGACTGTAAAGGAGCCGCCGATCTACAGTTCTACGGCCGACGTGGTAGATTAGCGGAACCGCCGCTCTATCCTGGATCAGCCCTCGACTGTCTAAATAGAGGAATGCATCGGGCGGAATAAAGCCGCTTAGACGCACACTCTCGTAATAATCGTTTTTAGGGTAAAACGCCCCAAAAATTAAGCTGTTGGTCGAGGACATTGCCCTTGCAATGTGACCCCGAATAAGCTTCAGCAAGAAATTATCTATCCTGTTTATGTTGGCACCGTTGTAAAGAACCAGGTTGGAATAATAATGTTTGTACTCCGACTCTGGTGTTCTGTGTAATCCAAGGCAGCGTCTAAGACACTGCCTCTCAAACACCCGAATCTTTTCCATTTGAGATGGGGCAACGTTGAACCAAATCGGGCACCCATAGGCAATCATCGGCCGTATAAGGGCCATGTAGCAAATCACCTTCACCCTGCTGTCAAGCCGGCTGCTATAAAACAACCGTTTTGTCAGGGCAAAAGCTCCCCTAGCCCTGGACAGAGCAGCATTTATATGTTTGTCGAAATACAAATACTGATCCATCCAGATGCCAAGGTACTTTACTACACTTTTACACGCCAGTGGCTGTCCACTTGGCCCTACGATCACCAGCTTACGCCAGTTCTTTCTCGTATCCCTTGTGGCTCCACGCAACGGAGTCCTAAACAGGATAGTTTCTGATTTCTGAAAATTGATTTTCAACTTCCAGTCATCGCAATATCGCTGAATCTTTTCGAAGTCACGCTGCAAGAGAATTCTGATGACTTCGACTTTTGGAGCTGTTCTGTACGCAATTAGATCGTCGGCATACGCAATTGCCTGAGTTAGACTACTTATCAGATCGCTGGTGTAAATGCTGAATAGAATCGGCGAGTTGACCGCTCCCTGCTGAAGACCATTTTTAATATTAAAGGTTGTGGCAGAAGTCACATTGCCACTCTTGACAACAAACTTTCTACCATTGAGCATATCATAAAGCATATATAATAGTGGTTTACTAATGCCTAGTCTGGTCAGCTTTAGATAAAGACCCTCTAGCCATACGGTGTCGAAGGCCTTTTCCAAATCAACCAGACAGGCACCCGTACACTGCTTTTTAGATTTGTTCCATTGGACATCAGAAACGAGCTTAGACGCGGCATGAATGGTGTCATGTCCCGCCTTAAAACCGAACTGATTATCCGGTATGATATTATTGTCCTCTGCCCACTTAGACAGAGCTCTATTGATAACTTTTTCGAATACCTTGCTGATACTCGGAAGAAGACTTATCGACCGGAGATTCGCCGGATTGCAGTTGTCCTTTCCCTTTTTCGGGAGAGGATGCACCACAGCCGTCTTCCACCGCACTGGATAATATGCATTATTCAGAGCGTTGTTGAACAGTGTGGTATAAATGTCTACTGCTTCTTGGGGTAAATGTCGAAGTACAACGTTGGATATGCCATCGACTCCTGCTGACTTCTTCTTCTTTAATGAATCGAAGATGAGCTGAAGCTCTACCTTCGTAATTAACAGGGAACTGGGCCCATTTCGCTCGGCGATTATGGCGTTTGCCAAATGATCTTCATTGAACCCGATGAAACCGAGGTTCTCTGATCGCCATTGCGTGATGTCATTCCGAAGGTAGAAGTGGTGGAGCAGGGCTCTGTTTTCCAGGTCATGGTTCGGGCGAATGCATGCATTCACCTTGTACACTTGCTGGAAAGCAGCCCCTACAGCCTCCACTTTCTCCTGCGGATCTTCGACAATAAAGAGGTCATCGTCCAAGACGGCGTCCTCTGGATCAATTCCTGCTGTCAGAAGTACGTCTCTGTTATCTGTCGTTCTCTGGAGCTTAAGACACGGAAGGTCGTTCTGATCATTCCTTCTAAATATTTTGTTGATTTGGGGAAACATACTCGGGTCGCTAGAATTAACAGCCCGAATTTTGTTATCCCAATACAAATTAATTGACAACCGATAATTTTCCTTTATTAGTTGGTTGATGTTCTTGATCGAAGACTTCAGTGTCCTAATCTCCAGATCGTGTGGGTCAGTAAACCGTCGGTACAAGAGTTTGAGTCTTGTCAGCAGTCCACTTTTTTGTCTGTGTAATGCGTCAATGGTCGCATTCCGGTACATGTCGGTTGCGTCCCGTTGTTTGTACTTTGGTATCGTTCTGTCCATTGTTCGTTTGATTGTCTCATCCATTTGTTGAAGGTATTGGTCTATTTCGTTATTTGTCAAATTTCTGTCATTTGGTGGGGATATATTATTTGAACTGATTTCGCTCGATAAGGCGTTGGTAAAGCGTGGCCAGCGCACCTTACTGTAATTGTAAGTATGCACAGGCACATACTCATCCAACTCCACGAGCTCGTTCGGAAGCTGTATTACGGCGGCGAGTCCGCAGTGGTCACTGTCGTACTCGATCGTTCGTAAACAGTTTCTTGGTCTTTGACCAACAGTGTCAGTAATTGTCAGTCTTGCATCTATTAGCAATATATCCAGATAGGCACCGCTCCTTGGAAACGATGGCCGATCTGTAGCCAGCAGGTCGATACGATATTCAGCGTTATACTGACTCATCCAGTTAAAAAGATGAATACCTCTTGGATTCTGTATTTGATTTCCCCAATCTGAGTGTTTGGCATTCAAATCGCCGGCCATGAGAAAGTAATTTTCTTCCAGGCTCAAGCGTAGACATTCGAAAAGTTTTTCGAGCTCTGTAATAAAATCAGTTGGCTGAGGTGATTCCGGTGCATAAGCCGCGATCACATACATTCGCTTCCCCTGTTGGAGAGGAATGCATACGATGCACGCCTCCAACAGCCGAAATCTGCGCAGATCACTATTATATATAACTTTATGATTAATGCCTTTTCGTATGAAGATTGCGACGCCCCCCCCTTGAGTGGAGTTGGGTCGATCTCTTCTAACGATATTGTAATTGCTATTAGTCAACTTATGTTTCTGGTTCAGCTTAGTTTCGCTGGCCATAAACACATCTGGACTTTGGTCTTTCAACAATTGGAAAAGATTAGCTCTACGTTCGGTCCTAATCAGTGAATTTACATTCACAGCAAGGATCTTAAAAGGCCTCTCCGACAGCGCGCCTTTAACCTCTAATTTGTGTTAAGCCAGGCAGAACAGAGTAGATATAGTCTACCCTATTCGCTTGCTCCCTGATCTCCTTTTGAAGCCCTGTCAACTGGCCTTGAATTGCCAGCAACATACTTCTTATTTCGGCCTGAGCATCCGGTGTCCTAGGCACTAGGGCCGGTTGGGCTACCTTAGCTGCAGGCTGTACCGTGTTTCCCCTACCTGCCGCCATTTGGGCGTAGGAAATTTGGGGATTGACGGGCGTTGTTATAGGAGCACGCGTTGATGGGCGTACCACCACTGCTGTCTGCCTAACCGCTTTGTTGGTACGAATTTGCTGAAAAGCTGAGCAACCCCGGTAATTTGCAGGGTGCCCCTCCTTTCCGCAAAGTGCACATTTAAGCTGGGTCATATCATCGACCCGTTCCTCTCCGAGCTTGCACTCTCCCTTTATGTGGTTCTCACCACACTTAACGCAGCGTGACTGCATTTCGCAGTTTGCTGCAGCGTGGCCGAACCTTTGGCAGCGCATGCATTGAAGCATGTCACCGCGTCTCTTTAATCTATCCCATGTTACAACCTGGTAGTTGAGGACGGAGATACTCCGCAAACTATCCAGTTTGCTGCTGGGCGAAAGCTGAACTAAGAAGAACGGCAAAGACCGCTTCTCCCGTCTGGCTCTGACTGTAGTGAACGGCTTGACCCCGATAAACTCGAGATCGCCGCTCGCTTTTTTACAGAGCTCCTCATAGAGCACCCTTGGTTCCGTGCAGGAATCTATGCCCTTCAGGAGGACCGTTTGATTTTTATCCACCTTGGGGGTAAAACTGAAGAACTCAGTTGTTGATTGTTTCAACAAATCTTTAATAATTTTATGTTGCGCCACTGTGGAGCAGTGAATCGCATGTCTATCTTTACTTAAACGTTTAATTATAAAGTTTTGGCCAATGGCCGACTTACATAGCTCAATAGTCTCTTGAAGATCCATTTTGTATGTATTTATTGGCGGCACCTTTTCTTTTTTGCTTTGGGGCGGCTGTGGCTGCTGCTGGTGTTCTCCTTGCTGAATCCGCACCTGCTGCTTTTGTTGCTGCTGTTGAGTCTGCTGCTGTTGGTTCTGCTGCTGTTTTTGTTGTCTCTGGTTGTTGGGCTCCTGCTGTGGCTGTTTTACTGGCAGCTTTTCTTTGGGCTGCTGTTTAGCTTGTTGCTGTGGCAGCTGTTTTTGTTGCTGCTGTGGCTGCACATTTTGCTTTGACTGCTGCGCTGGCGGTTGCCTTTCTTGTTGAGGCGCCCCTTTCTGTGGCGCCTGTGCTGCTTTTTTCAGCTCGTGCTCCTTTTTTTCTCTTTCGCGGCGAGCTTCTTGTTTTAGTTTTAAGTTTTTTATCAATGGCGTTAGGATGGCATTAAGTCGTTCCATCTCTCCTTGTATGGCACCTATCTTCTCGCTGATGGCCTGCTCTTCGTCATCGTTTTGCTTCTGTTTTTGCATTTGCTCCTCATCGTCGTCTTCTGAGGACGCCTCTGGTGAAGTTATGTCAATGAAGGTATTGCTATCACCCGTGGTGTATAGTCCCTCACCCTCTTCGGACATATACTCTATTTGCTCCTCATCGGAAGGCGAAGTATTAAGCTGCCGTTGTAGGTTTACTGCTGCTTGTATTTTGGCTGGTCGCGACGCCCCTCTCCCCCCAGCTGGCAGCTCTGCTGGAGTGGTGGTAGAGCGCCGCTTTACCACGTTCGGTGCACATCGGATTTTTTTCCTCTTCTTTACGGGGATATCGGCTGATGTCACCGTTGCTGTTGATGTACTTGCTGCTGTTGCCGTTGCTGATACATCTTTCGATGTACCCGCTGCTGGTGACGTTGCAGCTTTAGAAATAGTTGTTAGGCCACCTTTCGGTGCACCCGCACTTTTTTCCCTCTCCATCTGCTGGTTCTCCCAGACAATAAAATTTTCCACCTCTCTGTTGTGAAAAAAAGCTTGAAGAATTTTTATGCCCGGCTGGGACTCGAACCTGTGACCCTCCGATTGACGGTCCGCCACCTCTTCCTTTGTGCTATTGCACTATTGAATAATAGCTTGGCTGAAGTTTAATTAAACTCAAACACTCCGAATTTATTTGGAAACACTGTGAAAGCCGAAAACGTGTGCACACCTTCACAGATCGAGATCGACTGCATACATGCTGCCATGTTGCTATCCTATTCCTCTCCCTTATTCCTAAACACAAGAAAATCGAAAAGAAACCAACCAGTTTTTCTTGTTTTTGTCTATCGTTTGTTGTTGTTTGGAACCCGTTTTCTTGTTTTTATCTGCCAGTTGATTTTTTCTCTGAGTAAGGGAATTTTTAATTTCCCTTTCTCTGTGAAGCGATCATACGCCATCTGGTTTGTGAAGGAGTCGAGAAAAAATTTCGCCTGATGATAATACTATTAGATTTATATACAATGGGCCAGCGCACACGAGATGAATTCTTCCGCCAGAACACTATGTTTTTAGGAGAGGGAAGCGAAGTGTGCGGAACGAAACGGAATGAAAACTCTACTATGTTTTGAGTGGACGAAACGAGGTAGAAAACGAATACACACACAAGTCTCTCATTTTGAGGTCTGTAAAAAATACTAACACAGTAAAAATAGGTACATGTATACATTTTTTCTACCAGAATAATTCATCCCGTGTGCGCTTGCCGTATGGTATGAAACCGATTTTCCACCCGAAATAAATCATCTCGTGTGCGCTGGCCCAATGATACTACTGAAATAAATCAGCAAAGTAGAAGACTTAGCATTAAGGATTGGACTTATTGAATTATTGATTCAAAATAGCAAAAAAACTTCCAGCTTAATGATTAGGAATTCTAATCTTGTTGGATATAGTTTACAGTGGATTTTCGTTGAAAAATTCATGTAAGTTGAACTGAATTTAATATAAATTGCGTATGACAAAGCCCTCACTGTGTCACTGATGAGTTCAAGTGAGTAAGCTGAACGAAACGCCAATTTATAGGACTAAAGGCCATAAAAAGCTGATTTTATAATTAATATTTAACTATAATTTATTGAAATTATTTGCTTTTAAAAAACCTACTTTTAAAATAATAAATAAATAAAATAGTACTAAATAAAACTTAAAAGTTAACACTTAAAACTATGCTGAATTACTCTCAAATTATACTTAACGAAACATAATTACACTCTTGAATTATATAATGAAATCAAAAAGATTACTAGTCGTTGAGATATAGATGATACCACAAGTAGTTTGCAGCAAGTTAATTTTGAATATTAAAACGTTTATATAAAAAAGTTGAATCTTGTTCTTTTTAATTTTGTTGAATTTAAAAATTGTGAAAACTATCACAATAAATATTGGTGCCGAAACCAGGGACCTTTAGATTTGGTGCCGAAACCCGGGAATATTCTGTACTCCCAGTATAAAATTAGACGTTAAATCATTAACGAATTAATGTTTAAAACATAAAATTAAAGTAATAAAATATTACAATAAATTGAACCGGACAGACATTGGAAAGAAAGAGAATTTGCCCTACAAATCTCTCATAAAAAAAAAAAAGTGCTGGTAAATTGGTAAAAGTGCTTAAATTAATAACTCAATTGCAGGGCATTCCATACGAGGAAGAAATCGCTGAGTCATACGTATAAATCTATATGTACTCAAAGCTTTTTGTCATCGGTTTCATCGTTGCAGTGACATCTAAATTTTAAAAGGTCGACAACGCATCAAAACAAAGCTCCCACTCAGAATTATAGATCAGTCATCAATCATCTTCATCAGTTGGACTCAACTCAAACAGAAAAGCTTTTATCGAGTGTTGCAGTGTGGATTGTATCGGAGATCGATTTATTAACCACGTAAGCTTTTATTTTAAATTGTGTGTTGCTGATCAATTATCGTGTGTTGATAATCATAGTTTGTTGTCAATTTATTCGTTGCCGATGATTGAATTTGTTGTGAAACAATTTAATTAGAACTTGCTGCTATAGAAAAACTACTGTGGTGAATAGTTAACCTATTATTGAAACATTGTTGCTGGATGTTGTTAGCAGTCAACATATGTTGATACAAATAGGAAAGGTAAACAAACAGAATAGTTGTTGCTGATTATTACCTTGCTGCATTATTGAGTGCATAAATAATTTTGTAGTTGTTATACTCAATCACTTTGAATAAACTTGGAAGTTTAAAGTTTTCGTTGATAAGGATTCGAATTTTGTTGATAGGTGACTGTATCTAAGTTGGGTAGCTTGTTGTTGGATGAATTTAGTTGTAATTCGCTTTGTTGAGGTTGCCTTCGCTGTTGCTGTTGTTGCTGCCGTTGCCGTTGCTGCTGCTGTTGCTGGTGAAGTTGAGGAGGAATTTGTTGCTAACATAAATAAATTTGCAATTAGACACAGGATTTGTTTCGGAAGTCAGAATAATTTGTTGTTGTTTCTGATTTGCTACAAAGGTGTACAGATTTATTGATCGTTGGTTTTTCTTCAATTTAATAAGGTTTTTCAACTCAAATAGTTATAATGCCTGAGAATGAAAAACAGAGCAAAGATGAATCATCGCAAAGTGATAATAGTTTAGGAAAAACTTTATCCGACTTGAAAGGGTTGCGATCATCAGCGAAAGGGAATTTGAGCAGAACGAAAAACATTATCATGCAGAAGGGAAGTACGTTGTCAGAACCAGAGCTGGAATGTCGATTAGGAATACTCGAATCGTATTTCAAGCAGATTTTAAATGTTCAAACGTCAATTGAAAGATTTAATAATCCTGATGAAGAAACGGCGAATGAGGTTTTTCGTGAAGAGGTGGAAGAGATTTATGTTTGTGCAAAAACAAAGATAATGACACTTTTGTCTGATTTGAGGGGCAATACAACTGCTGCTGAACATTTAAATGCAACTTATTTTCCAGAACAACCTCGTCCTCGATCGAAATTAGAGCCTATAAAATTGCCTACATTTTCCGGTAAATTTACAGATTATCATAATTTCATAGGATTATTTACAAATCTGGTTCATAAAGATGAAAGCCTTGATAGTTTACAAAAGTTTAATTATTTACTTAGAAGTTTATCTGGGTCTGCGTTGGATGCTGTTAGAGACTTTAACATCGTTGGAACAAATTATCAAAAAGCCCTTGATAGATTGAAAAGCCGTTTTGATAATAAAACTCTTATATTTCAAGAGCATATAAATAGTTTGCTGGAGTTTCCAAAAATGTCTAAGGTATCTGCTTCTTCTTTGCGACACTTGGAAGATAGTTTTAATACACATTTAACTGCAATGCTTTCGATAGGAAATCATAAAGATATCGCTAATTGTATATTGATTTCATTAGCGATGGATCGAGTTGATGAGGAAACTCAAACTAAATGGCAGGATGCAATAGACTACAATAAGCTCCCAACGTGGGAAGAATTTAGTAAGGTTTTGGATCGTCGTTGTAAAAGTTTAGAAGCTAAGGAATCTAGGGTGCAAAAACCGATTAGTTCTACTAAGAGTAATGCCAAATCTGAACAGCAAAATTTGCAAAATAGTGGAAGGAAACAGTTTAGAAAGTTTAAGGGTACAACTTTAGCTGCGGAGCGTATAAAGTGTGAATACTGCCAGTCTTTGGAACACTTAGTTGATTCTTGTCCAGATTTTTTAAGCTTACCAGTGGGAAGGAGGTTCCTGGAAGTGAAAAAACGAATCCTTTGTATAAATTGTTTGGGAAAGGAGCATTCTGTTCGGCATTGTACAAAGCCTAAATGCACAATTTGTTCGTTACCCCATCATAAGTTGCTTCATAGATTTACTGTCAACAATGGTGGTGAAACTGGAGGTCAAGGAACATCTAACTCAGCTACATTGGTGGGTAGATCATCTAACCAAACTATACTTGCCACAGCTGTAGTTTTGATTAAAGATAACTTTGGTAAATATCAACCAGTACGCGCTTTGTTAGATTCGGCTTCTCAATTGAATTTCATAACTGAAAGTATGTCACAAAGACTAAGACTACACAAATCAAAGTCAGAGATTCAAATAAGCGGAATAGGCAATGAGGTTACAAATGTTCGACACACCACAAAAACTAGTTGTAAATCAAGGATTTCAGAGTTTGAGACCGAATTAGATCTACTTATAATCCGAAACATTACTCATCTTCAGCCTAGTCAATCTTTCAAAGTAGATAGTTGGAAGATACCTAAAAATATTGTACTAGCGGATCCTAATTTCAATGAAGCTGCGAAAGTAGATATGTTGATAGGTGCAGACCATTTCTTTGAGCTGCTAGCTATTGGACAAATCAAGTTGGAAGAGAAGCTTACGCTTCAAAAGACCCTTTTTGGATGGGTTGTTTCAGGCTCACATGATTTGTCAGATGACTCAAAGAGCACAGTATGCTTGTTAGGAAGTGAAGAGCAGTCAAAAGATGACTGTCTTCACGAGTTTGTTGAAAAGTTTTGGGAGATAGAAAACTATCCCATGACTTCTGAATTTTTAAAGCCTGAAGAGAAAAGATGTGAAGAACACTTCATAAATACAGTCGCAAAAAACGATGAAGGTAGATTTGTTGTGAGTTTTCCGTTCAAAGAAGATCCATCAGCGTTAGGAGAATCTTTTGAAATTGCAAAACATAGATTTATGTCATTAGAAAGAAGACTTGAGAAGAACATCACTGTTAAAGGCCAATATGTTGATTTTTTGAAGGAGTACGAAGATCTTGGACATATGTCTGAAGTAAGTTTCGATGAAGCTAAGGATATGAAATACTTTTCGCCTCATCAGTATGTACTAAGACCGGATTCTTCAACTACGAAACTTAGGGTCGTTTTCGATTGTAGTGCTCAAACTTCATCCGGCAAATCACTAAATGAAATTTTAATGAAAGGGCCCATAATGCAAGATGATCTCTTTTCAATAATTTTACGTTTTCGCTGTTACAAGTTTGCATTGACAGCCGATATTTCGAAAATGTATCGTCAGATACTTATGGCTGAAAAGGATCGTAAATATCAATGCATTCTCTGGAGGACTCATCGTACCGATTCATTAAAGATATTCAAGTTAAATACGGTGACCTATGGAACCACTTCCGCTCCTTATTTGGCCACTCGCTGTCTCAAAACTTTGTCCGAAGAAGGGGCCTTCAAATTTCCATTAGGTTCCAAAGTGCTGAGCGAGGATTTTTATATGGACGATTTGATAAGTGGAGGAGATTCGCCAGAGGAGATATTTGGCATTTATGAAGAAGTTAGGACCCTTTTGCATAGCGCAGGCTTTGAACTTCGAAAGTGGTGGACAAATGAAAAAACTTTGTTGGAAGTTGTTCCGGAAATGGAGAAACCACTAAGAATAAATGATGCGGATATCATAAAAACTCTAGGAATCAAATGGAATCCCTCATCAGATGAGTTGCAGTATGTTGTTCCAGAATTTAACTCAAAACCAAAAATTACGAAGCGTATTATTCTCTCTGAGCTATCTTCTTTGTTTGATCCATTAGGGCTAATTAACCCAGTCGTTGTTAAGGGTAAAAATTTTTTGCAAAGCCTTTGGGTAAAAAAGACTGATTGGGACGAATCAGTTCAATCAAGAGTATTCACTGAATGGGAAGTGTTTCGAAATCGTCTAAAGGAGTTAGATTTGATTAAGATTCCAAGATATGTATTAACTTTAAGAGCAAAATCCATCCAACTACATGGATTTTCAGATGCATCTTTGCGTGCTTATGGTTGTTGCATCTATTTACGAACAGTTGACGAAAAGGGTATCACCACTTGTAATTTGATAACAGCTAAATCGAGAGTAGCTCCAATCAAAACTAAAAGCTTGCCGAGGTTGGAACTATGGGCAGCGGAAATGCTAGCTTCTGTGGTTTCTAAGATACTTCCAAATTTCTCACACGTAGTTGAAGATATTTACCTCTGGACCGACTCAGAGATTGTTTTGTGTTGGCTTTCAGCTCATCCTTCCAATTGGGAAGTATTCATAGCCAACAGAGTATCAAAGATACAAACAAGTTTACCGCAAGGTACTTGGAAATATGTTAGTACGAAACAAAACCCTGCAGATATTGTATCGAGAGGTGCGTTTGGAAGTGAATTAATGGAGAGTGCGAGTATATGGTTTTCAGGCCCAAAATTTCTTAAATTGCCAGAAGAGATGTGGCCTGTACAAAAAGATCTATCTGTGATAGAAAAAGATACTCCTGGAATGCGGAAATGTAATGTGGTTCTTTTGTCAAAAATAATAGATGCAAATTTTGAAGAACACTACTTGCGGTTCAAAAGCACCTATAAAGTTAGTAGAATATTTGCTCGTGTACTTCGTTGGCTTGTTGTTGTTCGAAAGAAGATGAAAGGAGCTGAATTCTTTGAGGAAGACGAACTGCGCTTTAACACATCTTTAAAAGCAGATGAGATAAATGACGCTCTGCTAAGGATTCTTTGGAATATTCAGCAAAAGAATTTCCAGGAGGAAATTCATAAATTAAATAAAGGAGATAAGATTAGCCCATCGAGTCCCATCAAAAATCTCAATCCTTTCCTTGATGGTGACTCATTCAAACTCCTCCGAGTGGGTGGGCGTCTGCTGAATGCGGACATACCTTATTCTGTCAAATGTCCTATCCTTCTTCCTAAATCTAATCCTTTTGTAAAAAACATATTTACTTCTTTACATAATAAAAATTATCATGCAGGTCCGCAAGCCTTAGTTGGAATCGTGCGACAGAGGTTCTGGGTGCTAGATGCCCGCAGACTTGCAAAGAAGGTCGTTGATAGCTGTTGGGACTGTTTCAAATACAAACCAAAGATGTTGGGACAAATCATGGGCAATTTACCTACCGACAGAGTGCAACCTGCAAGACCGTTTTTGAAAACAGGTGTCGATTTTTGTGGACCTTTCCAGACGACTTATAAGCTGCGAGGGCAGCGAACCACCAAGTCATACGTAGCAGTTTTTGTCTGCTTTGTTGTGAAGGCTGTCCATTTAGAAGTTGTTTCGGACCTGTCCAGTGAAGGTTTTATTGCAGCACTCAAGAGGTTCGTGGCAAGGCGTGGTTTGTGCCAAGACTTGTACTGCGATAATGGGACGAATTTTGTTGGAGCCCGTAACCAGTTAGATGACTTCAGGCGGAGCTTTCTGGAACAGCAGATGGACAAGAAAATAAGCGATTGGTGTACTACAGAGCGAATCCAATTTCATCATATACCGCCCAGAACTCCACATTTCGGTGGCCTATGGGAAGCAGCCGTAAAGTCAGCCAAAGATCATCTTGTTCGTACCATCGGCGAAGCCTTTCTTACTTTCGAAGAGCTGTCTACCGTTGTGGCAGATATAGAAGCCATACTGAATTCTCGTCCCATGTATACGATGTCCAGTGACCCGAGCGATGAGGAAGTCCTTACACCTGGTCATTTTTTGATTGGTGGGCCAATGAATGCTGTAGTCGAACCAGTGGTCACTGATTACCAGATGTCTGCATTGAAGAGGTGGCGACGACTATCGCTGATAAAGCAGCATTTTTGGAATCGATGGTCGAAGGAGTATCTGGTCGAGCTACAAAGAAGAGTCAAATGGCAGAAGGCAGACTTCGTCAGAGAACGTAAAACTCAATACAATTGTTCTTGTTGGGGATGACAATGCATCTCCACAAAACTGGCTTTTGGGACGGATTACAAATTTGATTGAATCCTCAGATGGTAAGGTTCGAGTCGTTGATATAAGAACCAAAAAAGGACTTATTCGCAGAGCGATTCATCGGATAGCACCAATACCAACAGATAATTGAAGGTATCCTTAAGATACTTCAAGGCGGGCAGAATGTTAATGCCATAGATTTTATAATTAATATTTAACTATAATTTATTGAAATTATTTGCTTTTAAAAAACCTACTTTTAAAATAATATATAAATAAAATAGTACTAAATAAAACTTAAAAGTTAACACTTAAAACTATGCTGAATTACTCTCAAATTATACTTAACGAAACATAATTACACTCTTGAATTATATAATGAAATCAAAAAGATTACTAGTCGTTGAGATATAGATGATACCACAAGTAGTTTGCAGCAAGTTAATTTTGAATATTAAAACGTTTATATAAAAAAGTTGAATCTTGTTCTTTTTAATTTTGTTGAATTTAAAAATTGTGAAAACTATCACAATAAATAGAATCAATAATTCAACAAGTCCAATCCTTAATGCTAAGTCTTCTACTTTGCTGATTTATTTCAGTAGTATATAGAATTTGTATTATAAAACCTTCTTATATAGACTTAATTGTAAATATTACCGTTATTTTTTAATATTTTTTTTTATGTTTTTGGTACTTTTTTATGAAATTGCCCCTCCCGCCCAAATGGGGTGAGATGGACCCCCCATTCCCATAGTAAAAAATGCTGGCATTGAACTGTTCTACAAAAAACCGTTATCATTTCTTGGCGCCTAAGTTATCGAACTCTTGCCGAGATAATTTCTCGATTTACCTGCTAAAATTACTCGACAGGTAAAACGCATGTGAGAAGTAAATTAAAGTGATTAAAAGTAGAGAAATGGTTACTTTTTTGGATTTGTAATTTCGCCGCCTGAGTACTTAAATGCCCCATATCCAAAAAAATTATTCCCCAGAAAACGAATTTAAAGGTTTGAAAAATAATTTCCTTACTTTCTCCTTGAGAAATATGATGTTTGAATTTTTATAAACATTGTTTGAAAATATCTTTGTTGTAATTTGAAGACATGACGTCAAAAGCTATAGCGGTTATTTAAAAAAAAATAAAAGTATGAAAAAGTCAGAAATGGATATAGGACCCTCTCCCATACGAATGCGAAATTGATGAAAACCAAATTGAAAATTTCCTATGGATATAGGACTTTTGTGCACTGAAAGGAGGGAATTCAATGTTAGCAAGAAGAACAAAAAAATTCAAAAGCACTGGTATTATTTATTTTTTATAATTTCATTTTTATTGGTAAGAACATAAAACAAAAAATACTATCAATTTAGTGGCTATACCTTACTAAAACTCTTATTGGATTATTTCTAAGTCAACAAAATAAGTAAGAAAATGCTTAAGTATTTTAATACTTAATTATGAAAAATACTTAAAACTAACTTTGGTCCTTAAAATTTTCCTGAAAAATACGTCTTTTTCAATTGGGAATAATTTATAAAAATTCGTCAACATTACATTGTATAAAGTTTAAATTGTTTTTTTAAGTTTTTCTTCAAATTTATTATTTTTTTTTACCTTTTTGATTTTATCCACTTTAGTAAAAAATAAAAAAACATGCTTAAATTAAATCGTTAAAAAACCTACAAGGCTGCATTAAATGCAGTTTTGAAGTTTGGGAACATTAAGGTACGTAAACGAACTTGTCTAAATAAGTATTACCCATGTTTTATTTTTACTCATAACCGCATTGCAGACTTATATGAAAACAGTGCTTCGCATCCATCTCTATTTACCTCATGGTTGAGTATTTTCAACCTTTATGTTGTCTTTTTTCTTTACCATCATCAAAGTGAAAACTTACTTTTGCGTTATTGAAATAACCTCCGATAGAAACCTGGATCCCATATGTTGTTCTTGCATGCTAGAAGATAACCCCGGCCCAGACCCAGATATAATTAAACGCTCTATATCCATGGCCCTTTAGTATGGGGAATGTTTTAAGAGCTCTTCTACAAAGACTGCCGCACATAGTACAAATTTTGAATGTGCGGCAAATAAGCACTAAGAGGACCCACAAATTAGTGGTCTATGGAGCAAAATGGGTTTCTGTAACTCCCTTAATAATAGAGATAGAGCAACGTGGATAGGATAAAAACAGTCAAAGAAAATTCAAAGCCGAAACTCAACGGGCGAAACGCAGCTCGTGGTTAACCTTCTGCAACCAAATTGAAGGAACTAATGAATCAGCGAGACTTAGAAAAGTTTTAGCAAAAGAATCAGTTCCCTTAGGGTCTCTTAAAGGTCCTAATGATCAATGAACTGAATCATGTGGAGAATCACTGGAGCTCCTTATCAAAATTCATTTTCCTGGTTGTAACTTTGACGGTAACAACTTGGAGGATGCAGTACAAACAGAGCACACGGTGCCACCAGATATTATAACGGAGGAGAAAATTAACTGGGCGGTAAACTCGTTTTCACCCTTCAAATCTCCAGGAACAGATGGCATCTTCCCCATGATGCTACAGAAGAACACTAAACACGTTACCCAACATCTCAAGAGCTTCTTTGCAAGCAGCCTTAAGTGGGGATATATTCCTTTGGCGTGGCGTCAAGTTAAAGTAGTCTTTATACCAAAAGCTGGGAAACCAAGCCACACGGAAGCTAAAGACTATAGACCCATTAGTCTTACATCGTTTGTTTTAAAAACCTTCGAAAGACTAATAGATATACACATACGAAGTAATATAAAACCGAATGTGTTGTCACCTGCCCAACATGCTTACACGAAAGGAAAAGGTGTTGAAACAGCCCTTCACAAATTAGTAAGTATAGTAGAAAAATCACTCAAGGACAAAGAGTACACTCTAGCAGCTTTTCTGGACATTGAAGGCGCCTTCAATAATGTACAAAATGATGCGGTAAAAAGAGCACTTGTAGACCTTGAAGTGGATAATTCCCTCGTAAACTGGATTATCTGTATGTTAAAACACAGACGGATTAACTCAGAACTAGGGGACGCACGGATCAAAGTATCCACATCTAGGGGGACTCCACAAGGAGGAGTTCTCTCACCACTATTGTGGATACTAGTTATGAACGAAATCCTGATTGAGCTGAAAAATAGCGGTGTCAAAGTAGTAGCCTACGCAGACGACCTGGCGCTGCTAGCGACCGGAAAATTTATTTCCACAACCAGCGAACAGATTAATTACGTTTTGTCAAAAGTCTGTACCTGGGCGGGGAAATGTGGACTTTCGGTAAACCCACAAAAAACCGAACTGGTTCTTTTTACTAACAAAAGGAAAATACCAGAATTTGTCCTACCGTCAATAGAAGGAACCCAACTTAGACTATCAGATCATGCCAAATATTTAGGCGTAATTCTTGACAAAAAGCTAAACTGGGGTATGAACATCAAAGAAAGAGCCAAGAAGGCCATGATCGCTTTTTACTCCTGCAACAGGATCTTTGGTAAGACCTGGGGTCCAAACCCTAAAATCATAATGTGGATGTACACGGCCATTATAAGACCGATCCTCACATATGGTAGCCTTGTTTGGTGGAGCGCGATGGACAAAGAATGTAATTATAAAACGCTTAACAAAGTTCAAAGACTAGCGTGCATAGGAATCACAGGGGCAATGAGGTCCACTCCCACTGCGGGAATGGAAGCCATACTCAATCTAAGACCCCTAGATCTATTCGTACAAGAAACTGCAGCCTATGGTGCTCTAAGATAAAGCCAGACCGATAGCTGGAAAAAGAACTCTGTAGGTCATTCACAAATTATGAACAAATTTACGGAGGGGTATGTATGCACAGACTACACAACACCCCGTACAAATTTTGAAAAACCGTTTTCTGTTTCCATCCCCACAAGAGAAGAATGGGAAGCTGGTTTACAACAATCAGATACACCGATGGTAGAAATTTACACAGACGGTTCAAAGATGGATACGAGAGTAGGTGCTGGTTTCTTTTCAGAATCCCTTAATTTATCGAACTCTTATAGACTCCCTGATTATAGCAGTGTCTTCCAAGCGGAGGTTCTGGCAGTGATTAAGGCTGCTGAACAGATCTCAATGTTGGCGATACCACGGGCTGATATCATTTTTTACATTGATAGCCAGGCAGCGATTAAAGCTATCTCTGCAACAGAAATAAAATCCAAGCTGGTTTCATGCTGTCGCGAAGAGCTAAAGATTCTTGCCACACAGCACAACATCAGACTCTGCTGGGTTCCTGGGCACTGTGGAATTCTGGGAAATGAAAAAGCAGATGAACTGGCAAGGACTGGTTCATCGTTAGATCAAAGCCTAACGGACTCCGGTGTTAAAATTCCATCCTGTGCCATTAAACAGACAATTGGTAAGAAGATAGTGGAACTTACCAATGACAGATGGAACTCACTCGCAACTTGTACCACTACAAAGAATTTGTGGCCTAGCTACAATAAGAAAAAAACGCACCATGTCATAAACCTGAAAAAGAGATCCCTGAATCTTTTAATAGGAATTATCACGGGACATAATCTCTTAGGTTACCACATGAAAAAGATGAGACTAAGTACTGAAGACCTATGCAGAGGTTGCGGTGACGTAGAAGTAGAGGAAGACACCCTTCACTTCCTAGGTCAATGTCCGGCACTATGCAATATAAGGAAAAAATGTTTGGGTAGCTTTTTCTTCAATGATCTAGCAGAAATCTCGAAGTCAACAGGAAATAACATCTCAAGTTTAATGAACTTCATCAACGCCTCTAAATTGTTCGATGCTCCATAGGATTTCATAGGTTATATTTTTAAAGGGATGGTCCAATCCATCAGGGTACCACAATGGATCAACATTGATCTAAGTGTGACGGGAACAAGATCCACCGTCAGCCCATCAACCTAACCTAACCTAACGTGGATAGCAGCAAACGATAGAGAAAATTCGAATTAGTATAACTGCATCATTAACTCAGTTTCCCGAAAAAGTGGTCTATGGGGCATTTAAGTACTTAGGCGGCGATTTGTATTATTTCAAAACAACAACAAAAGAACACTATTAATCCAGTAAACGATCCGTTGATCGTGTAACACAAAAAAATATGATTTTCTAAGGACCTAACAACTGGTCCCAATTAAAACACAATAATTCCAACGTTATAAAAGTTTTCTTTATTAGAGTGCGACTGCACTTGGTAACGATTCAAAGACAAGTGATGCTGAGTCTCAAATCTAAAATATAATACAATTTGAATTTAATAATTTAAATGCTTAATATTGTTGGTGTCATTGGCCCTTGGGGTAGGTCTGGGTATAGGATTTTGTCTTCTACGAAATGATAGTTGTAGCTCTGGGATGTGGACTCTCCCGTAGGTTTTCTTCCAGAACAGACAGATGATTACTATGACGGTGAGAATTATGAGAACTTCTGTGAATATAGAAGAGGTAAGATTTGTATGTAATGTTTTAATTAGTTCAATATTTTTTGCGCTTAGGTTGTGCACATATTCCAAATTTGGTATCATCTTTTTGCTGGTAACATTTGACAGAACAGGGGGTAGTGCCTGCAGGATGGTAGTAGTCTTGCTGTAATACGTTCTGTCCTTGACTTGAACCATATCATTGTCCAGTTGAATTAGATAAGTACCTTCTAAGGGAATAGATGAATTTTTATTTAGTATATTTCCATTAAAGTTTGATAAGAAAATCGTATTTTCGCCAATCAGTTCTATTATTTCGTCATTGTTCGTCCTATAGTCACATAATGCGTTACCACCCTTGAGCATTCTAGGTACACACGAGTCTTCTGGTAATTTCTTAAGAGTGTTTTCTTGACACACAGAAGTGTTTCCAATATTTAGGCATTTGTCTTTCAGTCCATATGTCTCGTCATGGTTGATGAGGAGTCTTGAAAATTCTAAGTCAATTTGTGTACCGTTTTTGATTGCTGCACGAGCAGTCACCAGGTGATAAGTCTTTGGATTAATTTTGGGTATAGACAAGACATAGATCATCAATGTCCCGTTAGAGTAAACTGAAGGTTGACTAAATTCAACGGCTTCTACAACATTCTGATACGGTAGGGTTTCAAGTTCGTTAATGATGGTATTAATTTCTTCTGTGTCCAGAAGATTACTGTTGACAATACTTTTCTTGGCCATTTGGCAAGCCCTTATCAATTCGTTTACTTCCTCCTTTAGAACTAGTACTTTGTTTAGTAAGTCCTGTCTATCTCTTCTTTTTGTATAGAGTTATTGTATCGCTCAATTATTTTATTGAGTTTCCCAGTTATTTCTTGAGTCATATCAAATAATTTTTCGTTAATCAAATACTGTCGGTTGTTGTTCTCTTCGATATCCGTCTGTTTTTCTAAAAGTCTGTCCCAGTCAGTAGCGTCAAGAGAACCACCTATCCATTTCCAGGCGGTACCTATCCAGTTAATTGACCTTGTTTTTCTCATCTTCGCGTCTTTTAGTTCGGAGAGGCGAGTCTTGATTTGCTTCAGATGGTAATTCACAACGAGTTTCATTTCCTCGTCTTTAATGTGATTTAAGACTAATCGTTCAGTGTCCTTTAAGAGTACGTCATATTTCCCTAAGTCAATCACATGTATTAGTTTAAAAAAACCATTCGTCACCCAAGCGTTGCTTTCCTTAATTGTAACCACCGGTGAATCATAAGCGAAAATATGCAGGGTCTGCATGGGATTGAAATAAGTTACTAATCTGTAATATATACAAAATTTTATTACTTGGTAAAATTACAATTTTTCTTAAATCTAAAACATGAAGTTGTGGTTAACAAGGTTTCATGAACATTTTAAGTTTTATCTTGTCATGTTATATTCTTCTTCTTTTCTTATTACCTTTTCTTTTTTGAAGACATTTTCATTTTGAACATTGTATAAGTTGTTTGATTATTTAATATTCATTTTATATTTTTTATTGAATTCATTCTTTTTTATGTATTCATTTATTAATATGCTCTAGGGGCTAACTCTCCATTAAATTTTCGGGGTAGTCACTGCGGATCGGAAGGTTCGTATAAGTCCGTTTTGGCCACAAGGTTTGACGTACAAGGAACCTACTAGGGTACGAGGTCCAACACCACCGCAACTACGATTAAGTAGTTTTTTAAGTGAACCGGCCCCTTGTTTCTTGAAAGATCAACCCAAGGCGTTTCTTTATATATATTTTGTAAAATTCGGACTTTTTTTTTTTTTTTTTTTTTATATACATACAAGGGCTAGGGAAAATATGTGTTCTTTATGAGTTATTTAATATTTTTGAGGTGGGCCTTATGGATCTTTTTGCCACTCAATGTCGTTATAGTGACCTTGTTATCTTTGGCTACGATTTCTTTTCTATATAGAGGCCTATTTTTACTTTTAATGCCTTTGGTAGCCACATAAACGACATCATCCTTCCTATACTTCTTAGGAACCACTCTTTTCAGATTTCTTCTAGCATTCCTAGCATCCATATTTCTTTTTATAATTCCCCTTAGGTCCTTATTAATTTTTGAGCGTATGTTCAAAAGGTTTTGATAATTTATTCTCTGTGACCTGTTAAAGAATATATCCGATGGTTTCTTATTCGTTACAGAATGTATAGTATTATTATAACGGTCAACGGCAACATACACGAGTTTTTTGACACTAAAATCTTTATGTTCTTCTCTAAGGCATCTGTATATTTCTAGAATAGTGGAGTGGACTCGTTCTATTTGCCCGTTGACCTCGCTCCTATGGGATGGCGTGAGGTAAAGTTTAATTCCAAGGTTTTTTATCAGATTAAGGACAATAGGACTTAGAAACCCTTTCTCGTTGTCAGTGACAAGAGTAATCGGGGCTGTAAAAAAATGTAATATTTTAATTATCTTTGACCTAATACTAATTGTAGACCTATCTTTGAGGCGGAAAAATTTTGAAAATTTTGAAAACTTGTCTATGACGGTTAAGAATTTTTCGTTTTGGATTTCCATGATATCCATGTGAATAATTGTTGTGATTACTTTAAAGTATTAATAGCCAAACCACAATCAAGCGTTCGGTCGCGCCGACTTTGACATATTCAATAGAAACAATAGACTCTTATGGGGCAATCTTAAATGTTACCTCAGGCGTCGGGCTTGCCTCACATCGTAAATATCGTAAGCTTGAGCCAAACGCCCGAATAGATCTATTTTCTATTCCAGTCGCGCTTTGACAACTGAAATAAACTTTTTCTTTTCCTGTGTTCTTTTTTTTTGTGTGTATGAGAAGTGTTTTAGCAAATATTTAATAAAATTTACCATTTCTGATAGTAAAAAAAATTGATTTGTAATTCTTAAAACCAGTAGAAACTAAAAATTGTGTTTTTGTGATTACTTTATTAATTTGCAACGACAACAGCAGAAATAAAACTCATTGTATCTATGTATGTACGTGTTTGAAATGTATTTTGTTGCAGTTCAACAGGCAGATTGGATATAATAGAACTATGCCAATTTATTAGCGTGTTTCTATTATCCTTTTATTTACATAACAATTGAATAAAACTACACAGTGATAACCAAAAATAATCAAATAAATAAACTAAATATTCCTGTGAAATTAATTTCTTTTGTTTTGTTTTATTTTTTGTTTATACATTTGACAGCTGTTTGCACTGTTCTCTGAAACAAAACACATGAGTTTCGATCCATTTTTAAAAGCTTCTAGACGAATTTTGCCGATACAAGGGTTATAGAACATGAGCATTGGTTTGCGTTCTTCGAAAGCAAAATAATTTTTAATTATCAATAAAAGTTTTTCAATTGAAATGTATGGTGACTTCGCTCATTTTTTCTGTTTTGTTAAGGGATTTGACAGCAAATTCACTGACCGAACTTTGTCGGTACTGCTTGGATCTTTAAAAAATGAGCTCGGAGGGAGATTTTATTTATTTCGGCACCTATTTTTTCCTGTTTTAATTCGTTTTGTTGTGAAAACTTAAACACATTTTCAGTCAACAATACAAACTAAATGCAATTGTAATTTGTTTAATCTTTGTTAGTGCAAATAAGTGTGTTTTTGTAAATATTTGTATAGATTCCAAATAAATGTGGCTTAGAAGGAAAAACATTCTTCGTGTTCTTTGTTTGTACTTTGTCTATGGTTGTTATGGTTGTTGCTTGTAGGAAATTTAGAACTCGATAAGGGAATTTTCTCTTCATACCTCTTGGTTTCGGTACTTGCTAAGGGCTAGATTGTTCACACTTTGTCAACTTAAATCAATGATTATTCCAGTTGATTATCATTGAATGCATTTGTTCAAAAAAATTTTAAACAGAGAATCCATGATTTGAGCACTTAATTGGAGAAATCACTAACTCGCCGATTCTGTTTGATTAGCACGATTTAATCAAAGATTCCCTGGAATTTCGTTTGTTCATCATTGGTTATTCCTTAAGCGTAGGTATAGAAAAAAGAAACAAGATCTATTGAATTCCTACGAACAAGGAACATGAATAAACAGAAACCAAGCATCGTCCATATTGTAAAAAAAAAAAATTGAATTGACAGATAGACTTTAAAATGGATCGATTATTGGAAAAACTACGATTTATTACCTATTCATACTGAAAATTGTGTGAACAAACACTCTCTGAATATCACAGATATATGGGTTTAACAGAATCAGTGATAATCTAGTTGCAGATTTAACCCACTGTTGACAAACTGACCCTAAGTATGGTGAATTTTGTACCTTCCAAGGATGGCAAACGGGCAGAAAAATTCAGATTTGTGTGTGATGAGTGGTGAATATGTGATGCGGAGTGCTGTGTTGTATTGAAATTCCTTCTGTTTCGATTTTTATCTTTTTCGTATCGTACAAACTCCATTATGACACTTTGACATTTACAAATGTCAAGAAAGGTGTGTTTGGTTAGTTTTTGCAAGAACTGTCACTGTTTTAGTCGTTTAAACTGGATTTTCTTAGGGCCAATTGTACATCCGTGGTTTATAATGGTGGTTCAAGTATGTGATGGAAGCGATGTATATGGTTGAACCATCGTTGAACTTCGCAGTTATTCCGCCGAAATCAGTGGGTTAAAATTAAAAAAATAAATTAAGCTAAAGTTAGTTACGTTTAAGTTTACAAATTGTGAAGTGGTTTCATACTAACATAAATCATCTAGTTATTTAAAAAAAGAAAATGTTCGGGATTTTTATTTTTCATTGCTTCATAATTAAGAGCAAAAAAACCTGCTCAAATTTAGCTCCCGAGCCCACCACTGCTTTTGTTTATAAATAAAAGAGAGTTTATGTCCCCCTTCTTGGTGAAGAGTTTGTATAGTAGCCGTGTTTTTTATTATCGGGATCTGGATCTGGATTAACTTTTACACGTAATACAAAAACAAAATAATGGGAAATTTTCTAAAATTGTTTTTGTAACACGTGTTAAAAGTAAATCCAGAAACAGATCCCGATGATAATAAAACACGCCTAGTGTTAGTTTAAGGAAACAGAACTTTTATTCTGTCATATTTGTAATTTGTCAACGCCCGAAGCCTGAAGCTACATTCCGATTTGCAAATTTAAGGGTCGCGCTTTGTGACACAGATTATCGTAAAGTCGGTATAAAGCCCGTCAAAGCGCGACCGACCCAACGCGAGATTGTGATTTGGCCATAAAGCTTTCACTCAAAGCTCTTTTATTAATAGGCTTTATACTCTACTCAATACCTTGTAACGGAACTTGCTGTTCCTTCTTCGCGAGTTGGCGATGTCATGCCGTGTCACTCATCCTCTTGATCCACAGGATTCCCAAAAAGACAAGTGACCGAGAAGAAGGTTGTCCAGTCGGCAGAGTGCTAGTAGGCGCATGCTTGCAATTGCCAAATGCTAACTCGTCGGTGGGGTGGGTTGTTGCAAATGCCACTGGACTGCCGTACAACTTTAACATGCCTATTCTTTTAAACCAAAAACAAACTCACAAAAATCTACTTTGGCTTACGCTATCACGACACTTCAATATAGAACCGGAAGTTGGTGTTGGTTCCAGAGTGTAACCCTCCGTCTGCCCAATACACCTTGTGTATGGACTCCTTGGTTACCACACCACTCTAAATATATTTGTGGTAACCCCTAATGTAAAGACTTAAAGAAGTCTAAGCCAAACTCAATAAATCGCCATCGTAACCTTTCATCAAAGCTTCACTCAACTGAGCACCAAAAAAAAAGGAAATCTAATTCAAACGCATGATTTAAAATTTAAAACCAAAAACCAGTGGATACGTTATAATAGCCGTTTTATTTAAAGAAGTTAAAGAAGTAAGAATTCAAAAATTATGTATAAAAAAATATATATATAGAGATATAAATGTATTGCATGTAAATCTTGTACGTGGGTCGTCATAAGGACGATTAATTAAATAAAAAAAAAACAAGAGTTTGTCACACAATTCAGAAAATAGCAATTTTTATCGAGTTATCGATTTGAGGGTTCATTGACCTTAGCTAATATTTGAAATTATGACGTCATTAAAAGAGAAATGCAAATATAGGTTAAAAGATAATTATACGGCACTTTCGAAATCACTCAAATCTTTTAAAGAGCATGAAACAAATTTACTATTTGTAACTGTTTCTAAAGATCTCTCTCAATCAATGATCGGTAATCGGTAGTGTTTATGACATTACCTCTCTTCATTCATAAGAAGCATTTAATTATTTAGCCAACAAAAATGAATTATGAACTGACTCACCGAATTTTCTCTCCTCCAAGGAAGTCGTGCGCACTACTTGTTGGTGGGAAGGATCCGGGGCTTAGGAGTTTCTTTATGATAAACTCTTCGACGATTCTCTTGCTAGATTATTGGGTACAAGGAAATAATTAAAAGCTTATATATATGAATGATCTTGAATGAGTTAAAAATAGTTATACTTAACTTGAGTGGTTTCGGTACATAATGAGCACTTAATTTAAAAATAACAAAATATATTTGACATCAGCTGTTAGTTGCTGGTGGATGCTTGATGGGCGCGGAGCGTGGTTGAACGTCGATATGATGGGATGGGATGATGGTTAGGATAGAATTGGTCCGTATGTTGGGATGCTGGGTGAAAATGGTCGAAGGTAAGTAGTTGGTGAATCTGGTAAGTAGATTTGGTAGTTTTGAGGCTTGATTTATTTGCTGGTAAGTTTAAATTTCGGTTTGGCTGCGTGTAGACGTGTTTATTTTACGCTGACTGCACCGCGCCGCGGCCGCGCTACGCCACGCCACGTCGTGCGAGGATGCGTACACTCTTGACTTCGCTGACAGGGCAAAGTAAAGGCACAGTCAGCTGGACTTTCTGGCTTTCGAATAGAAGGTTAGATTGGATAGATGGGAAAAAAAATGTGTCTATATAAAAAAAAAATAAAAGTAATACATTGTTATAAGGTTTGGGCTTATAATCACTAGTACTGTGAAGGTTTACCTGAGGTCTTTCCCACAATGTCGCGGTATAATTTATAATTGCCAAGTTCACTTCACTTAACTTGGACAGAGAGGTTATAGGCTGTATTCACGAAGCTTGGTTTTTAGTAGAGAGTTTCTGTATGCCTGTTGAGCCCCGGCGTGGAAAGAGATCTCTTTTTCCTCTTCCAGGAGTTCTATTAGACTGTAGCGGGTGTTGTTTTACTAGTGATGATTACCACTGTGGCACTAAATAAAGTCCCAAGACCCTTATTGGACAAAAGAAGATCTCCCCGTGACATACGATAGGTCTTGGCCAACCTACCCACGTGTTTCTCGGCACTCAATAAATGAAAGTAAAGGCTATAGAGTACGGCAACAAAATCACTTTTATGGTTACAGGTAAACTTTTCCTAAAGTGAGCAGTAAGTAATTCGGAGCTCACATATATAATTACCTTATCTCTCAAAAGTCTCAAGCTCCAGAAAATTAACCAGGGACTCAATTCCTTGGTGTTTGTGGGGGATTCCCCGGCCACGAAGCAGCACTAGATGAGCGAATGCGATTTGCTCCTTTATCAAATTTAATTAATTTAGTTGTGAACACAAACAATTTTTTCATATATTTGCGTATGTTCCCAAAATTTGATTAAAGATTTTCTTTATCTTGAAAATCAATATAGCGATATTTTTCTTATCGAACTGGATAGTTTGGAAGTTGCGGAAGAAAAGAAACGCATGAGCACTTAATGGGGTTAAATCCACCATCTTTCATAAGGTTCCGATTGCGCATGCGAAAATCGTAAACGGAACGATGTTCAAATTGCTATCGGTATCGAACCGATTCGCAATGTTATCAGTGGCAGCGTTCACTGATAAGATTGTGTACAAAACAAAAATAAAATAATTTTGGGTAGCACATTTCAACATGGCCCGTACACAACTTTTCAATTTCGATTACCTTGTAAACGAAAATGAAATGAAAAGGCCACAACTTATGTATAGAGTCGACCCACGCCTGAGATATTTTAGATAATGTATCTTCTTCGTATTTACTGTCTTTGACTATAGGCTATTGACGGATGTCTTTTGCATGAATTATCCCTAAAATTTTCCCTTTCAAATCGGTGAGTTCATACAAGTTGTTTCCCACTATACTTTTAACTTTGGCGGGTACAAATTTAGGGCAAAGCTTCGCATTTCTATTCTTAGTCGCATCACTTAGGATAAAGTTTCGCTTTAACACGTTCTGTCCTACTTTGAATAAACAAGCCTTACTCCTGAGGTTGTAAGTTTTTTCGTAGATTTTATGGGATTTTTCCAAGGAATCTTTAATCCTTTCATGAATAATGTTCATCTTCGCAGATTTTGGCAGGACACTGAATTCTGAATTGTTCAAGCTTTGAAGTCGTTTTAGCAATTGGTAATCTGAGCCATGCTCGATTTTGCTCTGGCCAAACAGAGCTTCATGGGGCGATATGCCTATCGCCGAATGAATGGTCGACCGTAAAGCACTCATTACGGACAATAAGTGTTTGTCCCAATTTGATTGGTCGGAACCAATATATGAGCGAATTGCCGCAAGAATCGAGCGATTAACGCGCTCACTAGCATTCGCCTGAGGTGAATATGAGGCGGTCTTGATATGTTTTGTTCCGTATGTTGCAAGGAATTTCGAAAAATCCTTACCAATGAACTGTTTTCCATTGTCGGACAGAAGCGATTCTGGGACCCCGAACAATGCAAATACTTCTTCTTCTAAAAAACTTATGGCAGCTTCACCTGTAGCTTTTCGTATGGGTTTAGCTAGGACGAATTTCGTTAATTGGTCGAGACATACGATTATGTGAATGTTTCCCTTTTTTGACCTAGGGTATGGCCCTAAAAAGTCAACATAAACATGTTGAAAAGGCCGATCAACGACGAAGGCTTGGCCCATAGGTGGTCTAAGAATAGAGTTTGGAGGTTTTGAAGCTTTACATACATTGCAGTCTCCTACGAACGTTTTCACTTGAGCCGCCATATTAGGTCAGTAAAAACGGTCGCGCAGACCGTACAATGTTTTCGCAACCCCACCATGCGATGCGCGTGGAGGATCATGAGCCAATTGAATTAAACGATTAGTTAGAATGGATGGGATCCAGAGTTTCCAGACACAGTCATCTTCCCTTGGATCCCCTGTGCAGGGTTTGACCTTCTTGTAAACAAAACCGTCTGAAACACGAAGGTCAGGTAGCTGATTTTTATTTCCCTCTATTGTATTCATCAATCCTACATATTCATCCGATTTAAAAGCCGGATCGGTAAGATCAATGTATAGAACATCAGAAGGATTCACGAGGATGTTTTGCTCAGATCCTATCTCGTCCACTGCGTAGATTCGAGAGAGGGCATCTGGCACCACATTTTGAGTTCCCTTCCTATGCTCTATTTCAAAAGAGAATCGTTGAAGTCTAAGACTCCAACGAGCTAACCGTCCGTTCAAATCCTTTTGACTCATGAGCCACCGCAGGCTCGCATGGTCGGTCACTATCGTAAACTCTTGGCCCTCTACATAAGAGCGGAATTTTTCTACCCCTAACACTGCTGCTAAGCACTCTAACTCCGTAATGCTGTAATTACGTTGTGCAGACGTAAGTTTGTGGGAGTAGTAATAAATCGGTCTCTCGACCCCGTTCTCATCTTCCTGACACAGCACACTACCTACGCCGGACGTTGAGGCATCGCAGAGGATCTTAAATGGCTTTTTAAAATCCGGATTTATAAGAACTGGTGCTGTTGTTAGGGCAAGTTTTAACTCTTCAAAAGCTTTCATCGCCTCTGGAGTGAACTGAAAAGATTTGCTCTTCTTGAGTGTATCTGTCAATGGGGTGGCTAAAGACGAATAATTGTTGACGAATCGTCGGTACCATCCTGACAGACCCAAAAATCGTCTCACCTGTCGAGCTGTTTTCGGCACAGGGAATTCTTTGATCGCAGACACTTTATCTGGATCTGTCTGGATGCACCCCCCTCCTACGATATAGCCTAAGAATTTCAGTTCTTTAAAAGAAAATTTCGATTTTTCGATATTTATGGTAAGACCAGCATTTTTCAAAAGCGAAGCAAGTTTTGTTAAAATTTCTAAGTGCTCCTCAAACGTTGACGAAACCACCAACAAATCATCCAAGTAAACAAAGATATTTTGTCTCAACTCATGGGGAATCACTTTGTCCATAAGTCTACAAAGCCGCTGTGCAGCATTGCAGAGGCCAAAGGGCATAACCGTAAATTGATATAGGGGTCGGCCGGGCACGGTAAACGCGGTCTTTTCCCTTGATGACCTCTCCAGAGGTATCTGCCAAAAGGCGTCCTTCAGATACACACTCTGATTGACGACTTAGCAACCCGTCAACATGATGAAGAGGATAGGCATCGTTTTTCGTAACCTTGTTAACCCTCCTAGAGTCGAGGCACAGGCGATTTTTCCCGGGCTTCTGTACCAGGACAATAGAAGAACTCCACGCACTGTTACTTTCCTCGATGACGCCTAAAGAAAGCATCCTATCCAATTCATCATACATGAGGGCTTGAACCGCTGGAGAGACAGGGTAGTACCTTTGCTTAACAGGCTCAGCCTCACCTGTGTTTATTATATGTTCCTCCAGCTTAGTTCGTCCGAGCCCAAATTTAGCTGCGGACGGAAACAAGCTAATTACATTTTGAAGTTCCTTGGATTGATTTGCTGTTAGCTCGTGAGCGTTAGGATCACTTGCTCTTTCCAAAGGTGAAATTTCGGAAATTATGTGGGGTGCAATTTCGAAGGATCTCCAGAAATTCACCCCTAAATATAAAGGCTGTTCTAATGAGGGCACTAGATAGAATGTGATGTCTTTTGACAAACCTTTATACGAAACTTCTGTTGTAAATTGCCCCACGATTACTTGTGGATCTCCACTTGCGGTCTTAACTTTAGAATTAAAAGTATTGAAAGAGACACCCTCTTTTTTTGCTAATTCGAGACACCCCGATCCTAGGCAGCTAATGCTGGCTCCACTATCCAGGAGGCCTAGCATTTTTTTGCCGAAAATTGTGACGCTGGCGTATGGTCTAGGATCGTCGGTGCTGCAAAGTCTTGTTGCTGATATGGCTTTATGTATTTCTCGCTTTTGCTTGAATTTTTCTCTAAGTTTGAGAATACGCTTTGAAGGTTCGTTAAAAATGCGATTTCGAACATCATAATACCGTTTCAATCGCTCATGTAGCGACAATGGTGCAGGGTTATCTTTTTGAATGACTACGTCTTTGTTTTTGACAAATCCTGTGGATGGTCTTTTCAGAATTTTGATATTCGAACTTTGTGTCGTATTTGCGTTGGTCGATGTAGGTGGATTGTGAAAGTCAGGTAGTTTTATCTTATCGGTTGTATCTAAATGATTATCTGGGTTAGAAATAGCAGGTGACTTTGAAAAATCTGGTGGGTTTGAGGCTTCTACTGAGGTTTTTGTTCCGGGTTCACTTGTGGAGGGCAATGCTCCCCGGTTGGATCGCCCCGATTCCGGTTTCCCGAACAATTAGTGCACTTCGGAGAGGTGGTGTTTTCTAACCCACACCTGAAACAAAATAAGTTTCTTTGTGGGCTAGGGCATTGGATATATGAATGCCCTTTCGTTTTGCAATTCCAACAAATATTAAAAGTACTATTTTCCTTTTGAGAAACAGCTAAAGCATCGATGTCATTGAACTCTTCATCTTCGTACTCCAGCTCGTTAACCTTGGGTCTTGTTAACTGTAAGTTTGGGTTAGAAAAAGTTTTGGTACGCAAGCTTTCGTACTGAGCGATACGCCTCTCAATTGTACGGCAAGCGAAGACCATTTCCGGTAAGCTATTCGTGTTAAAAGTGATAAGAAGCTCGCCAGTTCTTCTTTTCACGTTTTGCTTAATTAAATCGATAAGCTCTCTGGATGACTTTGGGAAATGCAACCTAGCATTCAAACTCAGGATGTCTTGGTAGAAGTCATCAAAGCTTTCTGTTGGACCTTGTCTTCGGTCAAACATCCTCCGAGAAAGCTCTTAGTCGGTCTCCTGGCTTCTATACTGCTCTATGAGCGAATATTCTAAATTTTGCCAATTGGCACCTGGGTTGGACTTCAGGAAGGTCCAAAACCATCTTTCTACCTGGCCCGATACAAAGAGATGGAAATGTAGAAAAATATCTTCCCAAGTAACCTTATAACAAGTCTTCAGTCGATGGAGTCGAAAAAGGAAATCATCTACAGTCATTCTCACGTTATCAAACTTGAGTCCCCATTTTTGGAACTCAACTGGACGACTGAACGATATAGGAATTGATGGACGCTCACTTGGACCTGCTGAATTGAGATTCAGACCATTGAGCTGGCTTATAAAATTTTGCAGATTCTCACTATGTTGAACAGGTTCGGTGTGTTCTGCTTGGTTTTGAGAATGGTTGCGCGGATTGAAGCTCTGTTGTGGTATATCACTCGTATTTAATGTGCTTTGATATAGGGGTTGACGCATGGAATTAAGATCTTCTGGAGCTACAGGTTGTACTGACGCAGCACCTCTCATCTCTTCCTGTATCGTCCTAACAATTTCTTGTCGCAGACTTAACCTTTCTGCTTCATACTCTGCCTTACGTGTCTTAAGGTCTTCCTTGGAAGCAGTGACTATATTTTCGATATAGCGTTTGAGGTTATCATCAGGGGTATTATTTATTTGGGTAACCTGTTTCGAACCAGAGGGGATAGAGGAATTGATATGCTGTGGTGGTGGTGGTTGGTTAGTACCGTTGGCTTCATTAGGAAGGTTGTTTGGGGGTGGTGGCTGGGTAGGTGGGTTGGTAATTTGAATCGAGGAATTAGCGTCATCCTCAATATTAACTTTTTTGCTGTTACGCGTATTGGTATTTAGGGGCTTGGGAGGCATTTTTAAGTATATAATAATAAATTGAAAAATATTAAGATGCGAAAAAAAAAGAATAAGGATTATGAATTTTCTAAAGTGTAAAATATAAAATTGTACTTTTGCTTAAAAGTATCTAAAACAGAATTGAGTATCTATGTATTCATAAATTTGGTGCTCAGAAAAATGAAAACTATGTATGGCAGTTTGATGGCAGAAAAAAAATGAAAAAAAGTTTGCGATTTGACGTATTGAAATATGATTAATGAATTTATCCGTGCTACTATAGCGCTACAAAAGGAAAAGCTTATTTGGTATTTCATCCTTTGGACGCTAACATTTTGTTTGGATATTCAAAAAAAAGAAACTGTCTTAAGTTTAAAATAAACTTGTAGAATCATTTGCTGTGTTTTGGTATTTTGTTTGTATTTTGTGGGATTTTATTCAAGATTATTTTTGAAACAGCCTTTGTGTTAAAGCTTTCATTTTGCTGGAACATAACTCGGGCGCAGCGGACGGAGACGTGGTTTCTCTGAACCTATATCTCCCGGTCGTCCGAAGAAATCCTCCAAGCAAATGCTCAAACCATCTGACAACCTCCATTTTAAATTCAGTGCTAGCTCTGAAAAGTTTGTAATTCCTACACGAATTTCAGGACACTAAGAAATCAAAACGAAAGTTGAAAGTTCTCCATGGGACCACAAAGGAATAAGCATGTTTGTTTTTAAACTAAGCTTTTGGACTTATTCATTTGGATACTAAATTTAAATATTTCGAAGCTAAACGAAATTCAATAAAAAGTTTGAGCAAGAGCTTAAATAACACAACCTAAAAAAAAACGAAAAGTTTCTGATGTGAATGAAACGATATAATTTTACACAAAATATTTTTGCCCCCACTTTGGGCGCCACCTGTGTAACGGAACTTGCTGTTCCTTCTTCGCGAGTTGGCGATGTCATGCCGTGTCACTCATCCTCTTGATCCACAGGATTCCCAAAAAGACAAGTGACCGAGAAGAAGGTTGTCCAGTCGGCAGAGTGCTAGTAGGCATGCTTGCAATTGCCAAATGCTAACTCGTCGGTGGGGTGGGTTGTTGCAAACGCCACTGGACTGCCGTACAACTTTAACATGCCTATTCTTTTAAACCAAAAACAAAAACAAAAAAAACTACTTTGGCTTACGCTATCACGACACTTCAATATAGAACCGGAAGTTGGTGTTGGTTCCAGAGTGTAACCCTCCCTCTGCCCAATACACCTTGTGTATGGACTCCTTGGTTACCACACCACTCTAAATATATGTAAAGACTTAAAGAAGTCTAAGCCAAACTCAATAAATCGCCATCGTAACCTTTCATCAAAGCTTCACTCAACTGAGCACCAAAAAGAAAGGAAATCTAATTCAAACGCATGATTTAAAATTTAAAACCAAAAACCAGTGGATACGTTATAATAGCCGTTTTATTTAAAGAAGTTAAAGAAGTAAGAATTCAAAAATTATGTATAAAAAAATATATATATAGAGATATAAATGTATTGCATGTAAATCTTGTACGTGGGTCGTCATAAGGACGATTAATTAAATAAAAAAAAAACAAGAGTTTGACACACAATTCAGAAAATAGCAATTTTTATCGAGTTATCGATTTGAGGGTTCATTGACCTTAGCTAATATTTGAAATTATGACGTCATCAAACATTTAAAAGAGAAATGCAAATATAAGTTAAAAGATAATTATACGGCACTTTCGAAATCACTCAAATCTTTTAAAGAGCATGAAACAAATTTACTATTTGTTACTGTTTCTAAAGATCTCTCTCAATCAATGATCGGTAATCGGTAGTGTTTAAGACATTACCTCTCTTCATTCATAAGAAGCATTTAATTATTTAGCCAACAAAAATGAATTATGAACTGACTCACCGAATTTTCTCTCCTCCAAGGAAGTCGTGCGCACTACTTGTTGGTGGGAAGGATCCGGGGCTTAGGAGTTTCTTTATGATAAACTCTTCGACGATTCTCTTGCTAGATTATTGGGTACAAGGAAATAATTAAAAGCTTATATATATGAATGATCTTGAATGAGTTAAAAATAGTTATACTTAACTTGAGTGGTTTCGGTACATAATGAGCACTTAATTTAAAAATAACAAAATATATTTGACATCAGCTGTTAGTTGCTGGTGGATGCTTGATGGGCGCGGAGCGTGGTTGAACGTCGATATGATGGGATGGGATGATGGTTAGGATAGAATTGGTTCGTATGTTGGGATGCTGGGTGAAAATGGTCGAAGGTAAGTAGTTGGTGAATCTGGTAAGTAGATTTGGTAGTTTTGAGGCTTGATTTATTTGCTGGTAAGTTTAAATTTCGGTTTGGCTGCGTGTAGACGTGTTTATTTTACGCTGACTGCACCGCGCCGCGGCCGCGCTACGCCACGCCACGTCGTGCGAGGATGCGTACACTCTTGACTTCGCTGACAGGGCAAAGTAAAGGCACAGTCAGCTGGACTTTCTGGCTTTCGAATAGAAGGTTAGATTGGATAGATGGGAAAAAAAATGTGTCTATATAAAAAAAAAATAAAAGTAATACATTGTTATAAGGTTTGGGCTTATAATCACTAGTACTGTGAAGGTTTACCTGAGGTCTTTCCCACAATGTCGCGATATAATTTATAATTGCCAAGTTCACTTCACTTAACTTGGACAGAGAGGTTATAGGCTGTATTCACGAAGCTTGGTTTTTAGTAGAGAGTTTCTGTATGCCTGTTGAGCCCCGGCGTGGAAAGAGATCTCTTTTTCCTCTTCCAGGAGTTCTATTAGACTGTAGCGGGTGTTGTTTTACTAGTGATGATTACCACTGTGGCACTAAATAAAGTCCCAAGACCCTTATTGGACAAAAGAAGATCTCCCCGTGACATACGATAGGTCTTGGCCAACCTACCCACGTGTTTCTCGGCACTCAATAAATGAAAGTAAAGGCTATAGAGTACGGCAACAAAATCACTTTTATGGTTACAGGTAAACTTTTCCTAAAGTGAGCAGTAAGTAATTCGGAGCTCACATATATAATTACCTTATCTCTCAAAATTACCCCTGCGGGTAAGGGGCAAGAATATACCCGAGGTAGGCATGCCTGTCGTAAGAGGTGACTAAAATCCAAACTCCGTATACTGAGATTGATGTATACATAACTATGCAATGAGCAAAACAATAAGATATAGTACCCCAGGTGGCAGTCCAGGTTCACTGGAAAATCCACCCTCTTCGGAGGTCGGCTCTATGGATTCTGGGGAGAGCCAATTATTGCATTTAATAAATCCCTTCCTAAAAAGTGCAAGGGTATCTCGATCACCACCATCTAAATCGAGTATAAAACCATCCAAATTCGGGCAAAAGAGTCCACCCGTCACGCCAGCGCGCGCCAAAAAAGACTCAGATAAAACAGAAAATCTTGAAAAAGATAATAACGAACTTCGACGAAGACTTGATGAAGTAATGGAACTTTATCAAGAGCTAAAGAAAGAAGTCGATCTTCTTCGAAAAGAAAATGAGATGAGATGCAAGCTCCAAAGCTAGCTTGCCAGAAGTCAATAATTCTAGATATGAAACAGACGAAGAAGAGCTAGCACGTGAAACGGAAAAGTCCTCAAAGAAAAGATTAAGTAAAAAGCGTAAAGCTGGCTCTTCACCTGAGGCAGCCTCGTCTTTTGAAATAATAGTTTCACCAAAACATGCGACAGTAAAAGAAAAACCTGTTAAGGAACGGCCCCCGCCACCGATAAATGTTATCGGTATTGAGGAGTATAACAAGTTGCAAACCATATTAAAGGCATTACTACCATCGGCTTTTAAAGTTATTTCGCTCAATAACAACAAATGGAAAGTATGTGTGAAAGACCCCGAAAGTTATCGCCTTCTGTCGCGAAAACTAAATGAAGAAAAAGTAGAGTGGTATACCTATGAAAATAAGTCGGAAAGACCCTTACGTGTTGTGGCGAGAGGCTTACACGCATCATGTTCAAAAGACGATATCATTAGTGATCTAAAAGAGCGCAAATTCAAAATCTTAGATGCAATTAACATCGTCAAAAGAGAGAAACAGACAAAAGAGGGTGAAACAAAAGTGGTACAGCGTGGTCTTCCACTATTTATACTTTCGTTCGATAAGACTGAAAAACTAGATGAAATTTATAAAATCAAAACAATTCTAAACATCGTAGTTAAGATCGAACCTCTAAGAAAGAGCACAAGGTTAGTCCCTCAGTGTAAACGCTGTCAAGAATTCAATCACACCCAAACTTATTGCAAAAAAGAGCCAAGGTGTGTAAAATGCGCCGGAAAGCATTTAACCGTTGACTGCATCGGAAAAAGTGAAAGTCCACCGACGTGCATTAATTGTAATGGAAATCACCCGGCAAACTATAGAGGCTGCGAAGTAGCTAAAGAATTACAAAAGCGGCGATCGAAATCTGCCAAAACACAAAGAAACCCACAAAGGCAAATAGAAACCGTAATTCCCAAGACTTCCAAATCTAGTAAAGCTCCAAAACCTAGTATCCGTAAGGAAAAGAAAACAGTGTCAATACCTTCGGAGAATATATCAAAGCAAGGAAATGCAGAAACATATGCCCAAATAGCGGCCAAAAATATACCCGCAAACATAGACACTGAAACAGACCCGGTTTCAAAAGTCTTTTCAATAATTCTGTCGAAACTTGAGGAACAATGTGACACAAATAAACTTATCTTTGATAGGTTAAGTAAGCTCGAAAATTGTTTTCGACCCAAATCTCTCTCAAAAAAATTATGATGGAAAAGTTTAAAATTCTTACGTGGAATGCCAACGGATTATGGCAAAAACTTGGAGAATTAGAGATGTATATGCAGGAAAATGATATCGACATATGCTTGATATCAGAAACGCATGCCAAAAATGAATCAAATCTTAAAATCCACGGGTTTCTTGACTACCACGCTGTTCATCCTTCAAATAAAGCAAGGGGTGGATCATCGTTATATATAAAAGAGTGCATTGAACACTCAATAGGCCTGAAAATAGAGGTAGAATCGATGCAATTGAGTAGTGTTCAAGTTAGAACTAAAAACATTCTTCTCAATGTCTCTTCGATATATTGCCCTCCGCGTTGCAAAATCGATAAGAGTGAATTTACGACATTGATAAAGTCGCTAAGCCCAAACTTAATTGTTGGTGGCGACTTTAATGCGAAGCACACCTTTTGGGCTTCAAGATGCATATCTCAAAAGGGTCGAATGCTCTATGAGGCAGGAATGGAAAATAATTGCGATTTTCATTCGACTGGAAAGCCAACTTACTGGCCAACTGATCCGTCAAAAATACCTGATTTAATCGATTTGTTTATGGTAAAAGGAATACCCTCCAACCGTATTGAAATTTCAGAAGGCCATGATCTGTTCTCTGATCATTCTGCAGTCATACTCACTATGAGCGAAAGCCTTGTCAAAATTGAAAAACCACCCAGGTTAACAAACGGTAAAACCAACTGGGAAGGATTTAAGAAAGATATCGAGGACAACGTTGAATTGAGGGTATCATTACAAACGCCTCTTGAGCTTGAAGACGCAGTAGATACCTTTGTTGATATATTACAAAAGGCAGCGTGGAATAACACACCTTATCAAAGGGTTACGCCGCGCTATAAAGATATAAAATATCCGCAGGAAATAAAAGACTTAATAAAAGATAAACGAAAAGCACGTAAGAAATGGCAGCGAACCCGTGCTCCTCAACACAAAGCTCATTTAAATCGCTTGTGTAATATGCTAAAAACAGCGATATCAGATTTCAAAAACCGTGAAGTTGAAAATTACCTTGAAAGCTTGTCAGCTGGGAAAGAATCCAACTACTCACTTTGGAAAGCTATAAAAACAACGAAAAAACCAAAGCTTCCAGTACCCCCGATTAAGAAAAGCCAAAACGAATGGGCTAAAAGTGACAAAGAGAAAGCGGCGGTATTCGCCGATTACCTGGAAGAAACATTTAAACCTTCCGATGGGCAAGCACTCAATGAAAATATTAATATGAGTTTTAGCTCAAGTGAAAATTACAGAACCAGAAATGCTACGCTTGCTGAATTGAACAGAGAAATAAAGAAGCTAAAGTCTAATAAAGCTCCGGGGTATGACTTAATAACAGCGGAAATATTAAAAATGCTTCCTAATAAAGGATTAATTAACCTCCTTTATATAATAAATGCCGCTCTAAGGCTAGAATATGTTCCAAGCCAATGGAAAGTTGCGGAAGTCATAATGGTTTTGAAACCTGGCAAACCATCTCACGAAAAGAATTCTTACAGACCGATTTCGCTTCTTCCAATAATATCGAAAGTTTTTGAAAGAATACTACTCCTGCGCCTGCAGCCTATAATAGAAGAGAAACGATTAATACCTGAACATCAGTTCGGATTTAGAAGCAAGCATTCAACAATTGATCAAGTGCATAGAATAACTGACGTAATTGAGAGAGCTCTCGAAGAAAAGAAAATCTGTTCGACGGTCTTTTTGGATGTGTCGCAAGCGTTTGACAAGGTGTGGCACGAAGGCCTCAAATTCAAATTACGACAAGTTCTGCCTGAAGGACTTTATAAAATTCTTAACGAATATCTAGAAAACAGACTTTTTCGTGTAAGACACGGAAATGAATATTCTAATTTCAAAGAAATAGTGGCTGGGGTACCACAAGGTAGTGTTTTAGGTCCAGTTCTGTACCTTCTATTTACACGTGATATACCTCAAACAGAAGACACTTTCGTAGCAACGTTTGCTGATGATACTGCAATACTAGCAGTAGGCAAAACGATTAACGAAGCTACGATTAAATTACAAAATGCTCTTAATAATGTTAGTGAGTGGACAAAAACATGGCGAATAGCGCTAAATGAACAAAAGTCAGTCCACGTGGACTTTACGTATAAAAAAATAAATAGATTGCCCGTCTTTCTTAATACCGGTCGTGTACCATTTGCGAATGAAGCAAAATATCTGGGAATGACTCTAGACGCGAAATTAAAATGGAAGCCGCACGTAAAAAAGAAATGCGAAGAATTAAAAAGTAAATTAAGAGATATGAACTGGCTACTCGGTAAATATTCCAAGCTTAGTATTGATAATAAGTTGATTTTATACAGGCAGGTACTTAAACCTGTCTGGACTTACGGTATACAACTCTGGGGTTGTACCTGCGATACAAATTTAAATAAATTACAAACGTTTGAAAATAAATTGCTTAGGTCATTTGTAAATGCACCATGGTATATAAGAAACGAAGATCTTCACAGGGATCTCGGGATTCCTACGGTTCGAGACGAAATTAAGAGTTTCGCGCGAAAACATAGAAATCGGCTATTAGATCACGCTAATCCAACGATTATTGACATTCTTGACGAGTCGAATTTAGTACGCCGTCTGCAAAGAACAAAACCTTCCGACTTGGTGCGGTGAACACAAAACCGCTTTAAAATCGCGGAATAAGCAGAAACTTTCACCGGAAAGTTACCTGCAACACGTTACTTAACTTCGTTAAAAATAAATTGCTAGATAAGTTTCAACTTAGTTGCAATCGGGAAGTGGAGGTGGTTTTAGTGTAGTAAGAATCTCACACTTCTATGAGCACGCGTTTTCCGGTCCTCATAGAGCCTGATGCAGGTTTTGCGCCTACCCACGGTAAAAAAAAAAAAAAAAAAAAAAAAAAAAAAAAAAAAAAAAAAAAAAAAAAAAAGTCTCAAGCTCCAGAAAATTAACCAGGGACTCAATTCCTTGGTGTTTGTGGGGGATTCCCCGGCCACGAAGCAGCACTAGATGAGCGAATGCGATTTGCTCCTTTATCAAATTTAATTAATTAAGTTGTGAACACAAACAATTTTTTCATATATTTGCGTATGTTCCCAAAATTTGATTAAAGATTTTCTTTATCTTGAAAATCAATATAGCGATATTTTTCTTATCGAACTGGATAGTTTGGAAGTTGCGGAAGAAAAGAAACGCATGAGCACTTAATGGGGTTAAATCCACCATCTTTCATAAGGTTCCGATTGCGCATGCGAAAATCGTAAACGGAACGATGTTCAAATTGCTATCGGTATCGAACCGATTCGCAATGTTATCAGTGGCAGCGTTCACTGATAAGATTGTGTACAAAACAAAAATAAAATAATTTTGGGTAGCACATTTCAACGTGGCCCGTACAACCTTTTGTGAATTCAGTCCTAAGAGTACATTCATCTAATAAAGATTACCTATAGTACAACTGACGAGTTCTTATTAAATAACATGGTGTCAGAAAAGGGATTAGAGACCAATCAAACGGTTTCTAAAGGAATAATTCCAGTAAACGGTTTAGCTCAGCTCAATGTTAAATCGGAAAATCTGGGAACCACGTGGACAAATTGGATTGATAATTTCAAAATATTTTTACGGGCGTCAAACCTTGAAATCGAGTCTAATGAACGAAAAGTGGCACTCCTTCTCCATTATATGGGTCCGGAGTCTATAAATATATTCAGTGCCTTTAATCTTGACTTAGATAAGGTTCAGTACGAAGATCTCGTAAAAAAATTCGCAGAACATTTTTTGCCAAAAAAAAATATCGCAGTACAGAGAAATAAATTTTTCCTTCGTAAGCAGAATTCAAGCGAGACCAACGAGGAATATGTGACCGCATTAAAAAACTTAAGTTTGCTTTGTGAGTTCGGTACTCTTCGTGAAAGTCTTGTACGAGACATATTTATCTGTGGTTTATCTGAGGGACACGTGGCTATAAAAGAAAAATTACTGAACGAAGGTGACATAAACCTTGAAAAAGCAGTCCAAATCGCTAAAAATTCAGAGTTAGCTAAGGAGCAAGTGAGACAACTACAAGCTGAAGCACACGAATGGGAGCTGTACATCGCAGCCGGCAGCCCTTTAAACCGAAAGAAGAACATCAAAATCGGTGGCAACCCGAATCAACTCAACCATGTGGAAGATGTGGCCAATCGCATAGGTATCGCTGTCCCGCTATCGGTGTTGTATGTAAAAAGTGCAACCGAAGAAACCACTATGCAAAAATGTGTAGAAACACAAGGCAAGTAAAGAACGTTGAGTTTGAAACAGACTCAAATGCATCGTCACACACACCATAATTTTTTTTGGGTCCACTACGAATTGTTCCAGCATCGACATCGTCTTCATCGTCATTATCAAAAACATCGACAAAAAAGTCTTCGTCATCATCAAGATCCATAGCAGTATCATCATCTCTATCGCACTCATCGTCCTCAGCAAAATTGTCGGAAATTCTCCAAAGAACATCTCCAGCAACAGCATCATCATCCATGTCAGCATCGTCATCTCTATCGCACTCATCGTCATCTTCAGCATCATTGTTGCAAAATCATCCTGAAAGATCATCTCCGTCAACACATTCCTCAGCTTTCGTCAACAAGTTGAATGTGTCAAATAAACTAAAGTGGGAAAGCACTTTAGTCATATCAAACCAGAACATCACATTCCAGCTTGACACCGGAGCAGAATGCAACATTATTTGCAAGTCAATGTTAAGAGAAAGTCAGGTAACACCAACAAAAACCAAATTATTAACCTTCAACGGCAATCAAATACCAATTATTGGTCACTGTGTTTTAAATTGTTTAAATCAAGATAAAAAAATGTATAAATTAGAGTTTTATGTACCAACTTTTGAATGCATTCCAATTTTAGGCTTGCAAGCTTGCATTGAATTAAATCTTATTAAGAAAGTCAATAAAATAGATAATGAGAATATTGTGAATCGCAATCTCGATTTGTTTACGGGCCTAGGATGTCTTAAAAGAGAAGTCAAACTTAAATTAAATCCAGAAATACCACCTGTAATTGATAGTCCGCGTCGCATACCATTCGCTTTTCTAAGTAAATTAAAAGAAGAATTAGATAGAATGATTAAACTAAAATTTATAGAGCGTATTGAAGAGCCTACGGAATGGGTTAGTTCAATTGTGCTTGTTCAAAAATCAAATGGTAAATTGCGGGTATGCCTCGATCCACGTAATTTAAATAAGGCAATTTTACGGGCTCATTTGCAATTCCCAAATCTAGACGAGTGTAAATCGAAGTTAAGTGGATCGAGATTTTTTACATCCTTAGATACTAATTCAGGGTTTTGGATGCTTCAATTGAATGAAGAGTCATCCCAAATTTGCACGTTTATAACGCCATTTGGGCGATTCAGATGTCTCAGGCTCCCATTTGGCATAAATGCGGCTGCAGAAATCTTTCACAACGAAATGGTTGAAAATTTCAAAGACATTGAAAATGTTATAATCTATATTGACGATTTTTTATTCACGCAAAAAATATAGAAGAACATAACAAAACTTTAAAACTTGTTTTAGAACGTGCACGTTCTATCGGTTTACGATTTAATAAAGAAAAATCAAAGTTTTTTCAATCCGAAATTAAATTTCTTGGGCATATATTTAGTGAAAAAGGCATTCGGCCTGATCATGATAAAGTAAAAGCTATATGTGAAATGCCTCACCCTTCAAATATCGCTGAGCTACAAAGATTTCTCGGTATGGTAAATTATTTAGGTTCTTTTATAAAAAACCTATCGGTCTGTTGTGAAAATTTAAGAAATTTACTTAAGAAAGAAGTTTTATGGCATTGGTCATCAGCTAGTGAATATGAGTTTATAAAACTCAAAGAACTTTTGTCCAAAGCCCCTATCCTTGTTTACTTTGATCCACAAAAGCATCTAACTATGTCAGTTGACGCATCAAAAGCTGCAGTGGGAGCAGTTATTTCGCATTAAAATTCTCCGATTGCATACGCTTCTGCAACATTGACGGCATGTCAACAGAATTACGCGCAAATAGAGAAAGAGCTCTTTGCGATAGTGTTTGGTTGTTATAAATTTCGGCAATACATTGTTGGCCAAAAGATTACAGTTGAAACTGACCATAAACCTCTGGTCCCATTGTTCAATCGTGAACTCCACAAAATTCCTGTACGTCTTCAACGTCTCATGCTAAAACTTCAGTGTTATGATCTTCAAGTTGTCTATCGGCCTGGAAAAGAGTTGTTTATCGCAGACACTCTTTTAAGATCCCCTTTAAATGAATATGCTTTGCCAGAAATAGGTAAAGAGTTAGAGCTTCACTGCAATTTACTCATCTGTAATATATCCGCTTCAGAAGATAGAATTACACAAATAAAAGAGCATACACTAAATGATTCTACCTTAATGAAAGTCAAAGAGTATTGCCAAAATGGATGGCCGAACTCGAAAAAAGACATAAATCAAAATGTTGCTCCATATTCCAGTATTCGAGATGACTTGCACTTCGTCGATGATATACTTTTTAAAGTCGATCGCATAGTGATTCCAAAAACCCTACGTCATGAAATGCTAAATATAGTACATGAAGGTCATCTTGGCATTGAAAGATGTAAAAGTTTGACAAGAGGCAATGTAGATATAACAAATCTAGTAAATAATTGTGAAACATGTATTCAATATCGAAATGCTTACCAAAAAGAACCACTTCTCCATCATGAAATTGTTACAATTCCATGGTATAAGCTCGGTATGGACCTTTTTGAATTTAAAAACAAAATGTTTCTGCTTGTTGTCGATTATTTCTCCAAATACATTGAAGTTGAGGTCCTCAATTCAGGTTATTCAAGTCATTTAGTTATAAACAAATTGAAGTCAATGTTTGCGAGACATGGAATACCAAACGTTATTGTTTCCGACAACGGTCCGCCATTTAATTCGCAACATTTTCGAAGCTTTGTCAAGAGATGGAACATAAACCATTTAACTTCGAGTCCATACCTACCGAGATCTAATGGCCTGGCAGAAAGGTCGATACAAACTGTTTAAAAAATTATTCATGAAATGCGAACAAAGTGGATCGGATCCATACATAGCATTATTACATTACCGTACAGCCGATAAAGGTATAATTCGTTCACCATCTGAGTTACTGATGTCGCGGAGACTTCGCACAAAATTACCAGCTATAAATAATACATTGAAACCCCATTTAGCAAATGAAGGTGAATATAAGAAAAACTTAAGAAAACATCAAAATCAGGTAAAAAAAAGATACAATAAAAAATGCAAACGAGCAAAATCCTCAATCTGTTTGGGAAACAGGTACTGTAGTCTCAAAATGCCGCGAGCCTCGTTCTTATATTGTTCAAGGCAAAGATGGGAACCAAATTAGGCGCAGTACACAGCATATTTTTGAACCATCCCATTCCGATAACTCAAAAGAACTTAATAAAACAAATGAAGAAAACAATGATAATGCGACCTATCAAGAAACTCAAAACAAAGAAAATTCTATAACTGAGCCAATTGAAATTAAAAATGAAATATTAAACGAAGAGGCTGCAAACAAAACGAGATATGGTCGATTAGTTAAGGCACCAGAAAGACTTCATTACTAAAGTAACTATAAATTGATATGTAATAAAGTTATTTAACATTGTAAATCAAATTAACGTTTTTATATACTACTGTTTTTATATAATACTATTTTGGAAAATATACTACTGTTTTTATATAATACTATTTTGTAAAATATACAATTTATGAATTTGATATTTATTTTCATATAGGTTAACGATATTTATTTTTTATCTTATACTATTTTGGAAAATATATAATTTATGAATTTGATATTTATTTTCATATAGGTTAACGATTTTTATTTTTATTTGATAAATTGTATTTATCTTAGCATGCATTTAATTTTGATTATTGTAATTCAAATCTAATGGGAAAGATGTTGTGATTACTTTAAAGTATTAAAGCTTTCACTCAAAGCTCTTTTATTAATAGGCTTTATACTCTACTCAATACCTTTTGTGAATTCAGTCCTAAGAGTACATTCATCTAATAAAGATTACCTATAGTACAACTGACGAGTTCTTAATAAATAACAAATTTCACACGGATACTTAGGAACAGGTGTGGATTGGAGTTCCGGATTTGAAGGATGTCTGTCGTATTTGTTCCGGTTGCAAATATCACAGGAGGCAACGTACTTTTTTATGTTTGCCATCATTTGTGGGAAATAATATTTTTCGAGTATTTGTTCTTTATTTTCCCTAGAGGCTCGGTGAGCTCTGCGGTGCTCATTCTCGATTATTGCAAATTTCCGCTCCTCATTGGCTACATCCTCGATTAACCTTTGTGTTACTCTTATTTTGTATTTTTCGAAATTGTCAAGATAGACGTTTTGTAACATCCAGAGATATTCTTCTGGGATCTTCATACCATTTACTACGTTTGGATTAAGTTTTTCCCTCAACGCTTCCTTTAGCCTTATATGATCTAAGTTTTTGGAGGATATAACATAGCGATAGAAGCCAGGATGTGGCTCAAAATGGAAATACATATCAAAGCGGGCTTTGATATATTTAAGATCTAGAACAGACAGTGACTACTCCCTTTATCTACATGCGTACAATGAATTTTCAGCTCTTTCTAAATTGCTATACGACAGATATATCAATCAAATGCAATTTGATATAATTACAGATCCCAAACGATTTTGGCAATTTATAAACTTCAAGAAAAAGTCTGATGGTTATCCTACTACTCTTAATTATTTAGATCATTCTTCTAACGATTCTAAAATTATAACAAATTTATTTGCCAATTTTTTCGGTCTTGCTTTTTCCGATAGTAATTTTGAGCCAGATGAAAACTACTTCAACTATTTGAATAGTTGTAATCGAACATCATTAGTTTCAATTAGTATTAATGTTGGTGAAGTGGTCGAAAAGATAAAAAATCTTAAGGATGATTTCTCATCCGGCCCAGACGGTTTGCCAGCGATTGTTTTAAAGAAATGTGCAGCCAATTTGGCCCTGCCTCTGGCTTTTCTTTTCCAAAAATCTCTTTCCTTAGGGATTTTTCCATCAATATGGAAGGATTCTTTCATCATTCCAATTCACAAAAAGGGATGTAAAGCAGATGTTGCAAACTATAGGCCAATCGCAAAATTATCTTGCATTCCTAAACTGTTCGAAAGTATTGTCTTCGACAATGTATATTTTCATTGCAAGTCATTATTTTCCACCAAACAGCACGGGTTCATCAAAGGTAAATCTACGACCACTAACTTAACAGAATTTGTTTCTTATACTTTAAATGCAATAGAAAATAAAAACGAAGTTGATGTCATTGCCACAGACTTTAGCAAGGCCTTTGACAAAATCTCACACAAAATAATCTCGTTCAAATTAAAGGCTCTTGGTTTTCCTCCTGGTTTTGTTCAATGGATAGAATCATACTTGTTAGATCGTAAATATCGAGTCTTGTTTAGATCTTCAGTATCAGATCCTTTCATTGCAAGATCAGGAGTCCCTCAAGGTAGTCATCTGGGTCCGATTATTTTTATTCTAACGATCAATGACGTGGAATCTGTGATTGAGCAATCAGAACTTTCTATCTACGCGGATGACATGAAGATCTTTAGAGCAATTTCTTCGCCTAATGATTCTTTACCTCTTCAGAACGACCTGAATAATTTTTTTGTTTGGTGTCAAAAAAATAATTTAGAACTTAATGTCGGAAAATGCCAAGCAATCACATACTCTCGCAAACGCTCCCGCCCACCACCACGGGACTACTATATCAATCTTGACCTTGTCTCAAGAGTAACAACTATTCGGGACTTAGGTATTATTTGTGATACTGAGCTCAATTTCAGATCCCATTATGACAACATAGTAGCTAGGGCTAACTCTGCTCTTGGTTTTGTCAAGCGTTGGTCTAAGGAGTTTTCGGATCCTTACGTTACAAAATCTCTCTATACAACCTTTGTACGACCTTTACTTGAATATGCAAGCCAAGTATGGTCCCCCTACCACCATGTTCATGTTAAACGAATCGAAGCAATACAACGTAGATTCCTCCGTTTTGCTCTTAGGGGACTCCCATGGGTTGACAACTACAACTTGCCCCCATATCAAGATCGGTTGCGGCTCATTAACCTACAATCTCTGGAAAAACGTCGTGAAGTGGCTGACATAATTTTTGTGCATCAAATTTTATCTGGTGCTACTGATTCTTCTGCCCTTCTTGAGGTAATGAGTATTAACGTCAACTTACATTCTCTAAGATCAGTACCCCAATTCCATCAAGCCCCTCACAGAACTGATTATGGTAGAAATGAACCAGTAACTAGAATGTTGAGGGAAGTGAATTCAAATTCTAATATTTTCGACTATAATCATAGCAGGATCACACAAACAAAAACTTCTTTATGGTTCCTCATTTAACTAGTTTGAATAATACAGTAAAGTAATGTTTGCCTTCATTATAACCTTAACTGAGAGAAACTGAAACTACTAACTCTACTAACCTGACAAATGCCTTTAGCATGCTTTTCAATTTTAATTTGCAATTTTAAATTTTAAATTTTAGATTTTACTTTTACGTATAATTTAACTTTTTTGACTTTTCAACTAGCGATCTGCTTTTGCTAGATCCTTTTTTTAATATTATTTTTTTTTAATTTTTTCTATTTTTTACTTTTAAAATTTTTGTAACTGCTTGTATTAAGCAGACCCAACCTCTTATCTCTCAGTAATAATATCCTGCACATCGCTTTAAAAGGAAGTTGTTGTGCTATGCTGGCAACAACATAGCATAATAACTATCTTTAATTTAACATAATTTAATTTTTAATACATAAATAAGTGCCGATACGACTTGCAATCGAATTTGCGTCGTACTCGGTGTAAATGGACCCCAGCGCGTGCGGTATCTGGGGGGGATAGAGGCGTGGGATTATTTATTTATTTATTCGTTTTGCAGTTGATTTTTTAGAGTTGATTTCTAGAGTTGCTTTTTTTAAGTTGATATTAGTTTCCCTCTTCTTTAAGTTAGGTATTTGTGTTCGGATGTTTCACCACAGAGTAACAGTTTCATTAATGTATTTCCTTAATTAATTTTGTTATTTTTAATTAGGTCAAATCACTTCCCTTTAGTTAATTTTATCTTGATAGCAGGATTATAGCTTTGTGTTCTTTATGCATAATTAATTCTTCGTGATTTATTTGTTAGAAAATATTCACTTTTTTCAGTTTTTTTTTTTTTGTTTGTTCCGGTCACATTCACTTCAATTTTTTTATTATTTTTTTTGTACGTTATATCTCGTTAGCAAAGTTTATTTAACAGGATGATCTGTCCCTGCTCGGGCGCCAGTAAACGATCCGTTGATCGTGTAACACAAAAAAATATGATTTTCTAAGGACCTAACAACTGGTTCCAATTAAAACATAATAATTCCAACGTTATAAAAGTTTTCTTTATTAGAGTGCGACTGCACTTGGTAACGATTCAAAGACAAGTGACGCTGAGTCTCAAATCTAAAATATAATACAATTTGAATTTAATAATTTAAATGCTTAATATGCATTTCCCATGCGGACCCATTTCAATAGGCATTGCCTTCGCATCAGATTTCCCGGTGGGAAACAATCCAAAGGTGTGCACCGGATACTCATATGCATCGTCTGCACTTTACTGTTGGCTGGGTCAATGCCTGATGTGATAACTATCCTTTTAGATTTTGCAAGAGGGTAGTTTGGAAATATAAATGTATCTAAGCGTTAAAAGCTAATATAGAACTACTTATCTTTCATTTTCTTCTTTAGTTCCACTTAAGTGAGGTGCGCTTGAGAGCTATCCTCACTGCAGAAGCAAAATTGAATGAAAGTAGATACGTAACAGACCCTAAATAAGGGCAAATATTCCTATAATCACAGATACTATAGTTCCATAGATATCGCACACAGAGGAAACAAAATGACAATTTCTCAACCGACTGGGACGTACCTCTACGTCCCAGTTTGATCGAACTCGTGTGAATAATACTTAAACATGATGTTACCCTAAATTGTGTTTGAGTATCATGTTGCTTGTTGTGTTTTCTTTTTTGTGTGTGTGTGTTTGTTCCTGTTTTTAGTTTGTTTATTTTGGCTGAGTATTTAAATGTAGGTACCTAAGTTTTTTATGTGTATGTATGTATAATTTATATTGCATTGTGAAATGTTAACGGTGTATCGCTGTATGTATGAAATACTTCTTTATCAAGGTTGGCTACATTTTGTCTGGACAAGAGAAAGGCATTTGAGAAGAAAAATTAACAAAATACATTTTAGTGTAGGTAAACATTTTTGTTGGTAGAAAAACACTTACGTAGACGAGAGGGGTACAAAAAATAATTTTGAATAGTTGCCTTTTCTTATTCTCAAAAAATGACGACAAATTTTATTATTTTGAAATAATATGGAGGTTCAGCAAGGTAATTACCGAAACCTCTTCTTAATAATGTTAGGGTTAATATAATAAGAGAGGTGGTAGGAACAATTAAAAGAATTTTAATATAAGTGCGTATACAAGGGCATGCAATTGAGTTGAAATATATTTTTTGTGAAAGTAACAAATTAAAAAAATATATTTTTTGAAATGCTTAAATTTTTCTTTGACCAGTTGTTTTCTTAAAAAAAACCGAGATCCCACAGCAGATTTTGGGTGTGAGTGATAGCAAAAAAGAAGTATAGGCGTCGAAAGCTTCATTAAAAGCTGTTCAAAAAATCAAAGCCTTGCATCCACAACTGGGGCCTTTGCGATTAAACAGTGCATTGAAAAAAAATATGAATGCAACTTCGGGTGTAATCGTGTTAGCCAAAATTGGTTTTCACCCCTCCCAAGATAAGCTCCTCCTTGAGGGAATAGTTCGCTCTACCTGACCGTTTAAAAAATTCAAAATTCTTAGTGAAAAACGATTTTTTTTTCACAGTCTGGTAGGGCGAATTAAACACTTAAATTATCTCAGTTTCCGTGATATGGGATCCACGGAGCTTATCTAGGGAGGGGTGACACAATTATCCTCGAAGTTGCATTCCTATTTTTTTTTTTTTTTTGATGCACTGTCTAATCATAAAGTCCCCAGTTGCGGATTTTTTAAATAGCCTTTAATGAAGCTTTCGACGCCAATACTTCTTTTTTTGCTATCACTCACACCCAAAAATTTGCTGTGGGCTCTTAGTCTAAAATGTTTAAATTCAAGTAGTTGAAGTTTAATTTAAGTAAGGCTTTGATGAAATAACGGTTTTACTACGCGATGACTGAATTATAAAAGAAAAAGATTTAATTCTTAGCAAAGGATTACAGTTTAAAGAATTAAAGCTAGTTAAAGTAAGTGAGGAACGAGAAGAAATGATTTGGGAATGCAAATTTTAAGTATTTATTAATATGTAGATAAAAATTTCAATAAATTAAATTTCTATATTTCAAAAAAAAAATCAACCCGATTTTGAAATAACATTCGAATTTTCAAAAAATATTTTAATTTTGGTTTTTAAATTCATAAAATACTTTTTGAAAGGGTTGATATGCAAGATTATTTTTACTTTTTGGAGGTTTTTGAATACAAAATTTAATTGAAATTCGTTCAGCCAATAATGAAAAAGAGAAAATAAAAATAAAAAAAAAAAAACGTTCTATGGGTGGCTTTGTTAAAAAAAAAAATGATAAAAAAATGTTTTTGTAAAAATACTGTGAGACCATTTAAGTTTGGGCTGGCTACAAAATCTCGCAAATCAAAATCTCGCATAACGAAATCTCACAATAAAAAAATCTCGCTTTTCATAATCCCGCAATTATGAAATCTCGCTTTAAATAATCTCGTAATAACGAAATCCCGCAAACTAAAATCTCGCATATCAAAATCTCGCAAAGTTGAATTAAACTGCAACAAAAACTTTTTCTTAAACAAAATCTCGCAAATTCAAATCTCGCACGAGATTTAAATTTGCGAGATTTTGATTAAAAAAATATTTTTGTTGCAATGCAATTCAATTTTGCGAGATATCCTACCTACTGCAAAATATATAATGCAGTGTCTGAGTTCTTTTAGACCAAACTGTTATAGAGGTTATAGATTCATTTCTAAAAGCCGTGTGCGACTCATTGCTCTGAAATTTGAATTTGCGAGATTTCGATATGTGAGATTTTAAATTGCGAGATTTTGGTTGAAATTTGCGAGATTTTTAGGTTCGAGATGTATATGCGAGACTGTAAAAAGCGAGATTTTGTAATTGCGAGATCATAAAAAACAAGGTTTTTAACTTGCGAGATTTCGTTATTTGAGATTTAAAAAAAAAATGCGAGATTTCGTTATTCGAGATTTTGGTTTGCGGGATATCGTAGCGCTCCCTTTAAGTTTTTAAGCATGGAAACATTTACATCTTAATCGTAGGAGCAATTTTTTTAACATTTGTTTTTTTCTTTTGCATAAAGGTAAAATTTTTGTTTATACATATGTATTCTTAAGTGTTAAAAAACCATTAAGTACTTAGTTTCAAAAAACCTTCCTAGTTGTTTTCTAAATATTGAGCTTTCCAAAATCCAAAAAAAAATTTATACAAAACATTACCTTAACTTTTTGTAAGCTTTTCCATGAAAAAATATGATTCAAATCAGCTAAACAGTTTTTAAGATAATCGAAAAAAGCGAAATGGTTTCTCATCCAATTGCGAGAAGCGAGACCCATTTTCTTATCTTCCCTATCATCGCAAGAGATGTTTGATCAAAATTTCGTATATTTTTCAAGTAAAAATTAAATGTTTTTTAAACTAGAGTTTGAATTGTATGTATTGGTACTTATATTCGTATATTAATAAATACAAGAAACTGCCATACCTACCTACGTAGGTACCAAGCTTTCTTTTTTTATGCTTAGTAAACTTTATTAATAAAAAAATACACCTTTAAAAAAACCTCTCCTACGATTTAAAATTTTTGTTTGCATATATGTATTTTTTGGTGTATGTACAATACTTATTCATACTCATTATCATTACTTAAGATTATCAGAGTTCTTATTTTTGAGATCTAAGCAATTTTATGAGTTGCTTAAGCAATTAAATGAATGAGTTCAAATCTTCGTTACATTTTTCTATAATAACTTGCACACCTATTTTCATAATATAAATTCTCTAAATTACCAAGTAACTTGTACTATGTGTATGTGTGTCAAAATTATTTTCGATTGCCATTTCTCAAAGAGAAAAAAAAGTCAAAACAACTGTTCATTTCTGGATTCTTAACATTTCTCGTCGAAGGCCAATAGTTTTGCAGTTCATGGGTGCGTCCATTTTTATTCACATAAACTGAATGTCCCTTTCATTTTGTTTTGAAAAGCCATAACGGGACCTAGTCGCGCCAAAACTGAAACAAAGGTTATGCAAAGAGGAAATTCGTCACTTTCATTCAATTTTGCGTATTGTTATTGTACGGACGGAACTACATATATCCATTGTGGCAGTGAAAAAAATAAAAAAGATGAGTTGAATAAATTATCAAATAAACATATAAAGTGATAAAAATAAAGTGACATCTCATTTGTTTGTTGTTTGTTTAATTCGATAAATCTAGGGAAATCAAACTGTTTATGCAGATAATTTTACCATTTTAAAATAGCATTTTGTATAACCACACTGAAATATTATTTACATTCAGTTCTATGGTATACATTCGGATTATTAAAGAATCATTATAATGAATTACATATAATTCAATTTATATTCACTAAACTGAATGAGGAAACCCCAATTTATATTCATATTAATGAATCAAATCTGTCTCACATAAATGATTCAAAAAAGATTCATGAATAGTTCAGTGAAATGAATATATAAGCGTCCTATTTACATTCACTAAAGTGAATAATTACTCTGTTATTAATGAAACATAAGAACGATTCGAATTCGAAGTAATGCTACCCAGTAAATTTGATCCAAACCGGTTTATAAATGATTTCATAAATGAGGGTTTCTTTCACTTCTGTGAATTATTTATAAATCATTTCTGAAGGGAAATGTTTGCTGGGTACTAGAGCTCTTGAAACCCGGGTACCCGAAGACCCACCCGGGTACCCGGGTACCTGAATACCTGGGTATTACCCGGGTAGTACCCGGGTGCCCGGGTTCTCAAATAACCCGGGTACCCGAGTACCCAAAATACTATTACGCCATATACTATTACAAAATAGTATTACGCCTCAAAATGACTGAACATTTCATGTCTTCTCCGTTACCGAAAAATGACTAAAGTTGGTATAAATGGTGAACTATATTAGTGTTTGTAAAATTATTCCGCATACAAAGCAAGACTTGAAAAAGGATTATGGTGGATTTTTTATAGATTTTTAAATCATGTCTTACTGTCTAAAACAGGGTAACGGAGAAGACAAAATTGCACTTTCTCATCCAAATTTCAACGACTCACAGGCACTTTTTTTTTAAAGTCTGAATTTCTTTGATCCCCTTGCTTAAAATGGATCAAGGTAACTAAAAAAAAATATGTGTTAAATTTCATTGAAATCGGTTGACGTTTACACGTGCTAGCGAGCACTTGAAGTTTTTCATATAAAAAACATGGTGTTTTGACAGTCTTTTACTCAAAGAGCCCGTAAAAGTGTAAACGTTGATGGAAAAACTTTAAACTTGGCAAATATGCTAAATACTATAAGGAGTATACAAATATATTTTTTTTATTTTTTTTAAAAAACAGTTACTCCATTTAAAATAGCAACAAATGCACAAAAACAACGATTTTTAATTACATTTTTTGATGGGGTTAATATTATGCAAAACTATTGAAAATATTTTTTTTTGATAATCCTAACAGTAGTTAATTTATGTGCCAAGTTTAAAGATTTTCCATCCACTTTTACAATTTTGCTGATATTTTGAGTAAAAACTGTGAAAACCCCATGTACTTTGAATGCAAAATTTCAAGTGCTGGCTAGCACGTGTTAACGTTAACCGATTTCAATGAAATCTTACATACATTTTTCAATTGCCTGAATCACTTTTATCATTGATGAGAATAATTTAAAAATACGAATTTTAATATAACTGAACAAAAAAGAAATCTTTAATCGTACGTGTCTTCTCCGTTACCATTAGCTGTCTTCTCCGTTACCATCTTTCATATTTTTTTCTGTTAGTAAAATGAAACTTGGCATTAAACCAAGGATGGTTTTTCATAAATGTTGGTATTATGAAAGTGTGCAAAAAAAATCAACTTCATATCTTAATGGACGGCGCAGAATTTTAAACTTCAAGGCAATGGTTGGAAATCTCTAAATCGTACGTGTCTTCTCCGTTACCGTCTATTTTTTTGAATAAACTTACTAAATTTCATAATTTTTTGGTGAAACTTCTGTGTCGTGTACTTTGTGACAAATTCTTAAAAACCACTGAGTTTCATAAAAAAATATTAATTTCTTAACAAGAAAAACCTTACTACAAGCGTCCGATTGTCTTCTCCGTTACTTTGGAATGGCCGTGCTACAGTCGAATTTAAACATTTTAAATGCAGAAAATCAGCTTTTAGAGTCCATTGCTGCCGGTCCTCGGGTACCCGAGATACAATGGTACCCGGGTACTCGGGTACCCGAGACACACGGGTACCCGGGTACTCGAGACACATGAGTACTCTAGTACCCGGGTACCCGAAGATTTGCCACTCGGGTACCCGGGTAATACCCGGGTATTTTTCTACCCGAGTACCCGGGTAGTTGATAAACCGGGTATTACCCGGGTACAATCAAGAGCCCTACTGGGTACTCTCAACCGACTATGATTTTTATGGTAGAAGATGAAGAAGGCTGTAGCTGTAGTAGGATTATGAAACAAAAATGTGTACCTGTGTCTGTGTGTGAACTGACAAGAATGATCGAACATGAATTATGCTCAAAAGGGTTGCATATGGGTATCCGAAGTTAAATCGAAATATGTGTATCTTGGAATCCAACTCACTGGTCGACGTCTTTTGGGGATGATCGCCAGCGTTGCCGCGAAGAAAAAAGAAGTGAGGACCTTTTCGAAATTTTTTGGGGGCCATTTGACAAAAGCTGGGGCCATATATTTTACATTAAAATAAAAATCAAGCATCAATTTATAGTATATCTTTTGATTCGTCATTTTGTTACTTCATAGCACATTTTTACAAAATCTCATGGGGGTTACATTTTCGTCACAGGTTTTATGGTGATAATCGTACCACTTTTATTTTCATAGGTTTTCGGTAATATTTAACTTTTATACTGAAAATATAGTCATCCTTACATAAAAATGACAATTACTTTTTTCATGGAGGCCGTATTGACTTCGTTTTGGTGTCATTTGATTCAGCACTTAAAACTACTTTAAAAACATGTGTCATATGCTTACCTTGCACCAAAGTTAATTTTTCTGTTTGATACACCACAACTTCCCCCTTCTCTTCTTACAGACTTTTTTGATTTTGCATTCTCATGGTGCATGAAACTTTTTCACCAAGTTTCATGATGGTACTAATTTTTTTTTTATTCGAAAGACTTTTTGTACTATTTTATCTGTACTATTAGGAAAACTGAAATAGTTCTGAAATTCTATTAACAGAGATTAGTCTAAAATGTTCACTTTTTTTCTTCAAAGTTCAAATAAAGGGGGCGAGGTGATGCGATGGTTTTTATTTAATTTTGTACAACTTCTAACTTCTAAAATTAAAATTTGGGGGCCATTTCTAATAGACCCGGGCCAAGGGCCAAAATATGAAACAGGGGGCCAAAAAAGGCCCGATTGGGCACTTTGTGGCAACGCTGATGATCGCGTTCTGTGGGTTACATTCTGCTCTGATTGATAAGGTTGCATGATTTGGCTCCGACAAATCGCTTAATATAGTCGATTGAAAAAGTTGTCATTTTAATTTGCATTGAATGCAATATCTATGTAACTCTATTATCTGTGCCATAATTCACTTCAGTTAAATCAGAAATTTTGTTCATTTTTTGCTTCAGTATCGTCAGTTTCACTTAAATTAAAGTGATTAAAAGTAGAGAAATGGTTACTTTTTTGGATTTGTAATTTGTATTATTTCAAAACAAAAACAAAAGAACACTTTTAATCCTTTTAGACTTTGCAAGATAGTAGTTTGGAAATAAAAATGTATCAAAGCGTTAAGCTACTTATCTATAATTTTGTTCTTTAGTTCCACTTAAGTAAGGTGCACTCGAGAGCCCTCATAACTTCTGAAGCAATAGTAAATTCAACTATAGTCTGTCCAGCAAAAATTGTCAGTACAGGGCTTATGGGCGAGTTTTTTTCAAAATTGTGGTGCCTGTGTATACCATCACAACATTAAAATAACAAATCTGCCACTGAAAAAGATATTAAACCACTGATTAACATACAGGAATTGTTGCTGTAATTCTTTGAAACATTTCGAACGCTCCTACATGACCGTCGTCTTTCAATGCCAAAAGCATTCTGATCGTATACTCGCTTTCGTTTCTACCTTTGCTTTGCTGTGTGAAATAAAACAAAAATTCACATTCCAACAGACTTTCCTTTGCCAAGTCGCAACAATGCAATAAAGCTTTTTCAGTGGTTTTTATGAAGGAACTTTCGGTTTTAAAGCTTTTGAGAACAAAATTTATAAAGGTGAGAGCCAAGAGTGTTGTCGTTTTGATTGTCCTCTTATTATTTGTTTGTATTTCTGAATAAACCTATAAAATGCAGTTAAAATTTGTACAATTTTACTCTTCAAGAAAAAAAAGTGATTTGCGTTAAGTTTTGAAACATTCACAACACAAAGCGTAACGTGATCAAATTTTTTTAAAAAGGTGTTGTGTGGTAAAAAAAATTAAATTGATCTTTTTTTAAATGCTTGAAATCGCATTCATGGTGACCATATGCACATTGTTCTTCGATTTGAGTCAGTATATAATTCAAAGTACGGAAACCCTGTGAGAGCTTTAACTTGCGATAGATGTATGCAATCCAATGCAACCAGACTGAGAGGCAAACGTCCTATCTTCCCTGTACTGACAATTTTTGTTGGATACCCTTCAAGCAACGGAGTCCGTTTTGGATCCGCAAGCGTAGTGAACAACGTATGAACGACTACGTTTTCGGATCCAAATGTGGATCCTCACAACTGCGTTTTACGGCTCGGATTAGTATGGAAATTAAAATCACCGCGGACCCACTTGCGCATGCGTTGTGAGATACAAAATTCACCATACTTAGCACGTACCTAAACCAAGAGGTATGAAGAGAAAATTCCCTTATCGAGTTCTAAATTTCCTGCAAACAACAACCACAGACAGAAGACAAACAAAGAAAAAGAAGAATGTTTTTCCTTCCAAGGCACATTTATTTGGAATTTATACAAATATTTACAAAAACAGGCTTATTTGCACTAGCAAAGATTAAAAACATTACCATTGTATTTAGTTTGTATTGTTGACCGAAAATTTGTTTAAGTTTTCACAACAAAACGTATTAAAATGAGAAATGATCTCCACCGTACGACTTACAAAAATAAACTAAAAAAATAAGTGGGAAAAAAAATAAAATCCCCATGTGAGCTCATTTTCTAAGGATCCTAGCAGTACCGACAAAGTTGGGTCAGTGAATTTGCTTGAAAGGTAGAGTATAGATAAAAGTAACAAACCATAATTATGGGCGAGCAAATTCACTTAAGTGAAATCACAACAAAAACACAAATGTTAAAAAAGACCCAAGTTCTTCTATGTACAAGAAACCTGTGCGTAAAAAGTCAGCCAAAAACAGTAATGAGATCTAAAATATATGCTAAGTTTCAAGTTCATGAAGTTTAATATCAAATATCTTAAGTGGAGTTATATCGAAACAATTCCAAATTATGACAGAAATTTGGTATTTAATGATTACTGATTATAATTTGGTGGGTTCACTGGTCAAGTTTTCATACATTTTAAATTTGTGAAAAAGTAAGTAATTAAGAGAAAACTTGCCAAGTAAATCCAGCAAAGGGTATTGCCCATTTTCGGCCCAGAGTGAACACTAATGAATTTCGTTTAAAATGAAAGCTTATGTTGAGCTTGTTATATGAGTGAAATATATTCAAAATCTGTCATGGGAGATCTGAGATCTTTGAGTTTGAAGTTGGTAACTGCAAATATAGCTTTTTCAGCTTTTTGTCGATATCTTCCGATCTAGGATATGTAAGAAAATCATATTGGTTTCAAATGAAAGCAAAATTTCTAGGCTTTTCAATATAACTAAAATAAAACTGCATTTTTTGCACTGCCTTTTGCACAACGATATCTCAAAAAATTCAATGATGACATACACTTTTTTGGCACCATTGAACAGCTTAATTTCAAACCTTGACTTTAATATATAATTTAGTGGCCTTTCTCAAATAAATACTTAAATATAAACAAAACTTAATTTAAAAGGCACAACAAAGCAAAGTGCTTAGAATGTATAAATCAGGCATGATAAGTGACGTTTCTTTATTATTCTTATTCTATTTTGTATTTGCATTTCTTCTTTTACTTACAGTGTAACATAAAACTTATTTATTTCTTTAAAATATCTTTTTAATGATTTTGTAAATCCATTTTCTTAATTCATAATGCTGTCATTACATAACATTGTTTTCGTGTCTAACCCAGCTTAGATACCAAATTATGGTCTTAATGGGAGCGATTTGAGCACAGAAAATCACTGTTCTTCGACCTACAAGGCAATTGCAAAACTAGGTACTTAACTGTAGGCAAACATAGGTGGGTAGTGAGGGCCAAGAAGGGGCATTTTCCATCCTGCTGGAAAATACACGCTACCAACATATTTTTGATTTCGAAAAAAATCCTGTGGGTCTCTTTATGTGCTCATTAATGGCTTATTGCTCTGTTGATGGTAAATATGTACAAATATTCACCACCATCCCATCATTTATAACTTAAAAGTGTTCAAAACTATCGTTATCAATTAGGAAATACTTACATACTCCTTGCACAAGTATACGAACGAACCCTGGGGAAGCCATTTCTAATGTTGAGGAAAAGTTTTGTAGCATAATAATTTGGTATCTAAGCTGGGTAGGGCACAAAAATAATGTAACGTACCCTGTCTAGTTTTTAGATAGTATTTTAATTGTCTATGATTTGGATTAGTTTTCATTTTATTTTCTTGCTAGTAAATCAGACAGCATTATGAATTAAGAAAATTGATTTACAAAATAATTAAAATTTGTTTTATAAGAAATAAATAAGTTTTATGTAACACTGTAAGTAAAAGAAGAAATGCAAATACAAAATAGAAAAACCCACTGTCGGACTAAGGTAGGGGCGGGGGCGGTCCGCCCCGGGCCCCTGGTGTCCGGGGGCCCCTAAATCCAATTCAAACACATGTTTAGATTGGATGTATATGTATATTTTAAGACATATATGAGGCTGTGAGTGCAAAAGTGATGTAACCCACTTTTTTTATCATATTTTGCATCTTTAATCGATCTAAAATACTATTTAATGTGGGATTCAAACAGAAAATGCCACTTTTTTTAAAGTTTAGATATTCCAGAATTAAGAATTTTGGCTTTAATGTATTTTGCTACATAAATGTCAAAATACCAGACAAAATCATCGATCTTGCAAAAAAAAAAAGCGGTACTCATAATAATGCTTGTCATAATGTACATTACGCAAGAAACGAAATTGTATAGGGCCCCCAAAAACGATATTTTCAAAAAATGTATTCAACCAAAAAATAGGTACATAAGTATATATTTCAAAAATGATGACGTTGCTTGTTAGGTTCTTAAAGAATTTAGTTAAAAAGAAAAATATTGAGTTCGGAGTTTCGTTAATTTTCTGTTTAAAACAAATTTGTATAGTAAATAATTTTTTAAAAATTTATCCTCGAACTCAAAATTTTGAAAAATGAATTATTTTGTTCAAACTACCTTTTCTCAAAAATGTACGTCAACAAATACCTACCTATTAGTTTTGTTTTCAATATTCAGTGCTCAGTTCATTTTTAAATTAGAGCTGTGTAAATCGTTCATTTTAAATTATCGAATCGTTTGTTAAACGATAACCAAAATGATTCGATCATTTCAATCAATCGATCTTTCGATCATTTTCATTTCACTGAATTTATTTCCGATTCAATTTTCATTTTGAATTCGATGGAACTAAATCTCTCCGATTTTAACGAATTCAATTCAATATCGATTGTATCGATATTGATCGAATTAAATTTGATCCAAATTTAAAAACAATACGATTTGGATGGATTGAAAAATCCGAAAAATATGAAATTTTCACAGTTTTTTCCTGCTCTGGAAAAATATGATTTTATGTCAATTAGTTGACATTTGGATCGAAATTCACTTTTTATGTGAAAGTATAATATAGTTCGGTATAGTTCATCAAGACATCAACTGTAAAATTCCATTGACGCATGGCTACGATGTCATTTTTTTTTTCAAAAAAAAATTCGAAAACCGGTTCCTAAAAATTTTCATTTTTTCTTATCTTCGACAACATTTCTTTCTCTATTGACACATTAGTCCAAATTATTACATATATTTAAACACTTTGAAAAATAAGGATGAAATTATTGTAAATATAGTAAAAAACATGCTCTTAAGCCTTTCGAAGCCTCTCAGCTACTCAAATTTTATGAAAATGTAACCTGTAAACTGTAACAGCCCTATTATTGACACGATTCAAAACTAGTTTTAACGTAAAACTAGTTCTATATAGTCTGGGAGCCCACCACCGTAAGATTACCTATCTCATCGCGGCCACGGAAAAATTGGATGCCAACCGATAGCTTTAGTCCAAACATTTACAAAACTGCTGGTCGGACAAGCTTTATCTGGTCGCAATGGTTAGAAAATGCACTTTTCAGGTTTCATTTTCCGCTAAATGTACCTATAATATAAGCAACTTATATAAATGGGGTATCAAATGAAAGCTACGACTGTCCTCTACTCAATAGCAATGGTCGGACAGAGTTTTTTGGCAGAGTTGCGTTCGGCGCTCGAGGTCGAAAAATTGGATTATTGCTAAGGCATAAACATAATACATCATAAACAACTCATCTAAAAATCAGAACTACCGGATCTGAGGCAGAGCCCTCCCACCCGGAAGAAAAAGAATACTAGACTGAAAACAGTGAAGTTGATCATGTTAATTTCAGTTTTCTCAAAAACTAGAAGTCATTTTAGCATTTGGTTTTCAGTTTTAAACTAAGAATTAATAAGGGCATTGAAAATCAAAATCAAAAATAGTACTTAATACCATAAAATTAAAAAAAAAAATAGATTAACAAAAAAAAATCGTATTTTTCTCAAAATTTTGAGTATATTTTTCGAAAACTGTCAGCTAAAAAAACTTTATTTAAAAATAAAATTAAAGAATGGATTTCTGGCTTTAAGATGGGCAATGGATTTTTGTCCAGATATTACCATTGTTTTTTTAAAGTTATTTTTCTCTTTGAAGTCAACTTTTCTTAAAATTGCCCCTCCCGCCTAAATGGGGGGATATAAACCCCCCATCCGGTACTATTGTTTTCTTCTTTTGGCCCAATCTACACGTTTTATTGCTTTGATGCAGCATATGTCAAAGACCATGCTTTTGTTATTATACTGTTTTATATACTACTTGTTGTTTTAAATTTTTTATTGCTATATTTTGAAATGCCGTCCCTTGGAAACCGTTATGTCTACAGAACCGGCTTTGGACTCAAATTGAAGCAAATCAAGTAAGGTTGAAATCGTAGAGCAAAGTTTTATTCGGAAGTTAAGGCGTAATGGTTAAAATAGCCAATAAGTGAAAAAACCGCGAAAAATTCGTGGTTTTTTGGATTTTTACCAATGTTGCGTTCGGCGCTCGAGGTCGAAAAATCAGATTTAATACTAGGCCAACATCATAAACAACTCAGCAAAAAATCAGAACTACCGGACCTGACGCAAGGTCTCAGTACTATGAAACTACAAGGTTACTGGACTACATGTAAAAAATAATATTTTTTTTTAATAAATCTAACGATTATCTTACTGGCAGTATTTTAAAACCTTAACTATAAAGATTCATGCAGATTTGTTTGAGTAATCATTATATTAATGAAGCTATGTCGATCAGTTTTTTAATTAAAATGCATTTTATCTGCAAAAAATCATTTAAACAAATTTTAGCACCGCTCATGTAGGTTTGATGGTAAAAGATTGTATGACATAATCTTAGAAGAGAAAATAAGCAAAAAATAAGCATTTTTTGTTTTTTTCAAATTGTGAAATTTTTCATCAACTTTTGAATTTAGAATGCTGCAAATCGAATTGAAGGCAGACTTAATCACCCTCTTAGTATGAAATTTTTAACCCCTTTTCAATGATTTTTTCACACAATGTAGGGTGTCATTTTGGCTTTATTTAAAGACCTTAACCTTGAAGATCGGATGAGTAAAATGGGAGTTATGATTTTTTCAAGTTAACCATAAAAAATTCGAACTAAAACATTTGCTTCAGATAACTAGGTTCTCCACTTGTGGGTACTGTGTCGAGATTCAGCTAATTCGAAACCGCAGGGAATGAGTGAGATGAGTCACTTTTCGTCGAAAATCGATTCAGCTAGCAAAAGTGAGTGAGCGAGTGAAATGAAATGTCAGAACACTCGCCAGATATTTCCGCAGTGACTTGGTGTATGTGTTGGTAAATTTTCAGTTTTGGATAGGTATGTGTGCTTTTCTCAAGAGTTCCTATTCATGGATAGGAATCAAAAAAAAAAAAAACAACAACGTAGATAAAAACAACTACCCTTTACTGATTCTTAAATCGTATTTTATTATCATATGCACATATGTATGTTAAATAAAATTATATTCTATTCACTTTCGACCCTATTAAACTTTTTTTTTCTCAAGGGTGAAAACTAACATTAAACTTTAACTACGACAAAAAAAATTATTGAAACAAAAGATACTCCATTATTAAAGATTTCAATGTTTACATTGTTGTATTTATTATTTCATTTCATTTGCGTAACGAGTGTGACAAGGAGGTAGAATTTAGCTCTTTTATATTTATTCTTTGTCTCATGTTCTAAACTCAATTCGAACTTACTCATTTCACTTGAATAGCTGAATCACTTTTGCGAGTGAAGTGAGATGAGTCGGCGAGTAAGGCGAGTCATCTCATCTCACTCGCTGAAATAGCTGAATCTCGGCACTGGTCGGCAATCAACTCACATTTTTCTACCCAGGCGTTGGCTCTTTCAATAGAGCCAACCTGTGTGGGTATTTTTGTGGGTCTGTTCTTAAAGATAGAGTGACACAGCACATCGGGAATAATATGTAGTTTGTATGAGATTTGTTGGCGCAAATTTTTGTAGCCAACACGGCCAATATTGAAAGAAAAATAATACTAAAAGAGATTCCTACTTTGTATGGAATTAATATAGCACGGAGAGGTTGCAGTGAATGGCTCGATTTAAATAGGTTTTGCTGGTTTTATAATGATTTAAACGGATTGGGGTGTTGTTTTTTATCAACATAAAAGGATATTTAATTCTCAAGTTTTAATACAAACAAATTGTTTGTAGTACGTGTATTTAAGACGAAATTTTAGGGTTGGCGCAGCCAACCTAGCCAACTGCGAGGAATCGCCACTGCTTAATATATGTGCCAAGTTTAAAGATTTGCCATCCATTTTCACACTTTTTCCATAATTTTGAATGAGAAATTTCTATGTATCTTGTATGACAAATTTCAAGTGCTTTCCAGCACGTGTTAACGTTAACCGATCTAAACAATGCACACATTTTCGCTCTTCGGTGTTGGGGGAAATCCAATTTTTTTTCCAATAAGTGCCACCCTAATACAAACATACATCAACAAATGTGGATAAAATATTATGTTTTTGAAGCAAAAAGTACAATTCGATAGACTTTTTTTTTAACTTTCTATACATTGCGGAAACACAATTTTTCATCCCTGTTCTGCTGCTAGTTTGCCTGAAGTTTTAAAATAAGAAAAACTATTTTTTTATTTTATAAACATAAAAATACTTGTTCTCTTATCTAAGGGGCATAGCATAGCCACCCGGGCCTCTAACAAGCTTAGTCCGCCACTGGAAAAATCAAAGAAAAATAACATTTATCATAAAGAAACGTCACTTATCATGCATGATTAAAAAAAAATTTCCTCGAAATCAGTTTATTTTCACACATTTTAAGCACGTTGCTGTGTTAAGTGCCTTTTAAATTAAGTTTTGTTTATATGAAAGTATTTATTTGAGCAAGGCCACTAATTAAATTAAAGGTTTGAAACTAAGCTTTTCAATGGTGCCAAAAAAAGTGTATGTCATCACTGAATTTTTAGAGATATCGTTGTGCAAAAGGCAATGCAAGAAATGTAGTTTTTTAAAAATATCTCAAAATGTATTTAAAGTAGCAAAATAATTTTAGTTATTTTGAAAAGCCTAGAAATGTAGCTTTCATAGGACAACAATATCATTCCTTACATTTCTTACATATCCTAGATCGAAAGATATCGACAAAAAGCTGAAAAAGCTCTATTTGCAGTTACCAACTTCAAGCTCAAATATCTTAGATCTCACATGACAAATTTTGAAAATATTTCAATCATATAACAAGCTCAACATAAGTTTTCATATGATACCAAATTCATTAGTGTTCACCCTGGGCCGGAGCCCCATACAAAAATGAGCAATTCCCTTTGGTCGATTTACTTGGCAACTTTTCTCTTACTTCATTACTTAATCACAAACTTCAATGTATGAAAACTTGACCAGTGAACCCACAAAATTTTGATCAGTATCATTTAATACCAAATTTCTGTCATAATTGGGAGCTGTTTCGATGTTACTCCACTTAAGATATTTCATATTAAACTTCATGAAGTTAAAACTTGGTATATATTTGAGATATCATTACTGTTTTTGACAGACTTTTTACGCACAGATTTCACAGATTCAGCGTTAAAAACTACCTTAAAAGCATGTATCATATGATTAGGTTGTACCAAAACATAAAGTTTAGTTTGATAGACCTCCAAGTTCTCCCCTTCTGCACCGCTTCAAATGCATCTACACAAAAAGACAATGCGGGGATTTTGGGGGACTTTGAATATGTTATAGAGGTTGCAATTCTACGTCGCGTCGATTCCAATTTAAGTATTTCATGGATTAATTTTTTCCACCTCGGAACCCATTTTTCCTCGCCTATTATATTTAAGCTCATTTTCGGTTTTTGAAATATTGTTGGAACACAAATCATTGGAATAGTTTGTAAACATGATTTTAAGTTCTAAGTATATACTGTAATCATTTTCAGCTCAGGAGTGGCAATATTTTAACCATGCCTCATTTCGTTTACTTTTTAGATTTTTCAGCTGTGTATCAAACCATGGTGGAGCAAGACTAGCGTAATGGAACAGGTTTGTAGAAACAATCAAATAATACATTATAGAACTTGATACACATAACATCAATACTACACGAAGAAAAAGTTGATTCCAGTTGACATTACATAGTAAAATAAAATAATATTACATGTTTTAAGATTAAATTTAAGTTTTTCGTTAGAGTTTTCAAAACTTTTACAAACATATTATAAGCTCAGACAAATATCTAATGCTAGATGATGATGATCTTCTTCAACTATAGTTACGGTGACAATATTTTAGAAAGCTGAATAATGATTAAAAGAAAAAAGAAACAAAATTCAACTCAATCTTCAATCATTTATTCCATTTAATCATCATCATCGTGTCCTGTAACCCCGGCTGGGGCATAGGGCGTCAACAAAACGTCTCCATCCTTCACGGTCTGCTGCAAGGTACTTAAGCTGTGGCCACGTCTTTCTCTGGGATTCTGCTTCCGCTAAGACAGTTGATTTCCATGTTGTTCTTGGTCTTCCAACCCGCCGTGCACCCTGAGGATTCCATTCAAAGGACTGCTTTGCAATTTCATCGTTTGGTTTCCTCAGTGTGTGACCAATCCAACGCCATTTACGCTTTCTTATGTCGACGTCCAGCCGCTCTTGACTTGTCCTGCGCCACAATTCCTCATTTGATATTATTTGTGGCCAGCGAATCTTTAGGATGTGGCGAAGACAGCGATTCACAAAAGCCTGCAATTTCTTCGAAATGGTAGACGTGACTTTCCAGGTTTCACAAGCATATAACAGCACGGATTTGACATTGGATTCGAAGAATCTCAACTTAGTGCGTAAGGAGATTTGACTGGATTTCCAAATTGGGGACAGAGTACCGAAGGCAGCACGAGTTTATTTATTCTACTTTTAACGTCCAGATCCGTACCACCGTTTGCAGAAACAATACTGCCAAGGTAGTTAAATTGTTCCACTACTTCAACTGGCGTCTCCTGTAAAATAATACGCTGCTGTGTGGAGCGGCCTGTGAGCATTATTTTTGTCTTTTTGCTGTTAATTCTTAGACCACTCGACTCTCCCTTCACTTGCAGTGTTTGGCACATCCCGTTCAGCCCACTGATGTTATTTGCCAGTAGACATATGTCATCGGCATAGTCTAAATGACTGAGCCTTTCGAACGGTCTCCATTGAATGCCCTGTCGCTCAGCTGTACCAACACTGGCCGTCAATACGTCGTCCATCGCCAGCAGGAAGAAAATTGGCGATAGAACATCCCCTTGTCTCACACCCTGTTGCACTACGAAGGAGTCGGATAGCTGCCCATTGTGCAAAACAAAACACCTCGCGTTGTTGTAGGACTCTTTAATTATGGCAACAATTTTTGGTGGAATTCCTCTACCAAGCAACGATCTCCATATACATTCTCGGTTAACTCGATCAAAGGCCTTTTCAAAATCCACGAACATGAGGTAAAGCGGTGATTGATATTCCATCGACTGCTCGAGGACGATACGCAGGGTGTTGATATGGTCGACACACGATCGACCACTGTGGAAGCCAGCTTGATGCCTCTTGAGTGTAGACTCGATTCTATCCTTTATTCGCTCGAGTATGATTGTTGCCATTAGTTTTGGGAAAACGGACAAAACGGTGATACCACGCCAATTGTTGCAATTCTTTAAGTCACCTTTCTTTGGCAACTTAACAATCACACCATCCTTCCAGTCCCTGGGATAGCTTTCGTTTTCCCAAATGTTTTGTATCAGCGGATGTAAAATACTAGCCGCTGCTACGGGATCGGCTTTCAGGAATTCAGCTGGTATTCCGTCCAGTCCAGCTGCCTTGTTGTTTTTGAGGAGATTTATTGATGTACGAATTTCCGATTCTGACGGAGGTTCAATATCAATACCCCTATAGGACCTGCGCATCTCGTTTAGTTGGGGCACTTCAGCACTCTGCTCAACTGAATCCTCATTTAGCAGGGCACAAAAATGGTCCTTCCATCTACGAAGCTGATCCTCAATTGATACCAAAAGTGTGCCATCCACATCCATTACAGGATAATTGGTGTTGCTTTTTTTCCCGATAACATCTTTGGCTATTTGGTACAATTCCCGGATATTTCCTCTTCTGGCAGCGCTTTCCGCATTATCTGCGAGTCCATCCAACTTCACCCTCTTGTCACGTCTCACACAGCGGTAGACCATCTTATGTGCAATGCGGTACTCTCTTCGCAAGTCAGCCTTTCGTTGAACATCAGCTTCGGCATTTATTTGGATTTTCAACGATTTGCGAAGTTCGATCTTATCCCAGGTGTCTTGGGATATCCAAGAGTCTCTACGTCTCGTTCGCTTGGGTACAGTTTCGGATCCAGCCTCCATAAAAACACTTTTAATTTCACCCCACATCTCATCAATTCTGGATTCCATGGATGACGAGGCTCTGTCGTTAAGGGTGGTGACATAGTTTCGACATATGTTGGGGTCATTTAAAGCATTAGTAATGAATTTTGTGCTCCTTGCTGCATCCTGCGCTGGTTTTTGTACGGCAGCGGTTCGTAGTTTGAGACTCATCAGAACCAAATGGTGGTCGCTTCCCACATCGGCATTTCTTATACTCCGGACATCACACATAGACTTTAAATTTTAAACTTTTTTCGCGGTTGTAATACATTGTATTATAGAAAAACTTTTCGGACTTACCACGTATAAATGATCTTTTTTAATTATATAATTAATTCGTTTAATTATTTTGGTTACCCGACGTTGTGGATGGCACCTGGGAGGCTATTGAAATTAAAAAGCATACGAATTTTAACAGAGATCAAAGTTTTAAATTATCAAGTGCATGGGATCCACTCATAAATAGCTTAAAGCAACAACAAAAACCTAGCAATGAACCAACTGATGTAACAAGTGTTGTGTGTACACAAGAATACATAGATCTTATGCAATTGCAACAACAACAACAACTACAGGTGCCATCCACAACGCACCGGTATAACTTGAGAACAAGAGAAAATTGACAACTCAAAATCAAATTAGTATAACCCGTGACCACGAACAGTGTAATCCGTTCGAAACGTCGGGTAACCAAAATAATTAAAGGAATTAATTATATAATTAAAAAAGATCATTTATACGTGGTAAGTCCGAAAAGTTTTTCTATAATACAATGGGTGATATGAATAAAACAGAGCACCTGCTCAAAACTCAACTTTTCGAAGCAGGTGCTTCATTTGATATGAATAAAATATTTGAGAAGGTGCTCTACGATTGAGCATCTCCATGTTTGATGAGAACCTTCTCAGGGTAAGCACCTACTCCATTATAAGGAATGAATAAAAGGAAGCACGTGCTCTATCGAGAGGAGCACCTGCTCCTCATTTGTAAGTTAGATCAGTTGGTTGCTCAACGTTGGAGTAAATAGAGTTTAATACCTTTTGCTTCATAAATGAAGAGGTTTATACAGATTTTTAATCGCAGGGTTAAATTTTATAAGAGAAAAAGAAAAGGATTAAAAAAAAGTTGTATCGCATTCCTTATAAATTCAGCACAGAAAATGTTATTTCTTAAGGAACCATTTCCTTTTTAATAATTAAGGATAGAGGGGTGGTGTGGGTGCCCTAACAAATAATGAAATAAATGCTGGCTTCCTTCGCTACATATGTAGGAGATTCAAGTTTTCAAAAGTGGAGCGGAGCTTGGGAAGACATTTTTCGTACATACGTCCACGGTCCATGGTCTTTTAAACTTTTTCTTTTGTAATTGCGGCAGTAGCTCAAAAACCATACTATTGGAGCTGATGTAAAGATGATGAAACTGTCAAAGTTGCATGAGCTCTGAAGCATTTTTTGTCGTGGATTTACATTTTTCACTCATTTCTCTTGTTTTTGAAATAGAAATTCAAATAGGCAAATGTACTTTTATAATAATTACAAAAAGAAATAGAAATAGAAATTTTTAAAACAAATGTCGTAGTCCGGGAGCCGACCTATCTCATCGCAGCCACGCAAAATTTGGATGCCAACCGATAGCTTAAGTCCATACATTTACAAAACAGCTGGTCGGACAAGCTTTATCTGGTCGCAATGGTTAGAAAATGCACTTTTTAGATTGCTTTTTCCGCTAAATGCACCTATAATGTAAGCAACTTATAAAAATGGGATATCAAATGAAAGCTAGGACAGTCCTCTACACGATACCAATAGTTGGACAGACTATTTTCCGACACCATGCAGTCTTTGGCCACCCTATCTTTCATCTTCGCCGGAATACAGCATTCTCGTCTGTCCAGTGTCTGATCTGTATTCAGCTCTTCCTCTCCACTTAGTTTCGCTTATGCCCAGGATACTGATCTTTAGGCGAAGCATTTCACGTTCAACCTGCTCATATCTACCATCGCTGCACACGGATCGAACGTTCCATGCTCCGATTTTCGTACGTATGCGGTAGCCAAAAGTAACATTTGCGCTTCTTGAAAGACTTCTTCTATTTGTCAACGATTCATTTATTATTATGGCGTCTTGATTGACGCTCGTACATGAAGGATGCCGCACCCCCAAATCCGATGTGCGGTTTACTGCAGCCGAAGCTACAAAAGGATTTTCTATAAAAAGATTACCTCTTGGGGACTCATTTCCATTTGTTGTCATAATTCATGTATTTGCATATATCCTTCCACCATGGTGTTTTCCGAGATATGATTAATAACATACATAAGCTCAGATCTGACAGGCACACCCGCCTTTTGTATGGTCAAACACATAACTGCTCGAGGCCGCCCACTATGGGAAAACAGACGCCTTTTGTAGCCGCCCAATATGGGTTACAGACGCTACCTGCTGCTGCCGTTGGCCTTTTACCAAAAAAAGCTCCTACGCCACCAGACTATCATGCCGTTGACCGCCACCTGCAGTTCATCCGCCTTAAGGGGGCTTTTAACCATCCCGAGGACAAGTTTGTGCCCTGACCAGCATAGCTGGGTTGTCTGCTTATCCCGGCATCCATTCGGTCCCCCTGCACGTTAGCGTTACCCGCCCTCTACCACGCGGAGGTGTGCATAGGGATTTTCCTATCATTGAGCCTAGGGCCATATGGCGTCCTAGCACTCTCAAGTACTTTTAGATGGCCATTCCATTTAATAATAAAAACATATATCCTCTGAGGAAAAATGGCTCAACTTAAAATAGAATAAACATATTATAAAGCTCTAATCAATTCAGTCTTTGCTTTAAGCTTAGTACGCTGCTGATGCGAAACGAAAAATCCAATACAAAAATGACAACGAAATCATAAACTATAAATTTAGTTCTAATTTTCGTTCTGCAGTACGCTGTTCGATGGGCGAAATTGATAGTTGTAGCAGATTATTTGGAGAAGTCTACACTCTTTCTTCGCACATAATTAATTACCCAGACCATAATTGTGTACGAAAAAATGAAATTTGTGTTTTTTCGTGTTTATTTTGTTGTTTCTTTCATTAGATACAGCAACATGCAAGCAGTTACAAAAGTGAAAAAAGTTAAAAATACAAAAAATTAAGAAAAGAAAAAAAAAGAATGAAAAAAAAATCAAACTAAAATTTAAAATAGGACCATGCATAGGACCAATATGTCAAATAAAAAATAGTAAAAAATTGAAATGGAATAGCATGCTAAGGCATTTGTTAAGTTCGTTGAGTTTGTAGTTTCAGTTTCTCTATGTAGTAGTTAGTTAAATTTTTTTAGCTTACTAAATAATTTCAACTAATTATAGGAGGAACAATAAAGAAGTTTTTTCTGTGTGATCTTGCTATAATTATAGTCATAAATATTTGAATAAGAATTTACTTCCCTCAACATTCTAGTAACTGGTTCATTCCTGCCATAATCAGTTCTGTGAGGTGCTTGATGGAATTTGGGTACTGATCTAAGAGAACGTGAGTTGGTGTTAATACTCATTACCTCAAGGAGGGCAGAAGAATCAGTAACACCAGACAAAATTTGATGGACAAGAATCACATCAGCTACTTCACGACGCTTTTCGAGGGATTGTAAGTTAATGAGCCGCAACCGATCATGATATGGGGGCACGTTGTAGCTGTCAACCCATGGGAGTCCTCTAAGAGCAAAACGGAGGAATCTACGCTGAATCGCATCTATTCTATTGATGTGCACAAGGTGGTAAGGGGACTATACTTGACTAGCATTTTCAAGTAAAGGTCGTACAAAGGTTGTATAAAGAGATTTTGTTACGTAGGGATCTGAAAACTCCCTAGACCAACGTTTGACAAAACCAAGAGCAGAGTTAGCCTTAATAACTATGTTGTCATAATGGGATTTGAAATTGAGCTCAGTATCACAAATAACACCTTATGCTATGTTTCCACCAAAGGTTTATCTCAGATTAGATTAAATTAATCTTTTTGGTGTTTCTACCGCACAAAAAGATTTAAAAAAGATTAAATTTGACAGCACCTTCAAAATGCAAATGGCGTTCCAATTTTTCTTATGAAGTGCGAATGAGACAGAATGTTTGATTCGTGTGAAACAATGAAGAACTGAATGCGAGTCTCGAATGAATCATTCAGCACCATGTAAAAATAGGTTAGTTCGATTTGTAAAACTTTTTGTCCTAAGAAGATTTAACAAGATTAATGTCTAATCTTCAAGATTTACGAAATAAATTTGTATGGTAAATCTACGAGATTTAAAGGAGATTTAAGGTTAATCTCATTAAATCTCAGATTAGCGCTAGGTGGAAATGTAGCATAAGTCCCGAATTGTTGTTACTCTGGAGACAAGATCTACAATAATATAGTAGTCCCGTGGTGGTAGGCGAGATGGTTTGCGGGAATATGTGATGGCTTGGCATTTACCGACATTAAGTTCTAAATTATTTTTTTGACACCAAACAAAAAATTTATTCAAATGGCGAGTCGTCGAAGAGTTGTTCAGGTTAACAGAGAAATACATTTTCTGAATTCGATGACGTGTCGCTTCAAAATATTTATTCATAATTTCCAAGCAGTGTGTCGAAAAAATATTAGTGTGGTATCTATTGCAATAGTTTCATAGTTTCTGTTAAAAATAGAAGAACATTATAAATAATAATAAAAACACCAAGATGGCGCATTGGCTGTATCTAATGAGAATACCTAGTTTCTGTTTATTGTCTATCGACATTTTCCTTATTCCTATCTCACTTGCACTGGTTAAAATGTTTCGTTCAGTTTAATAAACAGATGATAAAATACAGGGGTGGTTCACGAACTGCATTTTAGCTAAAAAATGAGTGAAAGAGATTGGTGCAACCCAAATAAATTTATCAGTCCGATAAATCATGTATATAAAGTTAGCAGGACACTTTTGGAAATTCATGTTAAAAACTATCCTATCATTAGTTGCTAATTAATTGCGAATTAGTTACGCAAAAAAAAAATTAATTGCTTTTTTGGTTTAGGAAAAAATGGGTGTCCTGCTAACTTCATATGAACTTAGCAGGACAACTTTCTCAAAAATAGAGATAATCGAGGTGAAAAAAGTTTATTATTGAGGACTAATTAATTGCGAATTAGTTACGCAAAAAAAAAATTAATTGCTTTTTTGGTTTGCGAGAAAATGGGTGTCCTGCTAACTTCATATGAACTTAGCAGGACAACTTTCTCAAAAATAAAGATAATCGAGCTGAAAAAAAGTTTATTATTGAGAACTAATTAATTGCGAATTAGTTACGCAACAAAAAATTTTATTGCATTTTTGGTTTGCGAAAAAATGGGTGTCCTGCTAACTTCATATGAACTTAGCAGGTCAAATTTCTCAAAAATAAAGATAATCGAGCCAAAAAAAAGTTTATCAATGAGAACTAATTAATTGCGAATTAGTTACGCAAAAAAAAAATTTTATTGCATTTTTGGTTTGCGAAAAAATGGATGCCCTGCTAACTTCATATGAACTTAGCAGGACAACTTTCTCAAAAATAAAGATAATTGAGCTGAAAAAAGTTTATTATTGAGAACTTATTAATTGCGAATTAGTTACGCAAACAAAAATTTTATTGCATTTTTGGTTTGCGAAAAAATGGGTGTCCTGCTAAGTTCATATGAAGTTAACAGGACACCCATTTTTCCGCAAACCAAAAATGCAATAAATTTTTTTTTTTGCGTAACTAATTCGCAATTAATTAGCTCTCAATAATCTAATTTTTTTAGCTCGATTATCTTTATTTTTGAGAAAGTTGTCCTGCTAAGTTCATATGAAGTTAGCAGGACATCCATTTTTTCGCAAACCAAAAATGCAATAAAATTTTTTTTGCGTAACTAATTCGCAATTAATTAGTTCTCAATGAAAAACTTTTTTTTGGCTCGATTATCTTTATTTTTGAGAAAGTTGTCCTGCTAAGTTCATATGAAGTTAGCAGGACACCCATTTTTTCGCAAACGAAAAATGCAATTAAATTTTTGTTTGCGTAACTAATTCGCAATTAATTAGTTCTTAATAATAAACTTTTTTCAGCTCGATTATCTTTATTTTTGAGAAAATTGTCCTGCTAAGTTCATATGAAGTTAGCAGGACACCCATTTTTTCGCAAAGGAAAAATGCAATTAAATTTGTTTTTGCGTAACTAATTCGCAATTAATTAGTTCTCAATTGTCAAATTTTTTCATCTCGATTATCTTTATTTTTGAAAAAAATGTCCTGCTAAGTTCATATGAAGCAAACCTAAAAGGCAATTAAATTTTTTTTTGCGTAACTAATTCGCAATTAATTAGTTCTCAAAAACCAACTTTCTTCAAATCATTAATCTTCATTTTTGGGAAAGTTGTCCTGCTAAGTTCACGTGAAGTTCGCAATACGCCTATTTTTCACAAACGAACAAAAAATTAATTTTTTTTACGTAACTAATTCGCAATTAATTAGCTCTCAATAATCTAATTTTTTTAGCTCGATTATCTTTATTTTTGAGAAAGTTGTCCTGCTAAGTTCTATGAAGTTAGCAGGACACCCATTTTTTCGCAAACCAAAAATGCTATAATTTTGTTTTTTGCGTAACTAATTCGCAATTAATTAGTTCTCAAAATCATTTTTTTTTAAATCGTTTATACACATTTTTGAGAAAGTTGTCCTGCTAAGTTCATATGAAGTTAGCAGGACACCCATTTTCTCGCAAACCAAAAAAGCAATTAATTTTTTTTTTGCGTAACTAATTCGCAATTAATTAGCAACTAATGATAGGATAGTTTTTAACATGAATTTCCAAAAGTGTCCTGCTAACTTTATATACATCGATAAATCCTAACTCGACTTTAGCAAAAACCGCTTTTAGTGAATTTTGGTGCAAGTGGACATAAGAATACAAGGACAAGCATTTTAGTTTTTTGGAGCTGTGATAACACTGCCGCTTGGGCCTTGAGAATTTCTATTGACAAATTCCTGAGTAAAAGTTTTGGCAGGCCATGATCCTGGAGACATCAACACGTTAAACATGGGCTCAGGAATCGTGATTTTAAAAGATGCAACTCTGCCATTTGATCTTGTAATGTTTTTACATTTTATTAGATTATGGTCATTGGAAATATTATGCTGATTCAAAACAGACTTGACGTGATTAAGAATATCTGTGTGAGAAGTTGAAACATACAATTTAGAGAGGAGCAGGCACAACTCTGGGTTGAAAAATGCCAATGGATGGAGGGTTGTGAATAACTGATGGGTTGACACCTGAAGAAATTGGATTGGGGTTGCTATTGCTACTAATGTTGATTGAAATTGAATTAAGTGAGGAGCTATTGCTCATGGTGTTAGTAGGATAAAGTAATTCGTCTTGAAGGGATATAGTGATAGGAGCATTATTAATATTAGTGTTATTAACATTGGGATTTGCGTAAGGAGAAAAAGCAGAATTGATCAATTCAGTAAAGATGTCTTTTGTACTTGTCAACTCTTTCTCAATAGATACACAATTACTGTTAAATTCATCAAAATGTTTACTACTATTTGTTGATAAAGTGTCAAAGTTTTTTGAATGCTGGAGAACAGATTCCGAAATGTTATTATGATGTGAGTTATTGATTGCACAAACGTTGTTAACATTATTACTATAGTAAGCAAAGACAGCTGCTCATTATTTTTTTCAGAAAAAAAACAAGTTAATTTCAATTTCAGAATTAATCAATTTGATTTTATCGTCCAATACTTCATTAAGGATGTTTTCCAAGTTATTAAATGATTTGGCAACCTTGGAATGGTTTTTATCATAGTTCAAAGTATTAAGCGAGACAGCCCTAGTGTTAGAGTCGATAACTGTTTCGATTTTATCGACATTTCCAAGTAGATCAACAAAATGGTCAAAAAGAACTTGCACATTTGAGCATGGCAAAGCCGTCTGCCGAGAATTGAAAATAAATCCATAGTTCTTCGACCATTTAAAAGCAATAAAAGAACAAATAAATCCATAGCCAAAAAAAAAATCATAATAAGTGCCAGTGCAGAGAATATCTAGTAAAAAAGCCAATCCTTGGTACGTTTCACCCTCCAAAACCCATTTGTTTACATTGCTGTATTTGTAATTTCATTTCGTGTCGATGAATAGATATGAATTGCAACAACAACAACCCCTGTGCTGAATGATGTGCTGAATGGACGAGTTGATTCTATGTGTACGTTTTGTCAAAGATTTTCACTAATACTTTGCAAATCTAATACATCAGCTGTTCGCTTCAGCTTGTAGGCAAATCAAATTGACAGCTGAGGATTGGCTTCCTTATTTGATATTCTCTGTGCTAGTGCAAGTGCAAAATAACAACAAAAAAGCATCACAACGGAGCACAACGAGTGTCTATTCCTACCTTTTCCTTTTCCCTTCTTCTCACACAGTCGTGTTAACTTTATAGCTGTTGCATTGGGTGTGGGCTATGAAGCTCTCCTCATAGTGTAGCGGGATTAGGCTAACGATTTTAGATGTACGGTTAATTGTCTTTTTTGGATAACCAAGGGCGGATCGATACAATTCTGTCACAAAGGCATAACACTCGTGATAGATTGTTATTGAAAAGTTCAAATTGGGATTCAAATTAGAGATTTTATTTAGATATTTGTCTGAATTGGTTTTGATCTAGTTTTGCATTTCCAAATGGTTGGTAAGTTTAGAGTCGATTTTTCCAACATTCGTGGGTTGAGAAAAAATTTCTGTGCCGTGTACGTTTATACTGTACAAAACAGCCCAGCTGTTTTGGCACTAAGTGAAACTCAGATAGGAGAAAATGTTGATTTTTCAGAATTTAATCTATATGGTTATAGCTTAGTGCCATTATTCTTTTCCCATCATGGTCTTGCCGTCTACATAAGAAATGATGTTATGTACCAACTCCAACCACAAATTTCAACTTCGTGTAGTTAAAATTCTCGGTTAATAAGCGCATCATTCATACCTGCTTCATTTATCGGAGCCCAAATTTGGACAGAAATTCAACTTTTAACGAATTTGATTCTCTGTCCGACTCCATACAAAGAATTGTCGCCCACTATCCTCACACTGAAACCGTCATTGCGGGCGATTTCAATGTACACAATTCTTCGTGGCTTCGCTTTTCTGGCCAGACAACACCCGAAGGAAGGTATGTTGAGGTCTTTGCTGAGTTAAACCAACTAACTCAGCTTGTTGACGAGCCAACTCGTATCCCTGACGTTTCAGGTGAATCCGCCAACACTTTAGACTTGTTTCTTACCTCTGACCCTGATAAATACTCTAATAGTGTATATCGCCTCTAGGCACATCGGACCATTCTCTGCTAATTTCTCGTGCCAAATCAATCCAGTTAGAGAGATCACAACAAAAACATAAATGTTAAAAAAAGAGCCAAGTTCTTACATGTACAAGAAACCTGTGCGTAAAATGTCAGCCAAAAAAAGTAATGAGATCTAAAATATATGCCAAGTTTTAAGTTTATGAAGTTTAATATCAAATATCTTAAGTAGAGTAATATCGAAACAATTACAAATCATGACAGAAATTGGTATTTAATGATTACTGATTAAAATTTGGTGGGTTCACTGGTCAAGTTTTCAGACATTTTAAATTGTGATAAAGTAAGTATTTAAGAGAAAACTTGCCAAGTAAATCCACCAAATTTTAATCAGAAATAATTAAATACCAAATTTCTGTCATAATTTGTAATTGTTTCGATATTACTCTTCTTAATGTCGAATTCCTTACAACCAAATAATCGATTTTTTCTAAACAGAATCGATTTTTTTCTAAACAAAATCGATTTTATTCTGTCAAAACAAATCTTGCATTTTCAGCAAGATTTCAAATCGATTTCACACACACTAACAAGATTTGACATTTCTCTGGAGTTGAAAGTATTTTGCGGCGGGCTTAACAAATGTTCTAAAGTGTTCGTCGGTCATTTAAATAGATTAAAAGCAAATAAATCATTAAAACTAATTTTAATTCATCAAAAAAAAAGTGAATGGTCAGTTAGAAGTTATAAAAATATCAACTAACTTCGATTCAAAGTGCCCAAAGTCAATTAAAGATATATGTAAATCGCGCGCTCGCCGATGTGTTTCTCGAATGATGTGTTTCTTGGATGAATTTGAGTTGTTTTTTTTACTTTAATGGCCACATAACTATTTTCTGTTTATTTTTGCAACTTTTCTTTGAAATGTATATGTTTTTAATCTAACAAAATGACGCGAAAAACTGAATGCACTTTGGAATATTTGTAACAAATTTGTATGCGCATAGTTTGTTTACTGTTTTGCCTCAAAGCTACTGTCAAATGACACAAACACAATCCCACACGAAAACTTTGATTTTTTGTGTGTTCCTTACAACCAACAAAAAAAATCGATTTGAAATTGTTGTAAGGAATTCGACATAAGATATTTGATATTAAACTTCATAAACTTAAAACTTGGTATATATTTTAGATCTCATTACTTTTTTTGGCTGACATTTTACGCACAGGTTTCTTGTACATATAAGAACTTGGCTCTTTTTTTAACATTTATGTTTTTGTTGTGATATCACTCCTTTTTGCAAAGATTTATTTTGCCACATGAAAATCAAGCCCTACCGCTCCACAAAATTCTACGACAACCGAAAATGATCCATGTAAGTAATAGAAATTCTGATAAAACGGGGGGTGGATTTTCGATATTTTTCTTTCTAAGTACTTCAAGAAGTGCTTCATATAGTTTATAAGAATTTTTGAGAATATGAGTGGATGCCACGCCCCCTGAAATGAAACTTCCAATTTTTCGATTTTTTTCTTTCTTAGTACTTCAAGAAGTGCTTTATATAATTTATAAGAATTTTCAAGAATGTGGGTTGTTGCCACGCCCACTGAATGGAAAATTCCAATTTTTCAATTTTTATCTTCCAGAGTACTTCAAGCCCTACCGACCTACCAATTTTCATCGCTCTACTACAATCGAAAGTGCTCCATATAATTTATAGGAATTTTTAAGAATGTGGGTGGATGCCACGCCCCCTGAATGGAAAATTCCAATTTTTCAATTTTTTTCTTTCTAAGTACTTCAACCCCTACCGACCTACCAATTTTCATCGTTCTACAACAATCGAAAGTGCTCCATATAATTTATAAGAATGTGGGTGGATGCCACGCCCCCTGAATGGAAAATTCAAATTTTTCGATTTTTTTCTTTCCAAGTACCTAGAAAGCAAAAAAAGGAAATATCACCCAAAATGAGAAAAAAATACAACAACAATTTGTTCAGTATTTTTTTGGGCGTTATTTCCAAATCGATTTGGGCGCTTTTTCCTTGGGCGCTATTTCCTAACGCCATATTCCTTCAGTACAAATTTTTTTCTTTTAAATTTTTTAATACAGCTGAATTTTTATAGAGATTTGTATGGCTTTTTTTCTAAATTTCGTTAAAAAAAACAATTAACGTCACCATGTATCTGCTAAAATTTTTTATAATTAATAAAAACTATACTACTTATTATATCAAATATGCAGACGTATTGCTCAACGGGAAATACATTTTGTTGTATTTGAATTGAAACAGTGAAATATGTATGGAGATTTTTCCCTAATATTTGCATTTTGAAATTCCGTTAAAAATCCAGGTACTACAGCAGGTGTCTGAAAACTATTTATTTTAGTTAAATGGACTGCAAGTATTAAAATATAAAAGACTTGAACGTATTCCTTCAAGAAAAAGTGCTTTTTTGTACCTAAGAAAAAAAGTTAATTTTTTTTGGAATTTTTCTAGACCATTTTTAAAAATTCCGTTACTCCTAGAGGTACTACGCCCTATGTCTGCCTTTACTATTTTTGAATAGCAAAAACTATGTAGTCTAACATATCAAAGAGGCAGACGTACTGCTGTCACGTTTTCGAGGTCGATTTTTTCGACTTTTGTGACCCCACTGCTCCCAGAGGTACTATGACTTTAGATCAGGAATGCCCATTCCATGCTCAGGAGGTCTAGGACAATACCTCCACTTAATATGAATCGTACTGAAATACCGTAAGTCTGCCGACCACTGGCTCTTAAGCCGCGTCCACATTATGTCGAATTGTGTAGATCAACATCGTCGATCAACAATGTTGAGTAAGTGGAGACGTGTTGAGCCAATCAACATTTGTTGACACGAACGTAACCCGATTCAAATGGATAGCAATCGACAAAGCTGTTCAACACATTTCATTTTATTAAAAACATTTGTAGGGATTTAAATTCATGAACATAATTTATTGGTTTTGTGCGTTATTAATCACATTTTTACTAGATGAAAAATGCAATATTTGTTGTGAATAAGTATTTAATTTAAATAATATCGTTTTAACTTTATTGTTCACAAGAAAAAATAAAAAAAAGTTGGGTACCACCAGGACTCGAACCCAGAACCCTTCGGTTGTATCCTGACGCAGTGATCAGAAAATTCCAAACCACACAAATGTTTGCTACGAAAGTTTTTCACGTACACACTAGCATGCTGATCGGCAATGTAAACCAACAATGTCGATCGGCATAGTGTGGACCGTCCTTTAGACTACAATAGGAATCATCCAACTCCATTTTTATATATCGCACATGTAGTTCAAAAGTGTCACAACTCTACCAAAATAAAGATAAAGATACCAAGTTTTTTTTTCAATTCTTCTTGGTGAAAAATAAAACCAAAATGAATTCTAGTTTTAAGATAGTTCTTAAGCCGAAAGGCATTAGCATTAAGTTATTAGTTTAACTTAGAGCGCCCGAATGGGGCGAGTAAGTTAGTTGTAAGATATTGATAAGTAGGCTAGTTTTTATGAATTTTTGTCTAGCTTTAAGAGAGTTTTAAGATTGATTTTAGTGGTTAAAAATGGGCAATAAATGCTTGATATCTATAGGTGGTTACTAGCCTTATTCCTCTAGCTTAAATTGCTTATTTCATAGTTTAACCTTTTCTTTTTCCAGAACGGTTTTTTGCCTGTACTAAAAAACTAGGATTTTTGAGTTGTGACACTTTTGCACTACATGTGCGATATATGTTTTTTGCCACTTTTCCTCATATGGTTGCCAACCTAAAATCCAAGCTACAATATAGTGCCCTCCATTTTCGTAGTGTTGTGAATCGTAGTCATTCGTTTAAAATTTTTGAGAAATACATAAGTTGCTACGTAGCAGATGCATAAAAATAAATTAATGAAGTAGATCTACTACAAACTACATAATGAAGTAAATTAAACACTAATCTCTTGTGCATAATCTCCCAGTTCAGGCGGGAGGTGCAATTATCTAGAAAAGTGACTTAAAACGGAAAAACAAATATTCAAAACAATGATAGTATCTGGAGAAAAATCCTTTAACTCCTCTTAGGCCAGAAATTCATTCTTCGATGTTATTTTAAAATAACAATCAGTTTTCAAACATATATTCCTTTAATCACAACTTTAACCAAAGTTCCTTAGATAGCATAATTCACAGTGAGTTTTCTCACAAAATTGTGATATGCAGACGTCGGTAACCATCGACTAAACAATGCGTCTTAGATTGGGTATGGTGGCATCTAACTGATGAGCCCACCACCATGCCTGGGCGAAACGCATTCTGGAGTAAAGGCCACAAAAACCTTTTATTTGAATTTTATTCATAAACTCCACAAAAATTAAGAAATAAATGGATTTATTGTTTATAGTCTTTGACTATAAATAATTTTTCCATTTATTTTCTTAAAAACTCTTCTTCTTTATTCCTTTAATCGATAGTTTTTGAAAAATAAGTTTTCAAACACAAAATTTTCCTTAAAACAGTTTTTTTTTTTAATATTTAAAATTTTTGTTCAGTTTTTGTAATTTCGCTCTACTTCTGATTAAAATAATTATTGCTCCTAAAAAAATAAAGTCAAACACCGAAACCCAGACGTCTTAAAGTTACGGACTGTATATATATATATATTGTATATGTATGTAAGATGTAACGTAAATATGTATATATTGAAAAGCTTGAGAACACTTAGTTCAAAATTTTGTTTGCTTATTGATTTCAATTAATTGCTACCAGAATAATATTTCAACTGTGTGTTTGTAAGGCACATTATATGTCTTCATAAGCGAAGACACAAGTTGTATCAAGGATTATGTTTCGTTGAAGTGAATGATATAAAATGCCCCATTGGGTCGCACGTACTAGCTCTTATGTTCAAGTGGCTAAGGGCTTAAGAAAATTGTATAAAAAGACGGAATTTATGAGAGACAAATTTTAAAAACATGAAATACTATCTGTATTTAAATTAGCTAAGCCAATTCTTTTGATAGTTTGAGGTGAAAAAGTAGGACGTCATTTTAATTCTTGATGATTGTATGAAAAAAAAATTAAAATCGTTGGAGCGGTTTCTTAAAAAAATAATTTCTTAAGAGTGTTCCGAACTGAAAAAAACCAGTCCGGTTTTTTCACTTTCATCAGATACTTTGTTTAATAAAACTTTTTATTTTTACTAATTGGTCACTAGTAAGCGTATTAGCGTACTATCAAAGTATTAGTGTACTAGTGTAAAAGTAACTGATTTTAGCTTCCAAATTTACATACATTTTCTGTCAAGAAGTGCCTTGAAAGAACTAAAACTTTCAATATCAGATGATACAATTATGATTATATAATTAATGAAAATTGTGAAAAATAAATTGAATTTATATCCAATGCAAACAAAACTGTCAAAAAAATTGACTGTCAAAAATGCGTTTTTTTTTAAATTTATTTACAAGCGTTTTTATTTTGTATTATTAAAATTTGTATTAGGTACAAAATTAAAAAATTTCTCCAATAGTGGCATAATAAAAATATGGAATTTTATGTTATTAAACATTGTTTGGCAAAAGATGCTGTAGTGTAAGCTACATTTGCTTTGAAAAACAGCCATTTTTGCCTTTTTCTCGTTTTGTTAGAGGCTTTTACCAAGAACAAGAGCACAAAACAAAAAATTTTTTTCCAATGATGTCCCAGAAAGCAAGTTTATCTGTCCACAGACACCTTAATCGTTTTAATCAGACAAGTACGCACTTCACAATCTTTTTCATGAAATCAACATTTCAGTCCGGAACACTATCAATATGAAATTCTTAAAACATTTTAAAGACAAATTTTAGCATGCAAATCTTAAATATTTATTTATGTCCATATAAAGTTTCCCATTTTTGAGATATCGAATTTTCCAAAAAATAATTTGAAACCTTTTTAAAAAATTCAAAAATTATTTTGTTTGGTAATATTAATATGCAATATTATTTGAACTTAGTATTTGAAATTTCAACATAAAAAATAATCTTAATCCGTTCAGCTGATAATGAGAAAATTCAAAATAAAAAAATAAATTTTATGAGAGGTACTACTTATACCAGTTGTTAAGTGTAATATTTTTATAATTTTTAGTAGTAGATTGCACTAATTTTCGCATACGGAAAAAGTTTTATCAAAATCGTAGGAGCCATTTTTGAAAAATAAATATTTTAGAGAGTATATGATTCAGCCGTTTAAAATAGCCCTTTTTGGTAATTTCCCTCACACGCTTTTGTCATTTTTTTTAGTACCAAAAATAACGGTACCTGCCATACATTTTGTTTTAGTAATTTTCATAATCGTGTTTCTCTCCGTCTCCACCCTTTGGGTGGGAAACTATTTCGCTCTAGCTCAACGGACAGACCGACAGACAGAATTGTGACACCAACTATATTCGTCTTCTCTATCATCGCAATAACAAGTTTGATCAAAATCTCGAGTTCGATTTTTTTACGAATGCATTACTTGCCATAAAATAACCTATATATCGCTAGTATAAAAGTGGTGTTTTATTTCACAATACGCAACGGGCGCCACGTTTGGCCAGGCTAGGAGCCCAGGGGGCATATTTATGTTATTTATTAATTAAATAAAAGTGCTGCACACTATAAGAATTGATATATGTATGAAGGTTCTTACATTCACAATGCGTCCGCCCGCATACTAGGATTTTTACATACGCGCTCATGTATCAACGACCTATAGAAGGTTATACAGGGTTTAAATAGGTAGGTATACACATAAACATTAAAGTAGAAACGTTAATTCGAGTATTGCATTGTATTTTGTACATGCATGCATATATACATACATACATGTATTTATGTATTTATAGAGCTAAAATATAAATTTAAATTCTCTTACAGCTAAAATATTTTCTCCTTCAAGTTATGGGTATATTTTGTATATATCCATAATAAACATATTTACATGATACAATTTACATACTACATGTTGTTCTTCATTTCACGATGTGACGTAAGTGATTAACTCCTTGAATTACCGTTATTCTTGTGCCCAAAGGCGTGTGCAGGATTTCGATCAGGGGGTAGACTCATTAAAAACTTGGAAAACAAGATTTCTATTCTAATACTGCCGTGCTAAGAAGAAAAAACGTATCTACATTAGGGTGGTCGTTATAAGGTTTTTTTTTTTTTTGGGTTATTATATTTGGATGGGCCTAAATCGGCTCTATATGAGAAAAAAAATCCCTAATTTTTTCAGATTCTTATTTTCATCCCTATAATGGTAAAAAAAATGTCCCTTCCTTTTTTTCATACTTGGAAATTTGCCTAAAATCTCCAAAAAAAATTCAGAGCATGTACATATGTGGGAAATAGACAAGAGAAAAATTCAATAGGAAGGAGGGGAAATGTAATAAAATAACTGCATAAAATAGATAAAAATTAATTAAAAACCAACAGCAACACCTGCAGTAATGTTTTGAAGCTTTTTGGAAAGAAAGAAGTCCATTCTTACGGCTTGTTTTCAAATTAAGTTTATTTGATGAACAGTTTTGGCAAAAAATTCAGTTTTTGCTCATTTTGTTTATTTAAGGAACTTTATTTGAAAATAAACTGTATTAATGGACTTCTGGCTTTTCGAAGAGCTACAAAACATTACTGTAAGTGTTGCCGTTATTTTTTTATTATTTTTGTTCTACTTTATACAATTATTTTATTAAATTGCCCCTCCCGTCCTAGCTCTTAAAAATATGTCATTCCTTTTTTGGTATCCCTGACAAAATATGAACGTGGTAGTACTTTCTAGTTGATGGTTTCGCGATGGACAAAAGAAGAAGGAAGTTTTATGAAACCTTTTCAAATGAAAATAAGTTCAATTCAATTCAATTTGTTTTATTGAACATAATATATACAATTTGGCTTACAACTATTATAATACATTGAAAAATTTACATTTGTTGGCACATAGGGGGCTTAACTTTATATCATGTCTTAGGTTTAAAATTTTATAATTATAGAGATTACCAGTCATATTTATTAGATTTTCTTAGAACACGCTTGGGCAGTTGTCCAGCTAGTCAATGCCTAAATAGTTTAGGCAACTTGTTATTTAAAAACGCATTCCAACAATTGCCCAAATGTGGCCTCATTTATTCACTGATATGCCTGTATTTATTCATTTTTGAATGAATTAATGAATTTTAGTACGCTTTGGGGCACTTTCAACTAGCTTTTCATTCATTTCAAAACTAGAAAATTAGAAAACCAGAAATATTTGCCCACCTTATTCATTAAACGTGTCTACTTTCAAATAAGATTTGGACAACCAATTTCAGTGGATAAGTTAGTCAATCGGTGCTAAGAATTTATAAATAACATTTTGGAGTTAGACAGGTGTCTAAGGTTAGACATCGCTTGGAATGGGTTTATAAATAGCACTGTACATGTCTAAATTTATTTAAGTGGCGGTTGACTTTTTCATTCTCGGGGTGTTCAATCCCGGTTGTCAAGTGGTGATTTCTGCGTGGATTGTTAGGTTTGGCATTTAGCCGTGGTAGCAGGCTAACCTTGTGTCAGCGTAGAAGGAAACTGTTTCCTCGTTGTCTCTTGTCTATGGGGATAATGTTGTCGTCCAGGGTTTCCATCACACTGAGGTACCTCGGCTCGGGTTGTCGTTGCTCGGTGGATATACTTCTTATCAGCGGATTTGGATGACTGTGGATGTTTTCTATTAGCTTCTTTGAAGAGAGCACTAGGTACCTGTCCAGAAGGATTATGTTTGCTTCTGTGTAGAGGTGCTCATACCAGTAGTGTTTCCGTCGCTGGTGGTCGAAGTGTAGTCAAGTGCAAATTTTAAATATTTTTCTTTTGAGCACTTGAAGTTCTTTCATGGCTGCCTTGGAAATTGAGAACCAGACTGGGAAGCAATAGGCTTTGACTGGCCGCAGGAGTTGCTTGTACATAAGTATTTTCGTCTGCTGACTGAGTCCGGTTCTTTTTCTCATCAGGGGATGAAACGGTGGAATACCCAGTTGGCTCTTTTGAGCACACTTCTTGAGTGCGGGTTGAACCTAAACAACTCATTAAGTGGATTCCCAGATACTTTGTTGTGAAATTATTAAACGCGAATTTTAATTTTATGATGGCGGAACTTCAATCCGCAAACTCAATGGATTTAATTAATCCAAACAATCGAAGTTATTAAAATAATTAATTAAAACAACTGAGCACGAAATCTGCGTGCGCCGCGTCCATACAAACGAGATAAGAAAAAAACGAACTGTCAAACGATGGGTGCGTTTAATAGATAACTTTCACAACTGACAACACATAAAGTGCTGCCACCCAGTAGCTCAGCAATGGGGTGGGTTCAGTAGTGAAAGATAATTTTTTTAATCGAATTCGATCAATAAAATGGATAAAAAAAAAAGAAATAAAATGTTGTATAAGTACAGGGTGTACTTGTACTTGAAGTGGGCTCCAGGAATTTTTTTCTAGAAGAAAATTAGGAAATTCCAAAAATAATTTTTATTGAATCACTAGCAAAGAAAAGAAACGAAAAACAAGTACCTAAAAGAACCAAAAGTAAAACACAAGTTTTTATATACCCAGATGGGGATTTTAATAGATTTTATTTGGGAAACCTTTGAGCCAAAACCCAGGGATTAAAACCCAACATTTTTTCAATGTATAGGTAGGTAAAATGTACAAAATTTAAAGGGCTTACGGTGAAACGTTAAGCCGAAAACAAAGAAGGAAAATGAAAATGAAAATTTGGCCGTTAACAAGAAAATACCGTGTCCCACAAAATCGGGATAAAATTCGAATCAAACAAACAAAATCAAAAGCTATCGAAATTGACACAAAATGAAATTATAACAACCAAACACTACTTACCTTTTTTTTGGGATGTCTGCGGATCTCCTATCCGCCCATTTCCTCTATCACCTCGAATTCCCTCAGTTTCCTGCAAACTGCTTCGCACCTCGAAACACAAATTTTTCTCCTTCAAATTTCCTCGACAACTTTTCTTCACTTTTATCCAAAATAACTTTTCCTCAATTTTTCTATTCCTTTCAAATTCTTCTCGACTTCAAAAAAATTACTTGTCGCTGGTAAAGTTCTCCAAAGAGTAAACTTTCCATGCAAAACCAATTGTCTAGATCGGCCATTCCAGTCTCTCACACATTCATACAACCAGCCAATCGTTTTCGAGATCTTCAGTCACGGCCACGGGATCACGGCTTCCTGGAAAGCTACGTGCTCTCCTCGAAAACCTCCGTTCCTCCGTTATCGAATCTCTTCGAAACTTTACTCTCACGCACACATTCAATGATTCAGCAAGTTGTTGGATATCTTTCCAAAACTTGCCGAATCCAAATGGCCGAGCTCAGAACCCTTTCAACTAGCTTTTTTGAGAAAATTTAAAAGAACTAAAACCGACAAAAAGTTTCTTCTAGGCATTCTCCTAGTTACTCCAAAATAATCGCGAGTTATTCGAAGCGCGAAGCAATCTCTCCAAAACTAGTACCTCGAGGTGAGAGAGGAATTTATACGACCAAATCCTGAGATTTACTCAGCTCTTTTCTCTTCGCGTGTCAATTCCGATAGATCTATTTCATTACAATTTAAAAAAAAGTTAAGTTAAAAGAATGATTATAAAGTAAGTTAACAACCCATTTTCTTTAGCTATGTTAAGTTACGTTACGTTAATTGAAATTAAGTTGAGGATGTTTTGATGATTTGTTTGTGTTTGCACAAATATATTAAGGAAAATTAATTATTAAGACACAAAGTTTGTTTTTTAGTTTTTTATTATTTATTTAAATAACAAGAGGTGATGACGGAGTTTGAAATGCAACTAACAAAATTATATTAAACTATCAGAAGCTTTGCATAATGCAAAGCCAAAAAGTGGTAGTCGATAAAATGAATGTGCAGCGCGTGAGGCAAAACCTTGAACTTTAGTTAATATCATATTTCGTCTGGTCTCACGCGCTGTGGGAGTTGGGTGGAAATTGGGTTGTGGGAAAGGTAGAAAATGGGAATTGGAGTAATTAAATTTCCAAAAAATATATTTGGTGATTTCGTGGGAAGTGATAGGAAATCATTTCCCATCGTGTCAGCTTTTAATTCAAAGCCGTGTGATAAAACATTGGTCGGGTTGATATTTTATTTTATTTTACGATAAGATTATCTAACATACTCCCCCCCTTTGAGGGATCTAATCTCTCAAAATTCTAAAATTGGGTTTCTATTTCAAAACGAGGAGCGTTTCCTCTAGGATGAGCACTTCTCCCAGGAAAAGGTTTGGGCTTTCTTTTTTTTAATAATGTAAATATGATGAATGCGATCATTGCAATGAATAAGATGAAGCTTAATCCATAGTGATGGTAGTCATGCATATTTATATCATTTACCTCTATATCTTTGTTTAAATCCTTAGCTAGTTCATTTATTTGGTTCTTTATATTCCGTATTTCTGTATTCGTCTCATTGCTCGAAGATGTTGGGAGACTCACTAATTTATTTGAAAGTTTTGTTTTTATTGTATCTGAGATTTTAATAGAAGGAATAAATGAATTTCTTATGGTGGCATTGCTCAGAACTCGCCCGTTTATTACTAGATGTGGAAGTTTTAATGTGCATGGTCTTAGAAACTCAATTACCAGTTATGGTTATGATTCTTATTCGTTATTCTTTCACAAACAAGTAAACCAATTACTGTGTCCTCAAGAGCAAATATCCAGCTATTTGCATCTCTAAGACTGATCCATTGATCGTGAAGATTGGATTTTTTTAAAGAGCAGTAACTTAGAGCATTCTCGAAGTGATTCAGTAATGAAACTTCACAATTATTATTACTGCCTTGATGGATCATTGTTGGTAGTTGTTGGTTACAAATAAAATTTCGAGTTGAAAGAAATTGACAAGATAATAACTGATTTTCTGTTAATGCAAAATACCTTTCTCTCGTTTTAGTGACTGCCAGATACCGGGATGATAATTCTATTATGAAACTAGAATTATTTTGAAATATAGGAAATGGAACCAAATTGAAAAGCTGGAATTCTTGGTTATCAACCAAAGGAATCATCATTTCAAATACTATTGAGTCATTAAGACTTCGTCCCTTGATGGATGACAACTTGAAAATATCTAATACAGATGCTGTGGGAATGTTAAGATGAGACGGAAGATTATGCCTAATAATTTGTAGTTGTTGGGTAAATTGTGAAGGTGAAATAAAATGAGGATTCATTTTGGCATTGTTAAGGCTCAGGAGGATGTCAAGTAATGTGTCTTGCACCATCTCGAGATTTGTAATTGATAAGATCAAATACGATGTTAACGCAGAAAATCGCTGATTAACATCAATTATATCTTGATGCTTTTCAATGCTATTTAAAGATTTTTCGAAGATAGTTTTTAGACCTTGATATTGCTGACTTAACTGCAAATTGCTTCGTTTAAGTAGATTTACTGTTGGGTCTGCAACTGAGCTTTGTTTTTTAAAAAGGTGCACGAGATGCTGTTCATCTTGGTTGACCAACGAAATTTGATGATGTATGTCTTTAGCATCATCTTGATCCAATACTCCAAATAAACTATGTGCTACGTTTCCGATAAAATCAAAAGGAGATCTAGCAATTCTTATCCGTTTGCTGTAAGAAGTATGATAGCTATGAATGAGATCATTGTTAGATTCGATAATAATTACTCTATGTTTAAGTGCGGTCAGCGTAGGCATGCAATACGGATTAGTTTTCAAATCATCTAAACAGATTTTATCCATACTCTCTATGTATGTTTTCATTTCTACTAGCTCTAACCAATATGATGACAAATTATAAAAGATATAAATGTTCCAAAAACTGTTTACAGTGCTAGCACTACCTATGTCCTCAAAATAAATGCCTGTGGAATCGCCGAATTTTGTAATCCTTATTGGTTCGCTTTCTAAGATGGCTGCTAAAGGAAACAATAGCAACATGAAACATAATAATGCTGTCATAGAACTACCGAGCAATCTTCCGCTTCTTAATTTCATTGAGGGTTGATTTTGTATTGGGGGTTGTGCATTTTCTTCTCGCTGTTCTTCATGATCAAGTGGTAAAGGGCATAGATTTTGAACTGCTCGTTGATATGTTCCTGTTTCCGTTCTAACATGTGCCACTCGCACTAATCCATCAGATCCCTTAACGACTTCGACTACACGCCCAAGCTTCCATTTCATTGGAGGCTGGTGTGGATCTTTTAAAACAACCATTGTTCCAGGTTCTAGATTTTGGGATTGCACATTCCACTTTAACTGGGTAATTCCATGAAAAAGTGGACATGAAGATAGAAAAATAGAAAATTTTTCTCGCCCCCTGTCTATTGTTAGCTAGTTTTAAAATTAGAATTACAAAATATCCTACAAGTAATTAGCATACGGCTAAAAATAAAATAAATAAAATTATAAAAGGCTTAGCCCTAAATTTTTAAATTAAAAACGTGAAATAACGTGAGTTACCGACTTTTTGTAACGTGAGTTACCACGTATTTTATTAAATTTGTATAAAATATTTTCAATAATTTAAAATTTGTGTACAGATATAAACAGGCTGATAAATTCTTATATCTAATTCAACAAACCTGTTTACCTTTATTGGTTTGTTTAATTTTTAGAAAATATGCATAGTACTGCTACAAAACCCGTGTCCAAATATGGTAACGTGAGTTACCAACATGTTTTAGTATTTTTTACTAAGAAAGAATTTATTTTTCCCAAAAATTTTATTTTTTCTTAGAAGTCGAAATCATTACCATGTATAGAGTTTATATTTTGTTTTATTTATATTTATATAAGTATGGACATTTTAATGAAAGAGAACGTGAAACTCTCCCAAATGTAACGTGAGTTAGCATGGAATTGCCCAACTTCTGTTGAAGAAGGTGGAGGTATTCGTTTGACCATCTTTGCCAAAAATGTTGTTAAATGTGCTGAATCTGACGAAATTTGTCTAATCTTGAGATTTTATGATCAGTAATGTTAGGCTCAGGTAGTGCAGTTAACGGAGCCCCAATTAGAAAATGACCTGGAGTCAATGCCTGCAAGTCACTAGAATCTGAGGAGATTGGTGTAAGTGGGCGTGAATTTAAGATCGATTCAATTTGAACAACGACTGTAGAAAGCTCTTCATAAGTTAAAGAAGCTTCAGCTAGATATTTTATTAAGAGAGTTTTTGCTGATTTAACAGCGGCCTCCCAAAGGCCTCCGAAATGAGGAGAGCGAGGCGGAATGTGTTTCCAGTTGATTCCCATTATTAGGCAATTCGAATTTATTGATGATTGAGTTGAATCAAGAAACTCTTGAAAGTCTTTTAATTGATTTCTTGCACCAACAAAATTTGTAGCATTGTCACAGAATATTGTGTGGCATACACCTCGTCTCCCAACAAATCGTTTTAAGCAGTTAATAAACGATTCAGTGGTAAGGTTGCTTACTACTTCAAGATGAACAGTCTTTGTGGAGAAGCATACAAATACTGCAAGATAAGATTTTGTTGGAGTTTTTCCTCGAACCTTATAATGTGTCCGTATTGGGCCACAAAAATCCAATCCTGAAAATGGAATGGCCGAGCAGGTACGATTCTTTCTTTTGGAAGGTTATTGATTGATAGATCTGGGTTTGGCACGGAAACATTGGATACATTTAGATAGCACCTTGCGTGTTTTCTTCCTACACTTAGAATCCAAAATTGTTGCCTAGATATAGATATAAGTGTTCTATGTGAAGCGTGTAGATGTTTTTTATGCAAGTAATCTAGAAGTAATGTTGTGACTATATTATTTTTTGGGAGTAATATTTGGTTTTTAGCTTGGGAAAGAATTTCAGCGTTTTTAAGTCTTCCTCCCACGTGTATCAACATTGTTGTTTTATCAAAATATGGACTTAATGATAGTATTTTGGAATTGTTGGGAGAGGTTTTCCTGCCTGAAGTGCCTTGTACTCTTCCGGGAAAACACTTATTTGAACGGTCCTCCACAACAATATCGTTCCTTTCTGGATATCTTCCATGATTAAGGAACCAGTGTTTTTGCGTTCTTTGCAACGGGACTTAAAGCTCATTAAAAATCTAGACCAGAATGCAAAAATTTTTTGCAGCGTGTAAAACGAATTTTTATGATTTACCGAAGTAAATAAATCACCTTGGATGGACATATTCAACACCGTCTTGAGCTTTCGACGCCCAGAGATTTGTTCTGGTATTGAATAATCTATTTGGATGTTTGACAAACCATTTCATCTCAAAAACTCAGGACCATCGAACCAAATGGTTGATTTTATAAGATCGCGCATTCCCAGCCCACGCGATATAAGATCTGCAGGATTTAATTCTCCTCTAACATAATTCCAATGACTCAAGTTAGAATTCGATTGAATTTTACCTACACGATTTCCAATGTATTGTAATATTTCTCAGGTTCGTTAATAAAACTTATTTACTTTACTTAAAACGTCCACTTATTTATTTCACAATATAAAACACTTTACTTTTCTTATTACAAACAAACGATTTATTATTCACCACTGAAATTAATTCAAAAACTTTACTTTCACTTTTATCACGACCAACTTTATTCATTCACGATTAAAAACAAACTGTGTCGCTGCCGTTCAAACATGTGCCTTTTATACTTGTTTTCCAAACTCTGGAAAGTGGTGGAAGGTTCTCGTCTCTGCTTCCAGAGCTTTCCGTAGGGGAAATTTCCCAATAATTTCCCTTCCAAAAGCTTTTATTTGACAGCTGGTAAATCTGCTATAATCCGGCAGATGGCGCTTCCTTCGTTTGAGAGTTGCTATAATTATAGCTAATAAGGGTATGTTTGCACTGCGACCGTAAGCTTTATTGTGTCCGTTTGTTTGCATTTTGGAGTCGTTATAGTTCAAATATGGAAAGTTATTACACTGCCCCCCTCTTAGGATTGATCGTCCCGAGCAAATCCATCACTTCCATCACCATTATAATGATGTAAACGGTCGCTGTGAACTACTTTTAGTTTGCCTCTTAATCCTCTCTGAATGCGGTAGACGACATCGTTTATTCGTGTTACAACAGTATAAGGGCCTTCCCAATTTTGTTGAAGCTTCGGTGAGAGTCCCTTCCGACGGTGGGGATTATAAAACCACACAAGGTCTCCCACTTGGAATCCTGTCGTTGTGGCTTTTGCGTCGTATCTTGTTTTCATCCGATCACTCGACAGCTTTATATTTGCCCTCGTCCTTTCGTGAATGTCAACTAGCTTTTCTTTGAGGTTGTCCACGTAGTCGTCTATTCCTTGTGGCTCACTTGTACACCATCCAAATTTGATTTCGCTTGGTAGTCGTATTGTGCTCCCGAGCAGGATTTCTGATGGTGTATGTCCTGTTGAGCTATGTACCGCACTTCGATAGGCCATCAAGAATAACGGAATATGCCGATCCCAGTCTCGTTGGTTGTTGCTTACAACTTTGGAAAGGTGTTCTTTAAGGGTCCGGTTGAATCGTTCAACCATCCCATCAGATTGTGGGTGAAGCGGTGTTGTCCTCGTTTTTTTAATGCCAAGGAGTGTACAAACTTCCTGAAAGATTTTGGACTCGAAGTTCCTCCCTTGATCTGAATGGAGTTCCATAGGTACACCAAACCTGCTTACCCAGTTGAAAACAATCTGATCCGCGACTGTTTTGGTTTCCTGGTTTGGGATGGCAAATGCCTCAGGCCACTTGCTGAAGTAGTCCATTACTACCAGGATGTATCGGTTTCCGTTTCTGGTTTCTGGAAAAGGGCCTGCAACGTCTATTGCAATTCTTTCAAAAGGCGTGCCCACATTATACTGCTGCATCTTACTCTGAACTTTTCTGCCTGGTCCCTTGCTTGCAGCACAAGTATCACATTGTCGGCACCATTTTTCGACGTCTTCTCTTGCGTGTAGCCAGTAGAATCGCTGCCTTACCTTTTCCAGTGTCTTATTGACACCCAAATGTCCTCCGGAAGCTCCATCATGCATCTCTTGAAGAACGTCATTAACTTTGGAACGAGGTACGACTAGCTGCATCACATATGATTTGCCGTCTGTGGACTCCCATTTACGTCTTAGTACTCCTTCTTGTACATGAAGCGAGTCCCATTGTGCCCAATACGCCTTAAGAGTTGGACTTCTGTCGGAGATGTCACCCCATTCTGGCTTCTCTTGGTGTTCCTTCCACGCAAGAATGGGTTCAATATCAGAGTCTTCTTGTTGGGCAGCTCTCACTTCTTCATTACTCCAACCGTAAATGGGGTCGGCTCTTAATCGCTGGATGGAAGCAACCTCTTTCTCTTCTTGACGTGTGCAGTGCTTGCAGTCCGGTTTGCATGGTCTCCGAGATAAGGCATCTGCATTTAAGTGCAACCTTCCTCTTCGATGTTGGATCTGGTAGTCGTATGTCTGCAATCTCTCAATCCATCTTGCCACTTGACCTTCTGGATTTTTGAAGTTCAACAGCCAATTAAGGGCGCCATGATCTGTTCGAAGAAGGAACTTCTGTCCATAGATGTACTTATGGAAGTGTTTTGTTGCCGATACTAAAGCTAGAAGTTCTCTTCTGGTCACACAGTAATTTCTTTCTGGCTTTGAGAGTACCTTGCTGTAATAGGCAACGACCTTCTCTTCTCCTTCGTGGACTTGTGATAGTACGGCACCAATTCCCACGTTACTTGCGTCAGCGTCGATGATGAAAGGTTTCCCTGGTGTCGGATAGGCCAAAACTGGTGTATTGCATAGGCGCTGCTTAAGTTCCTGGAAGCTTTTCTCGCACTCGCTTGACCATTTGAACGGTTTGCCTTTCTCTGTTAGCTGATGCAAATTTTTCGCGATCCCAGCAAAATCCTTCACAAATCGTCGATAGTACGTGGCTAGACAAAGAAAGCTCCGGAGTTGATGTTTATCCTGTGGTGTTGGCCAATTCTTTACGGTGTCAACTTTTTCAGGATCAGTCTTCACTCCTTGGGAAGAGATGATATGTCCCAAGTATTTTACCTCAGACTTGAAAAACTCGCACTTGTCTGGATTCAACTTCAAGTTTGCTTCTCGAAGCCTCTGGAACACGGCCTTAAGGTTTCCACAATGCTCATCAAATGTCTTACCATAAACATTGACATCGTCCAAATACACTAGGCAAGATTTCCAAGTAAGTCCTTGTAAAACGCACTCCATCAAACGCTCAAATGTTGCCGGAGCGTTGCATAGTCCGAAAGGCATCACTTTAAATTGCCACAGACCATTTCCTGTGGAGAAAGCCGTCTTTTCTCGATCTTCTGGATGGATTTCTACCTGCCAGTAGCCACTCTTAAAGTCCAATGTTGAAAACCATTCAGCTCCTTCCATCGCATCCAGAGTATCGCTGATTCTTGGCAGAGGGTAGCTGTCTTTCTTTGTCACATCGTTCAGCCTCCGATAGTCCACACAAAATCGAGTACTTCCGTCCTTCTTTTTGACAAGAACAACTGGGGATGCCCATGGACTTTTAGAGTTTTCGATTAGTCCATCTTTCTTCATGGTCGATATCATCTCTTCAACTTCGGCTTGTTTGGCTAATGGGAGACGTCTTGCTGGTTGTCGAATAGGTCTTGCGTCTCCTGTGTCGATTCGATGCTGCACCAGTTGTGTTCGACCAAACTGCCCACTGGGTGAAGATAGTATATCAGCGTACTCGTGAAGGAGGCTTCCAGCAACACTTAGCTGACGTTCAGTTAATTTGGATGACTTCAGAATTTTTGCCTTCATAGAGTTCACTTTGCCGGGGTCCACAGATTTTTGTGCGTCAGCTTCTGTGATCGAAGTTATGGCGGAAACAGATTCACACTTTCCAACAATTTCTCCTTTTCTTAGCTTAACTTCGTACGGTTTGATGTTAAGTATCCGTACGGGTACCATGTTGTTCTTTGGTGCCACAAGGGTCTTCCCTAGGATGATGTTTTGGGAAGACTGTTCAGAGTCTGGTTCCACCATTAGGTATCGATGGCTACCCAAATCACCTTTTATTTTCGTCCAAACGAACACTTCTGAGGAAGGTGGCAGGCATATATCTTCTTTTATGACAGTCCTGAGAGTTGATGAGTTTTCATTGCCGTAAACCATAGGAATCTCCACATTTCGGTACTTGAGAACTTGCTTCCCGATGTCGAGAATTACTCCATGCTCTTTCATAAAGTCGATTCCAACGATGCACTCGTCACATATATCTGCTACCAGAAACAGATGTGAAAACTCCAGTTCTGCCAAACGGATTGTAAGACGAACTTCCTCGTAAACTCTGGCTGCCTCTCCTGTTGCAGTTTTCAGGCGGTAAGTGTTGGTGTTATGCAGCCATGTCATCTTCACCAAGTCCTTTCGAACAATGGAGGCAGTGGCACCGGTGTCGATCGTAGCCACTTGCTTTTTGCCATTTAGTGTTGCCTCTACAGTCAGACTTTTATTGTTTCGTTTCGTCTGTGATACCTGGATGGTGGTTCTGGGGCCATCGATACCAGAAACCAGCTTCTGCCCCTCGAAGTTGGTTCTTACTCGTTTCCCGGTTGAGAAACGGGCCGAGTAGGAGTATTGACATTGTTGTTGTTGCTGTTTCTGCTTCCACAATGTTGACATGCAGGTCTTCTAGGTGGCAATCTGCACTGGCGTTGAAGATGTCCGGTTTTGTTACAGTTCCAGCATCGAGCAGGTCCATCTCGCTGGTTCCTTTGGAATGCAGTTCTCTGGCAAGAACACTCCTCAATTTCTATTTCTCTTACCCGATGAACTCCTTGAGAAGCCTGTTCTGCTGCTTCCATAGTCAGGGCGAACGCTAATGCTTCAGGGAGCGTGCGTTTTCCAGCCGTTCGAATTGCTCGCTGAAGGTTGATGTCAGAAACAGCACGAACAAAGGCTTCTGTTGCGAATTGGTTAATGATTTCATCTCCTGCAGCTGGATATGCCAGATGCGCCAATCGTTCGATGTCTGCTTGAAGCTGTTGCAGAGTTTCTCCCCTTTTCTGGACTCTTGTATTGAGTTGAACACGGAAGACTTCTTGCATATGGCCATCTCCAAAGCGTTTGTCAATGGCCTGAACAAGAGCGCTGAAGTTGCCATTCTTTTCTGCTGGTATGGTTTGCAGCAGCTCAGCAGCAGTTCCTCTAAGAGCAAGCGTCAGAGCTATATATTTGTCTTCGTCGTCCCAGCCGTTCGTTGCTGCAGCTGCCTCAAACTGCTTCTTGTAGATTGACCAAGAAGTTTGTCCATCGAAGGTTGGTGGATGCATCTCCTTTCTCCTAGGACAGTCACCAGAACTTTCTCGAACCTTCATCTTCCTTACTTTGTCTAATTCCTTGGTAATGGATTCAATTTTATCTTCCATTTTTTCGAACTTTGCTTCTACTGTTGACAATTGCTTATCGACAGTTGAAAATTGTCTATCGACTCGCTCGTCAAGGGCAACAATTCTGTTGTCAAAGGCATCTAACTTACCTTCGAGTAAATTTGTCTGTTCTTGGAATTGTTGAAGAAGATTCTTTTCTTGTTTTTCGAGCAGACTCTTTTGTTCTTGGCTTTGTTGTTCTAGAAGATTCTTTTGTTCTTCAAATTTTGCGAGCAGCTGAGACAGCATATTGGTCATGCCCGATGTACTTACTTGCTCTTGCTGTTCTTCCATTTCAATGTCGAATAAAAACGTGTCCGGGTTTTTTCCACATCTTCTTAAATCTTCTTGCAGACGAATTATAAGATCATTCTTTGTTCCAGCAGTAGGAAGATCTCGCTTATTCAGTTCTGCCTTAAGTTCCACCAAATTTAAATCATTCAAAGATTTACCCATTGTCTTTTTTTTTTTTCACTTTCCACACAATAAATTAACTGAGTGCACAGATAAAATAAGTTTTATCCCACTTCTGACACCAATGTAATATTTCTCAGGTTCGTTAATAAAACTTATTTACTTTACTTAAAACGTCCACTTATTTATTTCACAATATAAAACACTTTACTTTTCTTATTACAAACAGCGTTGTCACTTTACCACAATTGTGGTAGATCTACCAACTTTTTACAAGACTTTGATAATCTACGACTTCTACTACTGAAGCCAAAAATTCTACCACTTTTTGTCCATCCATAACAAACAAAATTAGAAATTCAAAGAAAATCCGATAATTCATGAAAAAAAATCCCGAAATTTGACAGTAGAAATTTTTCAATTGAAAAAAAAAATCCTGTGAGTTTTTGTCTCTATGTGCTAACCAGAACGCAGCCATTGGAATTATTTAGAACTGATTTCTTTAAGAAATAGAAATCTAGTTGATTTTTGTCAAAGCTTGTGTCCTAAAAATTTGTATATACAATATGGGAAAAAGGGGAAATTTCTATGGCTAGGTACCCTCCTTGATGACAACCCTACGTGTGCGCTGTGTCTTAGGAGCAATTCATAATACGCTTTCCTGATATGTTTTTCGGTTTGAATTTTTATTACCGCACCGCATTCAAAACTTCAGTGAAGAAATGAAATGAAAAATAGAACAAAAGTTACTAAAAATTGTTTTTCTCTGATCTTTCGAATAGGTACATATATTAAACTAGTGAATTAAATATTCTTTGTCAACTTGCTTAAAAATTGTGATACGCAAAACATGATTTAAATTTTAATAATAAAAAAAACTGCCTCTTTAATGTTTTTAAAAGACATTTTAAAAACGATTCAAAGAAGCACTTTTTTCCACAAATTTAATAATTTTACTAATATGTTTTTCCAACGCGTTTTGTCCTAGTAAGGACATCATCAGGACACTCCTGTCCTAACTAAGACAAAATGCGTCGGCAAAACTTATTAATAAAATTATTTAATTTGTAGAAAAAAAGAAGTGTTTCCTTAAATCTTTTTTAAAATGTCCAATATTAATTTCCACCAAGTGATTAACCCTATTGATTAATCTATTGATTATGTACAACTTTTTAAATAGTATATATTTTTATAACTATAATTCTTATTTATATCCCAGACAAAATTATTAAGATCCGATATATTTTCATACTCAAAAAAGTGTCTGATTCTTAGTCCCCTGGCGTGTCCTCTGCCCGTTTTCGAAAAGAAAAATTATTGCAGTTCTCTTATTTGAGTTCCAAAACCAAAATAAATCCTCAATTTTATGATAAAAAACATTTTAAAAAGCACTTCATTTTATTAAAACAAATTTCATTGAACTTTGTACAGGTAAAAATATCGTTAACTTTGAAAACTATCGAAGTTACAGATTAAGCAGCGTGATGCGTGTGAATAAAAAAAAGCTAAAGCTAAAACTTGAATTTTTAAGTCAAAGCTAGGTTTTGTGTGATTAAAAACAAGCTTTAGCTAGAAACTAAAAGATGTCTTCTAGTAATAGCTATTTTAAAATAGCTTAAGCTAGATTCATGTAGCTTTACCTTGTTTTTGCAGCTTAAGCTCCAAATTGTGTGATTAATAATAGCTTAAGCTAGAATATTATAGCTTAAGCTACAAAAATATCAAGATTCCTGGACCCCTAACTAGATAGCTTTGAATAGTTCTTTTTACATGAAAACAATGGGTCTTGTGAATTAACAAATAGCTTAAGCTAAAACTTGGATTTTTAAAAATCTCCTTGTGTTGCTTTTTGGCCCCAAAAATAATAGTTTTAACTTTAAGTCAAGACATTTGAATAAACAAACAAAAGCTAGAAATATTAAGCTCAAGCTAGAATTTTCTAGCTAAAGCTTTTTAACGTAATCTTTTTTTGTTCACATGAAACAAAGCTTAAGCTAGAAATGTCAAGCTTTAGCTACTAGTAATAACTATGACTAGCTAATGACTAGCTAGCTTTAGCTTGCGCCAAAAATAGCTTTAGCTTTTTTTATTCACAAGGCCCAATGTCTATCGAGAAACCACAAAAGTGTTCAGTTAATGCTAGTTTTCCTTGTAAATACTTGTTAATACAGCATGCTCTTACTATCAAGGTGTATTAGATTTTTAAAAGAATATTTATACGATACGATTTTCTAAAAAATTGATTTAAAAAAAATCGATAAAATCGCTGTTTTTTTAATTTTTCTGACTGGCCGCTTTCAATTATGTGAAAGAAAGCTCTAAATCAACTAGAGAAAGTTCATTTGCTTCGAAAATACTCTTCATTTTCTTCCTTTTTTTTGTACAATAACCAATTAGCCCAGGAAAATTAGACAAAAAAATGGCCAAACTTCGAAAAAATTGCGACAGAGCTGATTTTTGGTGGAGTGGCTTATTATGACGTCTTAAGCATTTCCTGAAAAGTACCCTAAATTTGGCCCGGGGCTAAATTTTTTAGGGGGGGTGAAAGGGGTTAAAGTTCAGTTTTTTGGGAATTGCTCCTAAACTATCGGTTTTATTGAAAAAATGTGAAGGTAAAAATTAAAGCTGATGTTATTTTGCACCAAAAATGTTAACATACTTTTTTTCGTAGAACCAATAGTTTCAGAGAAAAACGTTAGAGAACTTCATGGAGCAGTGAGTTAAGTCCAAAAAATTTATAAAATTTTTGCTTATCGCTGGGAAAATTTTGTTTTGTGATTTATGTTTAAGTACAACTCCTTATTGTAAAATCAAGTTTTTGGGGTGGTAGGGGAAAGAGAATGGTCGCCATCTTGAAAACAAGGTTGATTTTGTTTTTGTTTAATAACTCGTTGAAATTGCGTTTTTCAAAAAAATAGCCAAAAGACAGATTTTAGACGATTAAATTATCTAAAAAATGAGCCATTAAACAGCTCTGTATGTTTATTAATCTCAAAGTAACAGCGGATCAAAGGTCACCTATGCCTCATATATGGTGGGGATGAAATGACGTTTTTTTAAGGTTTTTCGCTTATTTGTGAATTTTTTTGGTCAGAAAAGAAGACTCATTTTACAGACAATTAAGAGCAGTGCAAAATATATTCTAGACATCATCAAAAAAACTCACAAATAAGCGAAAGACCTTTAAAAACGTCATTTAATCCCCACCATATATGAGACATAGGTGACCTTTGATCCGCTGTAACTTTGAGATTAATAAACATACAGAGCTGTTTAATGGCTCATTTTTTAGATAATTTAATCGTCTAAAATCTGTCTTTTGATCATTTTTTTGAAAAACGCAATTTCAACGAGTTATTAAACAAAAACAAAATCAACCTTGTTTTCAAGATGGCGGCCATTCCCTTTCCCCTACCACCCCAAAAACTTGATTTTACAATAAGGAGTTGTATTTAAACATAAAGCACAAAACAAAATTTTCCCAGCGATAAGCAAAAATTTTATAAATTTTTTGGACTTAACTCACTGCTCCATGAAGTTCTCTAACGTTTTTCTCTGAAACTATTGGTTCTACGAAAAAAAGTATGTTAACATTTTTTGTGTAAAATAACATCAGCTTTAATTTTTACCTTCACATTTTTTCAATGAAACCGATAGTTTAGGAGCAATTCCCAAAAAACTGAACTTCAACCCCTTTCATCCCCCCTAAAAAATTTAGCCCCGGGCCAAATTTAGGGTACTTTTCAGGAAATGCTTAAGACGTCATTATAAGCCACTCCACCAAAAATCAGCTTTGTCGCAATTTTTTCGAAGTGAAAGTCTAATTTTCCTGGGCTAAATATGCTTCGATAAATAAAATGGTTCTCTTTAACTAAAATAAAACTTGAAAACAAAAATATTTGTCCTTATTAAATTTTTGGAAATTAAAATCTACAACTAAAAATCTGGATCTACCACTATTTTTTAGACTTATCTACCACTTTTTTAAAACTGGAAGTGACAACACTGATTACAAACAAACGATTTATTATTCACCACTGAAATTAATTCAAAAACTTTACTTTCACTTTTATCACGACCAACTTTATTCATTCACGATTAAAAACAAACTGTGTCGCTGCCGTTCAAACATGTGCCTTTTATACTTGTTTTCCAAACTCTGGAAAGTGGTGGAAGGTTCTCGTCTCTGCTTCCAGAGCTTTCCGTAGGGGAAATTTCCCAATAATTTCCCTTCCAAAAGCTTTTATTTGACAGCTGGTAAATCTGCTATAATCCGGCAGATGGCGCTTCCTTCGTTTGAGAGTTGCAATAATTGTAGCTAATAAGGGTATGTTTGCACTGCGACCGTAAGCTTTATTGTGTCCGTTTGTTTGCATTTTGGAGTCGTTATAGTTCAAGTATGGAAAGTTATTACAGTATGTCTCCCAGGTGTAGGAAGGTGCTTTTATCCATCTTAAAACTGTTGTTGAATCAGTGTAATAACTAATAGATGCAATTGTCCTACGAATTATTGGAAGAATTTTTTGTACCAAATCTACCAATAATAATGCCGCCTGAAGTTCTAGTCGGGCTATGCTTGTTGCTTTCAAGGGAACTACACGAGATTTTGAACACAACAACTAAACAAAGGCTTTCCCTTCTTTGTCAATAGATTTTAAATAAATGCATGCGCCAAAGGCACTTTCACTGCTGTCAGAGAATGCATGTAGTTCTAATTTCACTGCCGAATCTATTAAAACAAAGCGGGGTATATTAATTTCCTGCAAAGAAGAAAATTCGGACAAATAGTTTAGCCACTTAGATGCCTGCTCTAGAGGCAAACTTTCATCCCAAGAAATCTTGGTTTTCCAAAGTTCTTGAAGAAATATTTTCCCCAGTAATATCACTGATCCAATTAGACCCAAAGGATCAAAGAATTTAGCCAAGTCAGAAAGAACGCTTCGTTTTGTTACTTGTTCATTACAGGATGATTTATAATCGTAGCAAAGTTTGAATGTGTCTTGAGTTGGCTCCCAAACTAAGCCAAGTGTCTTTATCACCTCGGATTGATAAATAGTCAACATTTTTTCTCGATTTTCCAAAGGAATATTTTTAAGAATACGTGGATCATTTGAACAGAATTTCGTTAGCTCGAAATTTCCCTGTCGCAATAGTGTTATAGTTTCATCGAGAAGCTGCTTGGCTTCTTTAAGAGTGTTTGCGCCGGTGAGGCAGTCGTCTACATATAAATTTTTTGTAATTATGTTTGATGCATTAGGATATATATGTTGAAAATCATTTGCTAATTTAACTAGACATCTTGTGGATAAATAGGAAGCTGGAGCCATTCCATACGTAACTGTATTTAACTGATATGTTTTTAAAGGGCTTTTAGTATCTGCCCTCCACAAAATGAGCTGATATGCTCTATCTATTGGATGGACTAGAATTTGTCTATACATTTTACTTATATCACCAGTGAATACATATTTGTGTAGCCTGAAATTAGCAATAATTGAGAATAAGTCTGATTGGACTGTTGGGCCAACCATGAGGGTGTCATTAAGAGAAAAACCGGACGATGTTTTCGCGGAAGCATCGAAAACGACTCGCAGTTTTGTTGATGAACTCTCTGGTTTTAGTACACAATGATGTGGAAGGACATAATGATGCTTAGGTATTGTTTCCTCAGCAATCGGTGTCATATGACCTAGACGTTCGTATTCAGCCATGAAATTAACATAACTTGTTTTTAATTCTGTATTATTTTCTAGTTTTCTTTCTAATGAAAAGAAACGCTTTTTAGCGATTGCCATTGAATTACCCAAAATTTTATTTGGTTCCTGTTTAAAAGGAAGACGTACTATATATTGACCATAGTCTGTGGTTTTCACATGCTTCTTAAAATATTCTTCACATTTAAATTCTTCTTCAGTATACATCTTTGATTCACCTTCAAAAGTTTCACTTTCCCAAAAGGATCGGACTAATTTATCTAAAGAACTCAGACTAGGTTTTGAGACTGAATGACAATATAAACTACTAGTAGGATCTACAACGCTACCAGCTAGAAGCCAACCTAATTTAGTATTTCGTAATTGTAATGTATCGATGTAAGAATATAACATGCACGTATGCAGTTGCCTTAAGCCTTAACATTTATTATGTACATTGTACATATAGTACATATATGCATTTTTACCTTGGCATATAGCTTGTTAGTCAGTCACATACAGACCACCATACAAATCGACACCCTCCTATTGCTCTGCCACTATTATAAGTACACTATAATAATAAATTTAAGTATAAGAATAATAAAATGAATTGTAACGAAATCATCGGCTGATTTTTATTTGTGGTTTAGTCAAACATCACAATTGGCGACGAGGATTGCTCGAGACGAATTTACGATAGTTTATACTCAGAGAACTAAGTGTAAAAGTGCACGTGTTATTCTAAAAGGTTAGAATTAAAATTCAAAAAGATGGCCACGTTTGGAGAACTTCCAAAGTTTCATCATGAAATAAATGACTTCAAGATATTCCAAGACAAATTGGAACAGTTTTTTATTGGTAACAGTGTCGAAGAAAAAAGTGTAGAGCAAAGGAGAGCACTTCTGTTAATTTCATTACACGATGACACACTCAAATTACTGACTGACCTCGTGTCTCCTGATAAAGTTGCTACAAAAGAATATAAGGTCTTAATGGAAAAATTGGGTGATCTCTTTAAACCAGCTTTTTCTGCTTTTGCGGAAAGACTTAAGTTCTACGAAGCAAAGAAGTCACCTCATGAAACTCTTTGGCAGTGGGCAGCACGTGTTCGGTCATTGGCAGCGAACTGCAAGTTTGACACACATCTTAACATGATTTTACGAGACAAATTCATCATGGGATTGGATAAAGTCGAATGTATACGACATCAGTACGAAGCACCGCACGTGGAAATAAAAAATGAACCAGAAGTTTTTCGACTCAAATCTCAGCACAGAAAACCAGCAGCATCATCATCATCGTCACCTCAACAACAACATCAATGGAGAAGTAATTCATCGGCAGCCCAAGCACACACAATACAGCATACAGCATGTTCCAGATGTGGATTAAAGAATCACATAGCGGAAAATTGTCGCTTTAAAGGCTACATTTGCCAAAAGTGTGGGGAAAAAGGGCACCTGAAGAAGATGTGCAAAAATCATCGAAGCAATAATGCAGCAAACAAAGTTAAGCAGAGAAACAACAATAATTATAATTGTAATTTTTTAGAAGAAGAAAGTAATGATTTATCAATTTTTTATTTTAGAGAAGATAATTTGTTAAAGCCGATCACCACTACAGTAACTATGAATGTAATTGATTTAAAAATGGAAATTGATAGCGGTGCGTCTATCTCCGCTATTTCTGATGACGTTTATAGAAAATTTTTTAGTGAAATACAAGTAGTCGAATCAAATATATCTCTAAAGGCTCATGATGGAGCTATTATCAAACCGATTGGAGTATGTAAGGTAAATGTTCAATTCAAAAACGTGACAAAATTAGTAGACATTTTTATAATTAAAAATGGGGGTCCACCAATATTGGGAAGAAGTTGGATGAAAGCATTCAACATAGGTTTCGAAAATGTTAATTTTTTAAATAAAATCTCACAGCAGAATCTAGATAATGATTTAGTTCAAGTTTTAGAAAACTATAAAGATCTTTTTGATGGTAGTCTGGGGACTTTTAAATATGGCACAGTTTCTTTGAAACTGAAAGAGGGTGCCACACCAAAGTTTTTTCGTCCAAGGAAATTGCCATTTGCAATTAAAGACAACGTGGAAACTGAAATCGATAGACTTGTTGGTCTTGGAGTTCTTCAGTATGTAAACTACAGTGAGTGGGGTACTCCTATTGTACCCATTATGAAAAAAGATGGCACAGTCAGAATTTGTGGTGACTACAAGGTCACTCTAAACCCACATTTGAAGCCTTATCAGTATCCTTTTCCAAGAATTGAAGAACTTTTTGCAAAATTGGGCAGGAATTCTCGAAAATTGATTTAGCAATGGCTTATCAACAATTACTTTTGGACAAGGATTCGAGAAAATTGACCACCATATCCACTACGAAAGGATTACTTGAATATACAAGAATGGTGTTCGGTGTCGCATCAGCACCTGCAATTTTTCAAGAAAAAATTGAATCTTTATTAAGTGGAATAGATGGGGTTACAATTTTTATGGATGATTTACTAACTACAGGGAAAAATAAAAAGGAACACCTTAAAACCCTGTCGTTAGTGCTTTCCAAACTTCAGGAAGCCGGTTTAAAAGTGTCTCCTCATAAATGCGAATTTTTCAAAGAATCTGTTTGCTATCTGGGCCATGTAATAGATAAACACGGTCTACGTAAAGATCCAGCTAAGGTAAAAGCTGTTATGAACCTGTCGGAACCGAAGAATATAACTGAACTTCAATCTTTTCTCGGTGTAATTAATTTTTACCGTCAGTTTATGCCAAATTTAGCCACAACAGCAGCACCCCTTTATGATAACCTGTCTGAAAAATTTATTTGGGAACCACCTCAAAAGGAAGCGTTTGAATCAGTAAAGAAAATCATGTCATCCGATATTTGTCTTGCACACTTTGATCCCTCTGAAGAAGTAAAGTTAATAGTGGATGCAAGCCCAGTAGGATTAGGCGCTGTAGTAGTTCATCAGTATGCTGATGGTAAAGAGTTCCCAATTTCGTTTGCGTCTAAAAGGCTTTCAAAAGCGGAAATGAAATACTCCCAAATAGAAAGGGAAGCTCTAGCAATCGTTTTTGGTGTCAACAAATTTCACCAATATCTTTTTGGTAAAAAATTTGTTTTAGTGTCAGACAATAAACCCCTAATATCCATATTCGGGGATAAAAAAGGAATTCCTGTCATGACCGCAAACAGGCTGCAGAGGTATGCTCTGTTCTTGTCCGGGTACAATTATACAATTCAACATGTTAAGTCGAAAAACAGTATTGCAGATTTTTTTTCTAGTGCAGTTGATAATGTTGACGAGTCAGAACTTAGTATCCCGGGCATGATTTCGAACGATGTGTTTATTAACTATATTACGAGTAATGAAAGTCCTGTATCTGTTGTTTTTACAGACGTTCAACGTGAAACTGCAAAAGATGAAATTTTGCTAAAAGTCTTAGACTTGGTTAACAAAGGTTGGCCAAAGAAATCAATGGATTCCAGTCTTGCTGCTTTCTTTTTAAGGAAAAATGAGCTCTCGATTTCGAACGGTGTTTTGTTTTGGGGCTACAGACTAATTATACCCACGACCATGCAAGAGAAAGTTTTGCAAGAGATGCATAGGTCGCATCTGGGAATAGTTAAAATGAAAAGTTAAGCCCGAGCATATTTTTGGTGGCCTGAAATCAACAAACAACTGGAACAATTAGTTAAGAGCTGTGATCAATGTCTTCCTTATACTGCACATCCACCAAAAAATGAACTTATTTCCTGGGTTTGGCCAACTAAGCCATGGGAAAGGCTTCATTTAGATTTTATGGGTCCAATTTTTGACAGGTACTTTTTAATATTGGTGGACTCTCATAGTAAGTGGATCGAATGTATCGACATGAACAAATCCATTAGCAGTAAAAGTACAATTGATCAACTTAGATGTATTTTTTCGCGTTTTGGACTTCCAAACACAATTGTTACAACGGTATACAATTTAAGTCAGAAGAGTTTTCAAATTTTTTAAAAAATAATGGAATTGAACATTTAACTTCACCAGTTGGTCATCCAGCTTCGAATGGGCAAGCGGAAAACGGTGTCAAAATTGTTAAATTAGCCTTAAAAAAGGCTTTACATGGAAAAAAATTCTGTTTACGATTTAAACCAGTGTTTACAACGTTTTCTATTAGATTATCGCAGTTCCATTCATAGTACAACTGGTGTAAGTCCGGCAGAATTAATATTTAATAGATGTATTAAAACTAGATTAGATTTAATTAACCCAATGAAATTGAAAAATAATGTAAACTTAGAAGTAATTAAAAATAATGTAAAGAAAAATCAATCAAAACAAAAAAAATTTTATAAAGGTCATGGAAAAAGAAATTTAAACATAGGTGATTTTGTAATGACTAAAGATTTTAGTAAAGCAGGAAAAGTAAGTTGGGTGAAGGGCAAAATCGTAAAATCTCTTGGTAAACAATACTACATTGTAAACATATTATCTAAAAATTTGAATTGGAAGAGACATATTAATCAACTTAGAAAAACTGAATGTAAAAATGAAATTGTGCATAAGCCTGTTAATGATTTAGCGAACACTGATGATACAGTTAATACTAAAACTATTAATTTTGAAGATAATGAAAAATTAGATACAAGTTTTTTAAATGTAGAAAATCCTTCACCATCATTACCCATACCAGATTCAAATGAAGAATGTTATAAAAATAGAAAACTAAGAAACAGAACTGTAACATATATTTAGAATGTAACAGAGAAATAAGAGGGGAGAGTTGTAATGTATCGATGTAAGAATATAACATGCACGTATGCAGTTGCCTTAAGCCTTAACATTTATTATGTACATATAGTACATATATGCATTTTTACCTTGGCATATAGCTTGTTAGTCAGTCACATACAGACCACCAAACAAATCGACACCCTCCTATTGCTCTGCCACTATTATAAGTACACTATAATAATAAATTTAAGTATAAGAATAATAAAATGAATTGTAACGAAATCATCGGCTGATTTTTATTTGTGGTTTAGTCAAACATCACAGTAATAAAGGAAGATTATTTGAAATTTTGAACTCTCCTGGCAAGAATAATTCGAAAAATATCTCTGCTCCGATTAATAAGTCGATGCGGCGAGAATTAATTGAATAAGGATTGGCAAGAATAATGTTGGAAGGCAATTTCCAAATCTGCATGTCCACAGGTGCAGTTGCCTGATAATCACTTATTTTTGGCATTATACTCGCCTCAAAATTTGTTTTGTAAGTGGACGTTCTTGATTCTATGGACACATTTATAATAAAACTTGACTGAGTTTCTTTGCCTCCGATTCTGCTGATGGGAATATCCCTTCTTTGTTTTTTATACCCTAGTTGCTGAGCTAAAGAGGTAGTTATAAAATTTAATTGCGATCCTGAGTCTAACATAGCTCGACAAGGAATTCACATACCGTTTGAACATAGAACATTAACTATTGCAGTGGCAAGATATACCTCACGACCTTTTAACACAACTCCTAATGAATTATTAGTTGATGACCCTGAAGGAAGTTCACCCACCCGACCAATATTATTATCACACGACTTACCGGATGTTGAAGTTTTTATGTGTGGATCCTTTTTGGACGGATAATGCAGCAAAGAGTTATGCCTCCCGTTGCACGTTTTACATTTTCCAACCTGCTGACACGATGAAAAATGATGTCATCCTTGCAAACAGTTGGTGCATAGTTGAAGCTTCCGCACCTTCTGGTTACGTTCTTCCACTGAAAGACAAATAACTTTTTTACAATTAAAAATCTTATGATTATTTGATTTGCAAAAACTACAATAAGAAACTCCCCTTAAATTTTCAGAAGCGGTTGTTACCACTTTCTTCCTTTCATCGCGATTAACAGCTTCTAGGGCTTGGAACCTGGCTTCCACGAACTCCAGTAGTTGTGTTAGAGTTGGGCTGAATCTTGGTGACTGCAGCGATTCTTCAAACATCATTCGCGTGTCCTTATCCATCCTGTCTAGCAATAGATGAACAACAACAGGATCCCATCCACTGGTATCATAGTCGAGGTTCTGGATGGCTTGCATAACTTCCTTTGTTGTGTCATGAAGCCTTTTTAGACTTTTGGCATTGTCAACGACGACGGAATGTTGAAACAGTCGGTTTGGCTGTGCAGTTAACAACAGCCTCTTGTTGTTGAACCTGTCTACCAATGTGTTCCATGCCAACTCATAATTGCTATCGGTGGCATGGAAATGTTGAATTAAGGTATGTGCATCGCCGGTGACATTAGGTTAGGTTAGGTTAGGAGGGGCGTGCACAGCGCAAAGGCTGTTGCGTACACGGGGGCCTATTGGTCCATTGTGATCCCCTTACGAAAAGAAAGCAGAGATGCTCCTAAAATAATTATTCAAGTAGACTGGCTCATTTGCAAACCAGCCTGTGCTCTCTATAAATTTCCTCATATTTGCCATTGAGACCTGCGCTAGATCGTCCAGTTCTCCAACAAACCTGTTTCCGAAGTAACGGAGGCGATTTGTTTGGAGGTTTGGACAATCGCAGAGCAGGTGTTTAATGGTTTCTATTTCTTCTACATCCTGACAGCTCCTACAGAAGTCAGGTGCGAATACACCCAGTCTGGTGGCCATTGTGCCAATGGCGCAATGACCCGTTAGTACCCCTATCAAGATTCTAATGTTCTTTTTACTCAGCGATAGAATATACTGAGTTTCCTTTTCATTAATTCTAGGCCATAGACTTCTAGAGATAACGCAATCGTTCCTGGTAATCCAGGATTTATTGATTTGCTCTTTCGTTATTAGGTCTATTTTCGTTTTAATCACACCGATCGGGATGTCTAGTCCCATATCTAATTGGTTACTACTGTTTCTTACTGATAATGACCCCTTCCTTGCCAGTTCATCTGCTATATCATTCCCTTCTATATTGCTATGTCCAGGAACCCAGCAGAGTTTGACTCGGTTAGTGTTGCAAATTTTATTCAGTATGCCTCGGCATTTTGTCACTGTTTTGGATCTTATAGTCTCACTGGCTATCGCTTTGATAGCGGCTTGGCTGTTCACGAAAAATGTGATCTCCGACGAGCTCAGTTTTTTCTTGTGCACCATTTCTGCCGCTTTTTCAATAGCATAAATCTCAGCCTGAAAGACGCTACATTCATCTGGGAGTTTATATGATTCTTTAATATTAAGGGCTTCACAGAACACCCCAGCTCCTGTTCCTTCTTCCGTTTTTGACCCGTCAGTATAGAAGGGGATACCCTGTTCACTCATAAGTGAGTTGGGTTCCCAACCAATGTCTTTCGGGTATTGAAATAGAGAAGTGTTTGTTAAAATCTATTATCGGTGGTATGTAATCAGTCGTCACATCAAGTCCGACCACTGTGTCATACCTTTGTAAGATAGACCCATGACCATAGGTGCTGTGCTTCCAAGAGCCCAGTTCTTTGAGTCGAAGTGCGCTTTTGGCTGCTGTGCATCTAATGTGCTCGTCTAGGGTTGGAAGATTTAAAATAGTGACATTAGTTTTCAGGAAATATAATTTTTGTGCTGCTGCAATTCGTTGGTTGTGCACCATTTGCTTATACAGGTCGTTGAACTGGGGCCAATTGAGATAGCTTCCATCAAATTTTGGAATCTCAATTTTTGGTAGCTTAATTGAAGTTGCTCCGATTTGATTCATTTGGCTTGACTGATTTGGTGGCATTCGATTCGGTAGCCATGCAATCCTCACGTCCAATTCTTCTTGGAGCTTAAAATACAGCTCTATGTCGGCTGCAGCTGCATCGTCCCCAAAAGTCGTTCATACACAGTGGTTAATTCATCCCAGTTGCGCATGAGTGTGGTTGTTTTTTGCTGGAATTGCTGAGGTAAAGTTTCCCTCAAATTGACCCGACAGTTGTTGAGAGATCCTTGGAAAATTTTTCCAAGAAGGCTGAATTTGCTCTCACTTTTCAATTTGCTGGTTTCTGGTAAGGGATCAATGGTGAATCTTTTGTTTGTTTTATCTTCAGTAGTGCCTGCTGGAGCGGGCATTATTGATAGCCCTGCTGGGGGCTTTCCGAGGGGCTCCTTTGGCTGCTCTTGTAGCTGCTTGACTGTTGTGGTCTCTTTCGGCCTCTCTTCTGGTGTTCTATCTGCATCATCGGATTTTTCTGCCTCTGAAAAACGCCTCATAATGTCTTCCTTCATGCTTTCAGACACCCCTTTGATCTCTTTGAAGTATCCCTTTGTATGATACTCGTGATCAGTTTCCAGGGGGTGCTTTGCCTTAATATCCGCGTCAGTGCTATGGAATATTTCCCATAATTCGTTGAGGCTGGACCAACGATGCTGTAGATATTCGAGGGTTTTTCTCCCACGACCATCCTTTCCTTAGTTGCGGGCAAGCTTGCAGATAGCTGTGCCTACTTCTTCCTGATGGTCGGTTAATTGTTCCATTGAAGTCATCGTTTTAAATCACTTAAATGTTTTTTCTTATATGTATATTAAAAAGATTTTGAGTCACAAAAAATCACACACACTTTTTCAAAATTTGTTATTTATCTTTTAATTATTTTCCTTTTTTATGTTTATTTTATCTGCAGGCCACTAAACTTTTTTAGTATGTGTCCTGTCACGGTCGCCATTTTGTTTGCACAAATATATTAAAGAAAATTAATTATTAAGACACAAAGTTTGTTTTTTAGTTTTTTATTATTTATTTAAATAACAAGAGGTGATGACGGCGTTTGAAGTGCAACTAACAAAATTATATTAAACTATCAGAAGCTTTGCATAAGGCAAAGCCAAAAAGTGGTAGTCGATAAAATGAATGTGCAGCGCGTGAGGCAAAACCTTGAACTTTAGTTAATATCATATTTCGTCTGGTCTCACGCGCTGTGGGAGTTGGGTGGAAATTGGGTTGTGGGAAAGGTAGAAAATGGGAATTGGAGTAATTAAATTTCCAGAAAATATATTTGGTGATTTCGTGGGAAGTGATAGGAAATCAATTCCCATCGCGTCAGCTTTTAATTCAAAGCCGTGTGATAAAACATTGGTCGGGTTGATATTTTATTTTAATTTATTTTACGATAAGATAATCTAACAGTTTGTTTAGATATAAGTAAGAGTCCGCCTGACCCGCTTACTTCTTCAGCTCATCCGCTGGCTCCTTCGACAAGAGACCACCCGTCTTCTTGATGATTATGGTTCGTGGATTTTGGAACCAACTGTTCCACTCAATTCACAAGTCGATCGAAACCTGTTTTTGTTACTTTTGCAAAATACCTTAAGAGTAGGTCTCTGGCTGATGGACGCCAGGGGCCTATAACACAGAACAACAAGTCAACTAGTCAACAATTACTTGTTCAAATATGTTTGTTCAACAAGTGAAAATTATTTCTGTAGCTCAATAAAAACCGCAACAATTGTCAACTGAAAATATTTCCCTCGACTTGTTGAACCAGTTCAACAAGTAATTCTTACGCGATGAGTCGAAAGGTTTCCGCAAAAAAGAAAACATTTCATCTTAAATCATTGCTTTGCTTGTGAGCTCCTACATAGGTACTTTCAGTAAGATAAATCAAAATTTTACTCACCGTACAATGACAACACCTGTGGTTCTTTGCTACGAATTTTGTTTTTTTATATGAGCTTTGACAGAGCTTTGAACGTCCCGTTCGCTCTATTGTTGTTGGCTTATTTGTTGAATTCTATCATTAATTCGTTGGATTGTTGTTTCCAATAAGATTAATTGATTTTGCTGATTTGTTTTTTCTTTCCAACTCTTGTATAGAAATAATAATTTATATAAACATAAAACTGAGAGTATAATTGTAAAATTAATTGTTAGACCCCATAATACTGGGTGTTCTTTAATATCTTCCATATATGGTAGCACTAAATCTATGTTAGTAAACTTTAATTCATGGTTACTTGATTTCAAGTATTCGACTGTTTCTACATCTATATTAACATTATTTTTGATATGTTCTGACATTTCCGTTTCAAATTTTTTATAAAGAATGTCATTTATTATAACACTTATCAGAATATTGTACTAACTGTACCCCTTCATAAGTTTTATTGTCAATAACAGTTTTTCCTGATGTTACAATATGGTTTTCGTTAATTATCTCAATATTTTTATTTTTATCCAAAATTCTTTGACAACTTGCTTTTTGTTTATTTAAAATTTCTGTTAAACAATTTTGTTCAATGTTTATTTTACAAAATATTTCATTTAATTCAGTTAAACAAATGTTTGTATAATATCTCTTGTTAAACAATGTCACATGTGTGGGTATAATTAATTTTCCGTTTCCATTATTAATACTAAAAGTTTTAAAATATTTTCCAATTCCTTTAATTATTGGATATTTTATATAGATAACAATTATTTATTTTGAATAACATGAAACTCAGATGCATCTAGTGCATCAGTGATAGTAACATTGTAATTTTCTATTTTTATTATTTCATTAATTTCCTTATAATTAAGTATCATTGTGTTCAATATTTTATTCTTACTAAGATTAATAGTATTGATTATTTCTTTCAAATCTTATATAACGTGATTTACAATGAGTTTTAACTGCTCAGTACTGTCCTGATACTTTTCATTCAATAATTTCTTTACTACATTAAATAAATGAGTATTTACTTGATACTGTTTATTATGTGACATGATTAATTCTTTAAGCTTACTTTCGATTTTAATCTGATCATCATGATCTGGTGTACCAGAGATCCAATCCCATATTGTACCTAATGAATCTATTGCTCTTTTGTATTTAATAATAGTCAATTGACTTAAAAGCTTGTTTGCTAGATCTACATTCAATTTAAATTCTTTCGCTAATCTACTGGGATTATCTGTTATTTGGCTTAAAGTCTCTTTATAATAAGTCAAGTTTGCTATATGGTATAATTCTCCTGTCTCGTTTTAGACTGCAACATTATTGTCTTTTATAAGTATATAATCGTCTTTTGAATAGTCGGTTATTCTTGTCTCTCCTTCAACTGAAGCTGTAACCGCTAATAGTATTATCAATATGTTAAACATCTGTAAAGAATGTGTTAATTCAATTCCTTAGATTATCTTTGTGAATAACTTTATTTTTCTTATCTATAATAATATTCTTTTTGTTTTCCTTAACTACTCTCTTAACATATATTGGCTTGTTCTTAGTTTGTCTTCTATCTGATTTTTCAAAAACTATTTGGTCTTCCAGAAAATCATGTGCGTGCAGTTAGCACCGCCATTTTGGATTTTCAAAAAAAAAAAGTTGTGCTGTAATGTGCCCAACTTGTGCTGCTGTGTGCCGAATTTTAAAAAAAAATCGTACTAAGGGTTTGATTTTTAGAGGGTACCCATTTTCTTAGCGTGAAGTTAGCACCGCCATTTTTGATTTTCGAAAAAAAAAATTGTGCTGTACTGTGCTCAACCTGTGCTGGCTTGTGTCGTAAATATTTTTGAAAAATTCGCAAATTTGCAAATTTTACGAATGAAATTTTTGCGAAATCTTAAAATTTCGTAAAAAAAATTTGTGCTGCATTGTGCTAAAAAAATAATACTAAGAACCAAAAAGAAAAAAAACAAAAATTCGCATAGTTGCATCTTTTATTGCCAAAACTTAACTTTGCGAAGGGCGGTAGCGTGAAGTTAGCACCGCCATTTTCAACTTTCAAAAAAAAAGTGTGCTCAACTTGTGCTGCCTTGTGCCGTAAATATTAAAAAAAAAATCGCAAATTTGCAAATTTTACGAATGAAATCTTTCCGAAATTTAAAAATTTCTTAAAAAAATAGTTGCGCTGCATTGTGCTCAAAAAATGCTACTAAGAACCAAAAAGAAAAAAACAAAAATTCTCATATTTACCTTTATTATGGCCACAACTAAACTTTGCGAAGGGCTGAAGCGTGAAGTTAGCACCGCCATTTTCAATTTTCCAAAAAAAAAAGTTGTGTTGTATTGTGCTCAACTTGTGCTACCTTTTGCCGTAAATATTTTTAAGAAATTTGCAAATTTGCAAATTTTACGGATGAAAATTTTTCAAATTTTGAAATTTTGTAAAAAGTTAAGGTTGCGCTGTTTTCTGAGCTATTTGTACTGCCATATTCCGAAGAGAAAACAAAAAAAATTGTATATTTGTAACTTTTACGGCCAAAAAACAGTTTTGCTAAGCGTGAAGGTAGCACCGTCATTTTCGATTTTCAAAAAAAAAAGTTGTGCTGTATTGTGCTCAACTTGTGCTGCCTTGTGCCGTAAATATTTTTAAGAAATTTTTCAAATTTTGCAATTTTGTAAAAATTAAAATTGTACGGTTTTTTGCTCAATTTGTGCTGCCATGTTCCAAAAAAATCGCATCTTTGTAACTTTTACTACCAAAAAACAGTTTTGCGAAGCTATTTTGTGCCCAATTTGCATTCCCATGTACATATTTTCGCCAAAAATAAATTTTTGATGCGTTAAGTAGGCAGAGTATTAAATAAAAAAAAATAAAAACAAATGATAAATTTCATCTTTTCCGTTTTTTTTTATTATAGTTTATTGAAAATTGTGTAGAGAAAATCAAATGGCTTCTCATGGTTGCCTAGTCAAGCAATATAGAAATACTTTTGTTTCAATTTAATGTCTCAGTTTCCGGTTTCCACTTATTTGGTGTACGACACCTACCTTCCGAGGTCTGAAACTCATGCTAATGGTAAGATTACACTATGTCAAACCGTTCTCTCTTCCTTACCCTGAAGCCTGATTCACAATGCGACGGAAAACGAGACGAGAGCGTGACGTGATTTCGCATAAAAGTCACAAAAATGCGAATTTTTTTTTATCTCCAAATCGCCAAATCTTTCCTATCCTCCTACTCTTTCTAACTAGTGCCGTGCAATTCAGGGTGCATTTAAAAGACCTAAGGTCTTACAGGCATATAGTTAAAATTATTATTATTATTATTATTATTTGGAATATGGTTGCACAAATTGAGCACAAAACAGCACAACTTTCACTTTTTAGTAATTACGAAATTTCGCCAAAATTTCATTCGTAAAATTTGCAAATTTGCGATTTTTTTTTTTAATATTTACGGCACAGGGCAGCACAAGTTGAGCACACTTTTTTTTTTGAAAATCGAAAATGGCGGTGCTAACTTCACGCTACCGCCCTTCGCAAAGTTTAGTTTTGGCCATAATAGATGCAACTATGCGAATTTTTGTCTTTTTCTTTTTGGTTCTTAGTATCATTTTTTGAGCACAATGCAGCACAACTTTTTTTTTACAAAATTTTGAGATTTCGCAAAAATTTCATTCGTAAAATTTGCAAATTTGCGAATTTTTCAAAAATATTTACGGCACAAGCCAACACAAGTTGAGCACAGTACAGCACAACTTTTTTTTTTCGAAAATCAAAAATGGCGGTGCTAACTTCACGCTAAAAAAAATGGGTACCCTCTAAAAACCAAACCCTTAGTACGATTTTTTAAAAAAATACGGCACATAGCAGCAGAAGTTGGGCACATTACAGCACAGCCTTTTTTTTTTGAAAATCCTTAATGGCGGTGCTAACTTCACGCACATCGGAAAATCTCTATTTTTCCTATGCTTGTTTTGCTGTTGTAGCATTTTGGTTTGTCTGTCTTTAAGTAAATTTTTAAGGTAAGAATATTTTTCATAATTGTGGAAAACGTCTGTAGGTCTTTGATTAATAGTAGAGTGAATAGTTTCGTTGTATTGTCTTACTGCTAATGGCATAATTTCGTCTACGTCTATCGTCCAATGAGGATTTTTTGTTTTGTTTATACGAGTTAATTCTGTTATCGTGCTATGGACTCGTTCTACCATTCCGTTGGTTGTACTATAGAGTTGGGTAGTTCCGGACCTGTATAGTTCCAGGAACTATATCTTCTGTCGGAACGATTCCAGTTCATTCCGGAATCTAAACTCAAACATGTCCATAGTTCCAACATCACATAGCCAAAATTTAAAGAACTAAAAGACCTAAACAAACGCATACACAAAAGTTTTCATGCATAGTTCAGTTCATAGTTCCAGTTCCCACTTGACTTCAACTTCACCACAGCCAGAGCCAACGAGCTTACATGTATTATCTCTCTAAAGAAAAACAAAAATGTGAACAAATAAAATACACACTACACACACGTCTGCCATGGTTTGTTTATAGGTATAGGTACATGAGAACTTTGTGCACATGGAATGAATAAAAGGGATGAAGCATAACTTCCGAACGCTCGTATGCATTTATGAAAAGTGTACTGAACGAGATACATACATATGTACATAGATAGTGATCATTGGATATGGAACTAATATAAAATATGGAGCTGAAACCGAAAGGAACTATGAACATTCATAACAGATCCGGAACGATGATCGTTCTCGGATCTGTTATGAATGTTCATAGTTCCTTTCTGTTTTAACGATGATCGTTCTCGGATCTGTTACAAATGTTCATAGTTCCTTTCTGTTTTAGCTCCGTATTTTATACTAGTTCCATATCCATACCCTAGTTTTTTCCCTTCATAGTTCCATTCAAACAAACAGAAATGTATTTGGCTGCGAAATATTTATATATAGGTAAATATAAATCTATTTTATTTACTTGCGATAGGTATATGTATGTATGTATGTTGGTACTATAAGGCATATAAGGCAAGTTTTGGATTCGTGTAGAAAAAAGTTTGAGATAACAATCAAACATGATGTTAAGATGATAGAGAACACCAAAAAAGTGGGTGGCACACTTCTGTCTGTCTGTTCGTCTACAGCCTAAATGGCTCGATCGATGTTCTTCAAACTGGTTTTTGGTGATTATGCCCAGGCCCACACGTTTTTTTCATTTTTTTCTTAAAACTAAAAATAATGGTACCTGCCATCCAATTGTTTTAAGCAATTTTACATAATCGTATTTTTCTTAAAAAAATTCAATACATTTATTTCAGTAAAGGCTTTTTTTGGGTGGGATTTAATTTTTGATTTTCTTCAAAACGGTGCGACCGATTTCCATTATATTTTTTATACAGAAGCTTCCAAAAAATAAAGATAGTTTTGTGTACCAAAATTTTTGAAAAACAATTTTTTGGATTCTTAAAAAATTTTCAAACTTTTTTTGGAAAATCAAATATTTCGAAAACGAAATGATCGATTTTTTTGAAACTCGATACTTAAGAGTTGTTTTGTACTCTCTAAAATATTTTTAGAAAAAATTTTACATTTACGAAAAAATAACGGTACCTACCTATCTTCAATACAAAAGTTAAAAAACAGCAAAGGAAAATATTTTTTGCTTAAAAACGACTCCTACTCATAAACTAAAATTAGTATGATCTACTATCAAAAGTTATAAAATTTTACACTTGGCAACTATTAATAGTACCTGTCAAATAAAGTATTTTTTTATTTTGAATTATCTCGTTATCGGCTTAACGGATTTATATGATTTTTATATACAAATTTCAAGTAGAATTAAATTATATTGCATATCAAAATTTTTAAAAAAAGTTTCAATTTTTTTTTTGAAAATTCGATATCTCAAAAACAGGTGGACAATTTTTTTTCAAATTTTGTTCTTATATACACGTAAATATATGCTTTAGGTTTGCATGCCAAAATTTGTTCTTAAAAATGTTGCAAGAATTTTATTTATAAACATTTTTTTTTTTTTAAAAAACTCCAACGATTTTAAAATTTTGTTCCCATACAATCATATTCAATCAAGAATTAAGATGGCATTCTTTTTTTCAACGTAAACTGTCATCAAAGGAGTTGTTTTAGCTTATTTAAAAATCTTATTTCATGCTTCTCTACATTTTTTTTTCATTATTTCCATGTTTTTATATCCAATTTTCTTAGACCCGCAGTGTGTGGAACATAAGAGCAAGTACGTGCGACCCAGTCGTGCATTTTATTTTCTTCTGCTGAGTCTTGTGTTGACTCATTAACTGATGTTTGATAATTTTTGTTCTATTTGCTTTCGGCTTAAGAAATAATTTTTGCAATTGAAGGATGATGATATGATGAACCTATTAAGAATCCTCTAAGAAATCTGAAATTTTCAGTTTTTTACTACCCCGGAAAAAGTTTATTTTTTGTTCAATTGACTGACATTTGGATCAAAATAAACTTTTTTCCGTCGAAATATAGTTTGTCCCCCAATGCACGAAAAGTATTCAATTATTTGGATTGAAGCTAAATTTAGTTCCAATCACGAATCATGAATATGAAATGAAAAATCTTAAAAGTTCCGCGGAACTAGTTCCAGGAACTAGTTCCGATGGAAAAAAGAATCGTTCCATGTCCGTTCCGCTGTTGGAACTGTTTTGCGCAACTCTATTGTACTATGGTTTACTGGGGTTTTATAGTGTTCTATTCCTAGTCTTTTGTAGTCTAGTTCTGTTGAAGATGAGCAAAATACCTTTCGTCGTCTGTAACAATTGTTTTAACGTTTCCGTATAATGGTAAAGTATATATAAGTTTATTTTTTGCATCTATTTTGTCTTTAACTTCGGATACTATAAAATACTTGGAATAACTATCTATAGTTGTGAGAAAAATTTTGCTATGGGTATAAAATATATCTGCGTGTATACGCTCTCCACCTACCTGGGGAATTGGTGCCTCACCAATTTCTTGTTCATGTGGATGATGGTCATATTTATTAATTTTGCAGTTTTCGTAATTATTAATATATTCAATAATATGTTGGTACATTTTAGGCCAGTAATAGGTCAATGATATGTGTTTGTAATTTTCTCTGGCTTCTCTATGAGCTCTACCGTGATATTTTTCAATTATTTTGAGTTGTTCATCTTTGCTTTCTACGTCTTCTAGTGCTATGCTAGTATGTATAAATTTGGCATTTGGGTATTAATTTTTTAATGTATTCGTTATTCTAAATAACATTTCCTCTGTACAAAATATAGCATTTATTCCCGGTTTAATTATTTCTTTAAGGCCTTTTAATATTTCTTCATTGCCATTGCTTTCCATGGATCTTTTTAGTCATTATTTTGTTTACTAATGCTTCTTGTATTACTAGTTGATTATTGAATAAATTCAATCAGCGATTGGGCTTGATTCTGCACTATGACATGTGCTTTCGTCTGTATCGTCAAGGTGGTTAAGTTGTTGTCGGCTAAGAGCATCTGCCACAACGTTTTCTTTTCCAGGTTTGTATATTATTTCTGAAGAGTATTCTTAGATAAAGGCTCTCCACCTTTTTAGTTTTGCATTAGGATTCTTATTGCTTATTGAAAATGTCAATGGTTGGTGATCTGTGTAAATTTTTATACCGCTATGCCCGTATAAATAATTCCTTAGATCTTTTAAGGCCCAGACTATTGCGAGCAACTCTTTCTCGTTCGTCGCAAAATTTTCCTCAGTTTTACTAAGTGTTCTACTTATGAATGTAATGAGTTTACCTTCTTGGCTCAGCACGGCGCCTATGGCATTATTGCTGGCATCAGTCCTCAACTCAAACTTCTTATCAAAATCTGGTTGATTGAGTATTACTTGCTCTTTTAATTTATCTTTAATGATATTAAAAGATTTTGTTGCCTCTTTTGTGAATTCTATATTTATTATTTTTCTTTTATTATTTTCTATTTCTCTTAAGAATCTAGTAAGAGGCTTTGAGATCATAGCAAAATTCCTGATAAATTTCCTATAATAACCCGCCATACCAAGAAAACTTCTGAGTTGTCTGATAGTTTTCGGCTCAGGACATTCGTCAATTGCTTTAACCTTTTCTGGGTCAGTTTTGATGCAGTCTTTGCCTACTACATATCCTAAGAATTTAACTTCTTGTTAAAAATATTTCGATTTTTCACTATTTATCGTCATGTTCGCTTCACTTAAGGCTTTAATTATTATTTCGATGTGTTTTAAATGTTTTTCTTCTGTTTCAGAAAAAATGATAACATCATCCAGATAAACATGGCAGAATTTCCCTATGTATGGTCTTAAAATGTCGTCCATTGTTGATTGAAATATGGCCGGAGCATTTTTTAACCCAAAAGGCATTCTGACATATTCATATTTTCCGTTGTTGACCGAAAACGCGGTTTTTTTATATCCTCTTCTTTCATTCTGATTTGGTGAAAACCACTCTGCAAATCTAACGTTGTAAAGAACTGTCCATTACCTAGATTTGATAGAATGACAGAGGTTTCCGCCATTGGATATTTAACTGTCTTGGTAAAAGAGTTTAATTTCTTATAGTCGATCACAAGATGATATTTCTTGGAACCGTCTTCATTAAAGCCTTTTTTTGTCTACCACCCATATTGGGTTATTATAGGCACTTCTACTAGCACGGAGTACACCATTTTCTAGAAGATTATTAATTTCTGCGTTAATGAATTGGTTCGCACTTTGCGGATATGGGTACTGTTTGGCCCATATTGGTTCTTCATGAATTGTGGGTATATTACACTCTACATTTTTATTAAATGGCAAGTAATTTGGTTGCTTCGTGAATATACCCTGGTATTTTTTTAATAAGCTTTTTAATTCGTCTCTGTAAGTTTCCTCACAATGACTATTGATTTGAAGAGTATTTAGGAGGATCTCATCGAATCTCAGAGGTTCTATGCCTGTGTCATATTCTAATGTTCCTTCTCCTATATTAATAACTCCATTAATTTTTTTTAATGTTCTCATACCCAATATGGCATCATATTCTTGTAGCTGTGGAAGCTCATAAAATATTTCCTTAACTCCTAATAAATTAATTTCTTGATACCTTTCTATAAGTGTTGTTCCATGAACACTTTTGACTTGTGACTTAATATCTAATTTCATACTTTTAATCATATTATCAGGTTTTATATAATTATGTGTGGCACCTGTATCTAGTAAAATTTTAAAAACTCGACCTGTCCTAGTGTGGGTTTTTTGAATAATCGGCAGGTCGTGCCTTACTCTAAGAAATCATTCTCATTTTCTCTGAGGGTATTTAACCTTGGCGTTTTAATTATTTGATTTTGTCCACTCTTTGGCCTTTCTCTTTTAAAAGGATTGTTATTGTTCCTTTGAACATTGGGGCATATGCATAAAAATGAAGTACCTACTACCAGTAAAAGGTTAAAGTAAATACTAGTACTACCAGTAGAAGCTGAAACTTATAGTATTTACTGTGTTTGGTATGCATAAAATAAAGTTTATACTAGTAACCACATACTAGTAGTAAATACTGAATTCATCCAAGTAAATACTACTGATTCACCCAAAATTGGTAGTATACACTGAATAAATGTGTTTACGTAGAATTGGAAGCTGTTGTTTTGAATTTCTTTTATAATTTACCGTTCTATCAATTCTTCTTTTGTAAAAACTTTTGTACTTTATGGGCTTAAGGTGTGTGTCTGTTTAAGAATAACTTCATTAAAAAACTTTTAAGAGGTAATCTCGCCTCGCGTAGCTGTCTACCACTTTGTTAGCTAATCTCATAACTGTGTTCACATGTGATTTTCGATCTCGAGAGCAGCTTGTAGAATTATGCACTTGCAGAGTTCTTACTTTAAATAGAACAAACACCTGTAAGCCATTCGTTTAGTATGTCTCCTTTTTCTACTTTTCTGAGCCAATTTTTCTGAGAAATTAAGTGATCCGATTGCTTAAAGACTTGACTCACGTCTGTGACTTTTTGCATCCAGCATACAAAAGTATTTACTATCAAATGTTCAAGTTGGTTTTTACAAACTTGAACAATTTGCAGTAAATACCGGAAATAAAAAGTACTTACTAGTTTTTATGCACACCATTAAAAGTATTAACTGGCTAAATTCATCGGAAACTAGTAAATACTTTTACCTCCAGTAAATACTTGTTGTTCAGTATTTACTTCGGTTTTATGCATATGACAATTAGTAAATACTATCAAAATTTACCAATAAAAGCATTTACTACCGTTTATGCATATGGCCCATTATTGAAATGATCATTTCTATATTGATTTAAAGGAATTTGATGTGACGTTTCACGTCTGTGGTTTTGACTACTATTAGCAATGTCCATCTGTTGAGGATATATTGGTGCTCTGAAATTATTGTTTGAAAAACGTCTAGGCTGAAAGTTATTTTGTTGGGTCAAATGACTTGGTCTCGTCATTATTTGAGGGGGTGAGGGTCTTTGAGAAATAGTTCTTGTTATAGGCATAGTTCTAGTAAAATTCTGGACAAGCTATTTATGTTGCAGTTGATTCAACTCAACCTCTTGTGCCCTTGCCAAGGCATTCGGCGAACCGCTGGGGCTTAAACTCTAAACAATGTTTGATGTAGGTTGGTTAAGTCCTAAAATAAAAACCCTAAGTGCATATGCACGGGCGACATCGATTAGACAGTTTGTCTCTACTTTTTGAGGGCCATAAGTCATAATCGTTCTGTCTATTATTAAAGTTAAAATTCGACTCACTTGGTCGTAATGCTCTTGGAGCGTCTGTCTTCCTTGCCTTAAGCACGTTAATTCATTTTGAAGTAAATGAATCGGCCTTTTATCTTCGTATGTTATGTCTAGCCTACCAATTATTGCGTCTATGTTTAGCGGAGTACCATGACTAGTTAGAATATCATTGGCAGGTCCTATGACCTTGTTTCTAATGATATTTACCACTGCATAGTACCTGCTACCGCCTATACATGGTTCGTATATTCGCATACAATTATTCCTAACGGCTATCCTCCAGCTAACGTAGTTTGTCCCATCAAACTGTGGAAGACATTTCACTACGTCAGGTGATTCCCCTCCTAATATTGTGGGATCAATCGTAATGTCTTTATAGGCCTCAATGGTATCACCAGTCGTGAGGTCACCTATTGTTTTAGTAAGAGCGTCGATTCTTGCTTTCAAGGCTGTGCAACAGCCTAAGATACTAACAATGTTAATTGTTCTGCATTCATTTTGTTTCTTAAATATATTTATTATTTATTAATCTTAAATTCACAATAGTTCACTTATGTTGTATTTTTAAATAATTTTTTTATTAAATTACTATAATTTAAATCTCTTACGGCTTTAATTTCTTCTTTGGGCTGGACTTGTGATGAAAATCCTTATGGGGTTTTTAGGTCCTTATGTCCTTACTTCCCTTGATCTTTGTAGTCATCAGCTGACTTCGCTGCGGTAGGTGTTTTATGTCTATCGTCGTTAAGGTGGGTCAGGTTGGATTTATTTATTTAAATCTTTCCCCCGTTGGCTTAATTTAGCTTTTGTTTGGGTACAACAGTGGCAGGAGGACACTTGTTATTTTCTCCTCTTTAGACGCACAATGTTTTACAGCATTAAATTACACTAGTCAACAATATTAAAGGAACAAATTTTTTTTTCAATTTTTGTCAGCGTTTTTTGAAGAGCTGTATCTTTGTGACGAGTGGTCGTATTGAGTTGAAATAAAAAGCATTTTACAGCTTTATGTTTTTTGTTTTGAGATTTGTTTGCAAACAAATTTTTTTGAAGTACCGTTATTGCGTTATTGCAAAAAATGAGACGAGACAACAAAATTATTTTGTTTTTATTTTTTTTTTAAGGTCCTCATTTCTATGGATAAATTTTTTTGAGTCAATTAAATGTCATGATCAGATACCTTGTTTATTCAGCTTTAATTCAGTTTTTTTTGTTGTTTTCGTACGATTTTTTTTGACATTTTTTTTTTGAATGGAAATGAAAAAAAAATTATATTTTTCAAAAAAAAAAAAAAAAAATAAAAAATCAAGTTTTTTTGTTTGAAATTTTTTTTAAATTAATTTTTTTTATTTTTTTGTTTAATGTACTTTTTATTTCATTTCAATTCAAAAAAGTATCTAACTAATGCAAAACTGTGAAAAAAATCCACTGGAATTGCGGCTTTCTTGTCATTTTGATGACAACTTCGCATTGTTTAGGAACACCACAATTTGTTCCTTTACCTGGTTTGTAAGACTTTGAAGTTTTGGTGAGGAAAAACGGTTCGATGAATCAATTTGAAAATTTACAAGAATATTGATGATTTAAAAGTCTATAAATTTGCATACCAACGCAAGCCATGCAATCAATATTTGCAACGAAAAAAAAAAGATTTACGAAAAGACCACAAAACGTCGGTTTTTAGTACTTTTTTTAAACTAACGGTGAACGGTAAAAAAAAATAATTTCTACAAAATCATAAAAAAATCTTGTAAAACGCCTTTTCAAATTTCCAAAACTGTCTTTGAATTTTTTATAACGTCATTATTTGCTGAGATATTGGTAATCAAGGCTAAAAATATCTTTTTTCATTCAAAGTCAGATAAACCATGTCAAAAAAAATCGTACGGAAACAACAAAAAAAACTGAATTGAAGCTGAATAAACAAGGTATCTGATCATGACATTTAATTGACTCAAAAAAAATTATCCATAGAAATGAGGACCTTCAAAAAAAATAAAAACAAAATAATTTTGTTGTCTCGTCTCATTTTTTGTAATAGCGCAATAACGGTATTTCAAAAAAATTTGTTTGCAACAAATCTCGAAACAAAAAACATAAAGCTGTAAAATGCTTTTTATTTCAACTCAATACGACCACTCGTCATAAAGATACAGCTCTTCAAAAAACGCTAACAAAAATTGAAAAAAATGTGTTCCTTTAATATTGTTGACTAGTGTATTTTAAAATACTCTTATGTGATGTTTTATTTGCAAGGTAAATGTTCACAATCATACGTATTTTTTTATTTCAACTGATATTAAACACTGAATTTCACTGTGTCCCTGCTCGGGCGCCAATAATAAAACCGATGTGTGGTTTTATATAAAAAATAAAATGTGTTTTATTTTTTTGTACTTTATTTACTTTATTAACTAAATTTCAACTTATCATTTAATTACAATGTAAATCGTTCGACGGGTGAAAAGAGACTGATCATCCAAAGATGTTTCTCTCATAGCTGATCAGATGATAGCCAATCACATAGGATAGGATGTTTATTGTTTATGTCTCGTGGACAATGCTTAAATGCTAACTATTGGATATTAATTTATAGCATCCGATAGGATGTTTATGTATTGTTAACACTTATGTTATGGTGTTAACTCAGTGCAAACATACACTTATTAGCTATAATTATAGCAACTCTCAAACGAAAGAAGCGCCATGTGCCGGGTTATAGCAGATACACCAGCTGTCAAATAAAAGTTTTTGGAAGGGAAATTATTGGGAAATTTCCCCTACGGAAAGCTCTGGAAGCAGAGACCAGAACCTTCCACTACTTTCCAGAGTTTGAAAAACAAGTATAAAAGGCACGTGTTTGAACGGCAGCGACACAGTTTGTTTTTAATCGTGAATGAATAAAGTTGGTTGTAATAAAAGTGAAAAGTAAAGTTGGTGAATTAATTTCAGTGGTGAATAATAAATCGTTTTGTTTGTAGTAAGAAAAGTGAAGTGTTTTATTTTGTGAAATAAATAAGTGGAGGTTTTAAATAAAATAAATAAGTTTTATTAACGAACCTGAGAAAATATTACATTGGTGTAGAAGTGGGATAAAACTTATTTTATCTGTGCACTCAGTTAAACTATTATGTGGAAAGTAAAAAAAAAAGACAATGGGTAAATCTTTGAATGATTTAAATTTAGTGGAACTTAAGGCAGAACTGAATAAGCGAGATCTTCCTACTGCTGGAACAAATAATGATCTTATAATTCGTCTGCAAGAAGATTTAAGAAGATGTGGAAAAAACCCGGACACGTTTATATTCGACATTGAAATGGAAGAACAGCAAGAGCAAGTAAGTACATCGGGCATGACCAATATGCTGTCTCAGCTGCTTGCCAAATTTGATAGTCAGGAAAAGAATCTTCTCGAACGATTTGAACAACAACGCCAAGAACAACGTAGTGAACAAAATAATCTTCTTGCACGATTCGAGCAACAAAGCCAAGAACAAAAGAATCTTCTAGAAAAACAAGAAAGGCATCTTCTTCAACAATTCCAAGAACAGACAAATCTGCTCGAAAGTAAGTTGGATGTTTTGATAACAGAATTATTACTCTTGACGAGCGTGTCGATAAGCAATTTTCGACTGTAGATAAACAATTATCGAAAATAGAAGCAAAGTTCGAAGATAAAATCGAATCCATTACAAAGGAACAGATAAAGTAAGGAAAATGAAGGTTCGAGAAAGTTCTGGCGACTGTCCAAACAAAAAAGAGATGCATCCACCAACCTTCGATGGGCAAACTTCTTGCTCAATCTACAAGAAGCAGTTTGAGGCAGCCGCAGCAACAAATGGCTGGGATGAGGAAGACAAATGCATAGCTCTAACGCTTGCCCTCAGAGGACCTGCTGCTGTGCTGTTACAAAGCATACTAGCAGATAAAAATGGCAACTTCAGTGCTCTCGTTCAGGCCATTGACAAACGTTTTGGAGATGGCCATATGCAAGAACTCTTCCACGTCCAACTCAATTCCAGAGTCCAGAAAAGAGGAGAAACTCTGCAACATCTCCAAGGAGACATCGAACGGTTGGCGCACCTGGCATATCCAGCTGCAGGAGATGAAATCATCAACCAATTCGCAACAGAAACCTTTGTTCGTGCTGTATCTGACATCAACCTTCAGCGAGCAATTCAAACTGCTGGCAAACGCACGCTTCCTGAAGCACTAGCATTCGCCCTCACTATGGAAGCAGCAGAACAGGCTTCTCAAGGAGTCCATCGGGTAAGAGAACTAGGAGTTGAGGAGTGTTCTTGCCAGAGAACTGCGTTCCAAAGAAACCAGCGAGATGGACCTGCTCGATGCTGGAACTGTAACAAGACCGGACATCTCCAACGCCAGTGCAGATTGCCACCTGCAAGACCTGCATGTCAACATTGCGGAAGCAGAAACAGCAACAACAACAGTAAGTACTCCAACTCGGTCTGTTTTTCACCCGGGAAACGGATAAGCACCAACTCAGAAGGGCAGAAGATGTTTTCTGGTATAGATGACCCTAGAATCACCACCGTCCAGGTCTCGGAGACTAAACGAAATAACAAAAGTCTGACTGTGGAGGCAACATTAAACGGTAAGAAACAAGTGGCTACGATTGACACTGGTGCCACTGCTTCCATTGTTCGAAGAGACTTGGTGAAGATGACATGGCTGCATAACACTAATGCCGTCTGAAAACTGCAACAGGAGAGGCAGCCAGGGGAGGTTCGTCTTACGATCCGTTTGGCAGAACTAGAGCTCTCACATCTGTTTTTGGTAGCAGATATATGTGATGAGTGCATTATTGGAATCGACTTTATGAAAGAGCATGGAGTAATCCTCGATATCGGGAAGCAAGTTCTCAAGTACCGAAATGTGGAGATTCCTATGGTTTATGGCAATGAAAACACGTCAACTCTGAGGACTGTCATAAAGGAAGATATATGCCTGCCACCTTCCTCAGAGGTGTTCGTTTGGACGAAAATAAAGGGTGATTTGGGTAGCCATCGATACCTTATGATGGAGCCAGAGTCTGAGCAGTCTTCTCAAAACATCATCTTAGGGAAGACCCTTGTGGCACCAAAGAACAACATGGTGCCCGTACGGATACTCAACATCAAACCGTACGAAGTCAAGCTTAGAAAAGGATAAGTTGTTGGAAGGTGTGAATCCATATCCGCAATAACTAAAATCACAGAAGCTGACACACACAAGTCTTTGGACCCTGGAAAATTGAACTATATGAACGCAAAAATTCTTAAATCATCCAAATTGAGTGAACGTCAGCTTAGTGTTGCTGGAAACCTCCTTCACGAGTACGCTGATATACTATCTTCACCCAGTGGGCAGTATGGTCGAACACAACTGGTGCAGCATAGAATCGACACAGGAGACGTGAGACCTATTCGACAACCAGCAAGACGTCTCCCATTAGCCAAACAAGCCGAAGTTCTCCAAAGGAAATGGTCTGTGGCAATTCAAAGTGATGCCTTTCGGGCTATGCAACGCTCCGGCAACATTTGAGCGTTTGATGGAGTGCGTTTTACAAGGACTTACTTGGAAATCTTGCTTAGTCTATTTGGACGATGTCATCGTTTATGGTAAAACATTTGATGAGCATTGTATAAACCTTAAGGCCGTGTTCCAGAGGCTTCGAGAAGCAAACTTGAATTTGAATCCAGACAAGTGCGAATTTTTCAAGTCTGAGGTAAAATACTTGGGACATATCATCTCTTCCCAAGGAGTGAAGACTGATCCTGAAAAAGTTGACACCGTAAAGAATTGGCCAACACCACAGGATAAACATCAACTCCGGAGCTTTCTTGGTCTAGCCACGTACTATCGATGATTTGTGAAGGATTTTGCTGGGATCGCGAAAAGTTTGCATCAGCTAACAGAGAAAGGCAAACCGTTCAAATGGTCAAGCGAGTGCGATAAAAGCTTCCGGGAACTTAAGCATCGCCTATACAATACACCAGTTTCAATTCAATTTCAATTCAATTCAATTTATTAATTTATAGCGGTGTACAAATAAGACATAGTCTTTTATAGTACCTAAGTTGATATAACAATTCTTGTATATGGTAATTTAAATTCAGTAATTATACAAATAAGCACAAAAAAAAAAAAACAAATACATATTAGAATATAGAACTTACTTTAAAAAAAAAGATATATAATAAAATAAAATATTTAGTCGTGAAAAAAATAAATAAGTTAACATTTTAAAAAGAGGAAGAGAGAAGAAGAAAGAAAGAAAATAGATTTACTAATTAATTTTCAAATTGCTGCTTATATATTAATTAAAAGTCATAAAAATCGCTTTTTTGAATTGAGAAATCCCTATTATTTGTTTTAGTGTTAAAGGCAAAGCATTCCAGAGTCTGATGGCATAGACAAAAACAGTCTTGAAGAATTCAAATAAGTAAAAGATGGAGATATGAGATTCATGGTTCGGGCAGATTGCGCGAATCGGAGCTTATCAAATAGGTATGATGGTGCTTTTTTCTGGATAATTTTATGCAAAAAAATGCAGCATCTAGCATCCAGAAACTGTTCGAATGTACATCCCAGGACAAGTTGATGATATGAAGAGACATGTTCAAACCTTCGCAAATGAAATATGTACCTAACCATATCATTGAAAGCAACACGGAGTTTGTGCTTTGAGTGAGAGTCAAGTTTACAGTAAACTACTGCAGCATAATCGATTATAGGCAAAAATAATGACTCAATGATTCTCATTTTGGTTTCAACAGGTGTAAGGTACGAAAAAGGGTTTAACTTCCGGAGACCACCATAGATTCGCCCAATAGAAAGGTTGATATGATCGTTTGCAGATAGGGATTGATTTATCTTAAAGCCAAGGCTTGTAACATTATTCATGAATTTAAGCTGACAGCTTGATACAAAAACAGGTGCGAGGCTGTTGACATCTAATTTATGTTTGGATATGGCAATTATTTGTGATTTTGTTGGATTAAGTGTTAAACCATTACATAAAGTCCATTCGTAGATGCCTTGAAGATCTTCGTTTAGTCTGTAGATTAAGTCCTCTAACAAGTTCAATGGCCGGGAGAGATACATTTGAACGTCATCTGCATAAAGATGCAATATGGCATTTTTGCACACTTGTGGCAGGTCATTAATAAATATACAAAATAAAATTGGACCCAAAATTGAGCCCTGTGGTACGCCAGCAATTAATTCTATGGAATCAGAGAAGGTGTTACCTACTTTAACTCGCTGAGTACGGTGTTCCAAATAATCTCGAATAAGATGTACCGACCTACTGCTGAAACCTAAGTATACATTTAACTTTTTGCAAAGAATATCATGATTTACTCTGTCAAAGGCTTTTGTGAAATCCAGCAAACAAAGTATTGTTAATTTATCTTGATCATATTCAATTCTTATATCATCCAGAACTTTAACCATTGCCGTAGAACAGCTATGTTTTGCACGAAAACCTGATTGTACCGATGATAGTAAGTTATGAAAACTGATGTGGTTAGAAATTTGGTTTGATAAGACTTTTTCAAAAACCTTTGACAGGCAAGGCAAGATACTTATAGGCCGAAAATCAGCACAGGATAAAGGGTGGGGCTTTTTCGGCACAGGAATAACCCTTGCCAGCTTCCAACATTGAGGAAATGATGACGTGGTTATACAGAAATTAATAATGTGGGTAAATATGGATATAATATGTGGTAATATTATTTTAATAAAAGAAATTGGAACACCATCTTCCCCAACAGAGTTCGATTTAATAGAACTTATGTTCAAGACCAAATCATACTCAGAAATGACTTCAAAGTCAAATTCTGCAGAAGCTTGAAAGAGGGATCTGTTGATGGGTGAAAAATTCGATGTCTGCAAAATATATAACGCAAAGGCGTTGTTAAGGTCATCAAGATCCGGAAAGTTGTCAACTTTCTCCTTGCTTCCAACCCCGATAGCATGCAAGTTACTCCAAAGCTTACGTGAAGTTTGATTAGAACTTAATTTGGACATAAAATATCTTTTTTTAGCTCTGCGAGTTACAAAAGACGAATGGTTACGAGCTTGACAAAATATTACCCAGTTTGAGTTTGTTCGGTTGTGCTTCCATTTAGAGTAAAGTTTACGACGGTTTTTAATTGCATTAAGTACGTCAGAAGTAAACCACGGACATTTTTTGTTACGCACCAAAACAGTCTTCAACGGAACATGTTTTTCGTAAAGTTCGAGTAGCAAATCTTGAAAAAGATTGACTTTATCATTAACATTGTACAAATAATAACATCTATCCCAGGGGAAATTACTTGCGTCCAATTGAAGGGCATTGATGTTAATAGATTTATGGTCTCGGAATTGAAATGACAAAGACGATGAAGTGCTCGAAAAATCAATATTGTACGTGCAAAATAACAGGTCATGGTCAGATATTCCTTCAAGAGATAATTGATCTATCAAAAGAACATTTTCCGTATCAGACACAATCATCAAATCTAGGAAGCTTGGGTTCGAGTTTGGCCCAAAACGAGTTGCATGTGAATTAGCAATAGCCAAACCAGTTGCTAAAATTTCATCCTTGAGTTGACTTGCTCTAGTATCAGATAGAAAAAGGTCAGCATTAAAGTCCCCGCAGAGAATTATATTTTCGTAATTCGCAGATAATTCACGGATAACTGAAAAAAGTGGTTCAGGTGAGCAGCTTCTATTAGGATTATAAGCAACTCCTAGTAGGCATTTAATATTGCTATCGGATGGTTCTAAGATCAGAAATTCAATCCCACTCGCTGCTGATTTATAAATTATTTTGATTTTAAGAGCCGCATTACAATATATTGCAACCCCTCCACCACGAGTATCCGTGATTCTATCATTACGAATCAATTTGTAATTGGGAAACTGGTACAAATTATTAGATGTATCAGGATTCATCCATGTCTCAGTTATACAGATAACATCAACTCTCGAGGAATCAAAAACATACTTCACAAAATCTAGTTTTTCAAAATTTAAACTGCGCGCATTTATGCAACAAACTCTGAATCCCTCACGAGCATTAGAAAGGATTTTTAACATTGACTTAGTACACATATCCATACCACCAGATGAAAAGCCAATAGACATAATTAAACAAATAATTTGAAGTTAAAAAAGTATTAAAATAATAATAATAATAGAAACAGCAAAAGGAATTACAGAAAAAGAATTATAAGAACAAAATTGAAGAAAAAAAGAAGGAAAAGTAAAAAAAAAAAATACTAATAAATAATAATAATAATAATAAAAATAAAAATAATAATTTAAAATTCAAAAAAAAAAAAAAAAAAAAAATATTTGCAAAAATTAATATAAATTATACGATCATAACTGATGAACTGCTCCAATTAACATTGCGTCGAGGTTGTGGTTAGAGTAGAAAAAGTGCTAGAATCAATCTTCATCTCTATATCATCACTGCTTTTTTTTACAAAAACAAATCCATTTTTCGTTCTCGCCGAAAACAAAATCCCCTCCTTTCGAAGTTGAACTGCATGTCGCAACAGTGAACTATTCAACGGTGTTAAGCTCTCGTTGATATAGATGCGACGGTCAGGGGTTGCGGAAAGTGAACCAGTGGCTCCCTCATTGTCATTGAATAGCTGAGACGTTGTTAGGCCATTTGTTGACTGGAAAGCAGAAAGTAAATTTCTTTTTTCAGCTGGAGAGGATAGTCGAATAAGAATAGGGCTATCATTGTTCGAGTTCCTTGAGTTTAAACGAAAGGCATCGAAGTGAGGTGTGAGTGCGTGGTTTAGTTTGGCAGCAAGCTTTTTTGCAAGATCAATTGCATTGACATTCATAGGTAAACCACAAACAATTACATCACTCAATCGATGCACACGCTGATGATCTTCCAATTGCTCTTTGATGATAGTGTTTTCTTTTTTTAACTCTGTTATTTAGTTCTCGCACTGAAATAAACGATCATTCAGTGTTGATAATGTTTCTGTACGGAAGTACACGAACAGAACTCATTATTTATCTGATGAAGACGTGTCCTTACTCTTCAATACGTTCCACAATATGATGTCAACTTTCAATGTCAAAATGAATGACAAATTAAGGTCAAATGTCACTAAAAATTAATGTTCTAAATATACAAATCGACTATACATCAATACAATACAATAAAGACATTACAAGTTAATTATTCAACGAAGTGGTTTGCATTTTTATTTTCGCCATTTTACAAATATTATTTTTGCTTATTTTAAAATTAAAAATTCAAGTCGTTAACATTGGTCCTTCGAGCTTTTAAATAAGAATCAGTTTTTACAAACTAGTATATGAACAATAGATATTAAAAAACAATAATAATTGTGTGCGGTGTGTGTGCCCAGACATAAAAAAAAACACGAATTTACGATTCGTATGAAAAAACATTCACGTGACTTAAATTGTGCATTACAAAATCGTTTTTAATCAGTGATTGATTCTTTTTTTAACAAAATAAACTTAAAATCTAATTAATTTAACTTAAATTTAACTTAAAAGTAATTTAAAACTAATTTCTAAACAAAAGTGTCCAGAAGAGACCCTACAAATCGACATTATCATCGAGCATAAACGTTGGCGTCGTCGGCAGCAGCAGCAGCAGCAGTAGCAGTTGCAGACAAGCAGTAAGTCTTGCTTTACATGTTGTAAACTTGTCTATTTGATTTTCTTCGTCATTTCTGTTGATTTAAAAGAAAATAAATTTTACTATGGCTGAAACCAAAAATTTCAAATATGGTGAGCTACAAAAAGATCTTTTAGCAAAGCTTATAAAGGATCTCACCAATTTCAAAAAATCGTCCAAAGAACGTCGAACAAAATCCTATGCTACAGCTCGTCTAGGCAAGTTAGAAGAAGATGTTCTTTCGGCAAAAACCTATCATGAAGCCATCATTGGAGGTGGTATGCTAGAAGAAAAAATGAAAGTTGAAGAGTTAAAGGTGGTATATGAACAAATAAATGAAATTTACCTCGAATATCGTACAGAGCTTTTGGAAGCAATCGAAAAATTGTCAGCAATCGTTGCTAACACTCCAAACCTGGGTGCTACGCCCCAATCTACAGCTGCACCATCAACGTATTCGGGGATAAGACTTCCACGAATAGATTTGCCAAAATTCGATGGTTCATATACCACCTGGCGCACCTTTCACGACAGGTTTCAATCTCTAATCCACAACAATAAGAGTATTGAAGATATCGACAAACTGCATTTCTTGCAGTCATGCTTGACTGGTGATGCAAATCGGTTTTTGCAGAATTTTTCTGTAGAAGCTGCCAGCTACGATAAGGCTTGGGAATTGTTAAAGGATCGATACGATCATAAGCGCATTCTGGTGCACACCCAAATGCAAACGCTTTTTGGTCAATCCTCCTTGTCTCGTGAAACTGCTACGGGTCTGAAAGATCTTTTGTACACCACCAAGGAATGTTTTCTCGCGCTAGAGAAAATGGATGTGCCTGTTTCCAGTTGGGACACCGTCCTTATTTGGTTCCTTTTTCAGAAGCTTCCGCACTCCTGTCAAAAATTATGGGAAGAAAAATTAGGTAATAGAAAAGATTTACCTACATTTAAGGAATTTACCGAATTTTTGGAGACTCGTTTCCGAACTCTTGAAGTTATTGGTCAACAGGAGTATGAGGCAGCATACCGGACTAAAGAAGAGCAATTAATTTGTAAGTTATGCAGTCAAGGCAAACACACATTGAGAAAGTGCCAACAATTCCTCAACATGGATGTCAAAGATCGCCAAGAAACTGTTTCCAGGCTCAAAATATGCGAAAATTGTTTGTCCTACGGACATCTTGTTGCAACGTGCTACAGTATTACTTCATGTTACTTTTGCCAACAAAGGCATCATTCTCTGCTACATGACAAACAGCAACATGCAACTGGAAGCAACACACATACACAACAACTGCCTGCAATTGCTTCTTCATCTCAAGCGAAAACATTCCAGACATCTATAAATCCAAATGCTCCTGTGTTCCAGCCATCGGTTGAACATCAACAACTGCAGTCAACACATGGACATGCACTTAATTACCATGCGTCGAAAAGCGGTTACGCACACCAGGTGCTCATGGCAACAGCTGTAGTAAAAGTACGAGCAGCAGATGGTAAATTACGTCTTTTACGGGCTCTGATCGATACAGGATCAGAAAAGTCTTTCATCACTGAAGCAGTTGCACAACTTTTGAAATTAGAAAGAAGGCGTACAAATGTAGAGGTATCCGGGTTAGGGTTGGTCAACAACGGCACTGCGCAACACTCCGTCGAAGTAAGATTTGCTTCCCGCCACTCGACGTTCGAGACTGCCATCCAGGCGTTGGTCTTCAAGTCGTTGACTGGCCATCTCCCGACCCAGCGAGTGGTACCTGGCATTTGGAACCATCTGAGCGGTCTTTCGTTAGCTGATCCCCATCTCTATGAGCCTGCACCCATAGACTTACTTCTCGGAAGTGAAGTCTGTGCCGAAATACTCCTTCCTGAGATAAGACGTCCAGAAAACGGAAATGGGCCTATAGCACAAAACACAGAATTGGGGTGGATTGTGTTTGGGAAAGTTTCAGCCGAAATTCCCCAGCAAGTTCGAAGTTTCGTCCAAATTACGGACCTGAGTTCGCAATTAGAGAAGTTTTGGCAGATAGAGGAGACGCCTTTTCAGGAGCAAGATACTGAAGAAAACATTGCTTGCGATGATCACTTTGAGCGACACACAACACGTTTGCCTGACGGGCGTTACCAAGTGAAGTTACCATTCAAAGGTGAAGGCTATCCAGCAATGGGATCGAGTCGACAAAATGCCTTACGACGATTTCTTCATCTGGAGAAGAGGCTAGATTCAAATCCGAAGCTTGCTGAAGGCTACAAGAAATGTATCCAAGAATACAAAGATCTTCATCATATGGAAGAGATAGATGTTAATGATGCGGTGTTAGAAACCCCATTTCACTATTTCTTACCGCATCACGCGGTTTTCAAAGAAGCAAGTTCTACTACCAAACTGAGAGTGGTATTCGATGCTGCAGCGAAAACTTCTGATGGTAAATCTCTCAACGATTGTTTGCTAGTGGGTCCAAAATTACAATCAAGTATCATAGATCTTGTTTTGAAGTGGCGGACTCACCGAGTAACTTTCACCGCCGACATTGAAAAAATGTATCGACAAATTTCGGTCAATCAATCAGATCGATATTACCAGCTGATTATGTGGAGAGATGAGAAGACTTCACCTGTGAAAATTTTCAAAATGAACACGGTTACTTTTGGTACAGCAAGTGCACCATACCTTGCTATCAAAATTTTGAAAAAAGTAGCTGATGAGGAGAAAGAAAACTTTCCGGAAGGGGCGAAGGCTGTCCGCGAAGACATGTACGTCGACGATCTCATAAGTGGAGCTGATTCCATTGAAGAAGCGCGAAAGAAACGGAACGAAGCAAAGCAACTTTTGGCAACAGCGGGACTCAACCTCAGAAAGTGGACGAGTAATACGAGGGAACTCATCGAGGACATTCCAGTTCAGGATAGAGAGCTTGATTTTGAACTTCCGTTCAACCTGTCAAATCATGTCAAGACTCTAGGCATCAAGTGGTTTCCCATCGATGACTTCTTCTCGTATCAAAATCTGCAACCTGCAACAGAATCAACCACAAAAAGATCCATGCTGTCAACTATAGCCAAATTATTCGATCCTTTGGGTTGGATCTCACCATGTATCATCACCGCAAAACTTATGATGCAGCGATTATGGGAGCTTGGCTGTGATTGGGATGAACCGATTCCAGCTGCTTTGAAGAAAGATTGGGACGCTTTTCTCCGAGAACTCCATCTGATCGAGCGGCTTCGGATTCCGAGATGGACCCAAATGAGCAAGACCAACAAATCGATCGAACTACATGGGTTTTGCGACGCTTCTATGAAGGCTTACGGTGCAGCAGTATACGTACGCGTCCTTGACAGTGAAGACAAAATCCACGTCAATCTTCTTTTGTCAAAGACAAAAGTAGCACCAAATCAACGTACGATAACTCTTCCTCGTCTTGAACTATGTGGCGCAGTAGTATTGGCAGAGTTGTTACAATACACCAAGGAAGTTCTGGCAATTCCTGATGTCAAGATGTATGCGTGGACAGATTCTACAATTGCATTGGCCTGGATACGCGCCACTCCCGCCAAATGGACCACCTTCGTATCCAACCGTGTGTCCGAAATTCAGCGGTTAGTGGGGATCGATTGCTGGGGACATGTCGCAACAGATCATAACCACGCCGATCTAGCGTCCAGGGGTGTATATCCATCGGAACTCGAATCACTTAAGTCGTGGTGGAATGGTCCAGAGTTTCTGCAACAAAAATGGGTATTCGACCTTCCAGATCAACCCATCGAAATAGACACTGTGGAAGAGCAAAGAACCATTAAGGTTTTTAGTATACATGCGATAGAAAGTGATAGTATATTACAGACAATTTATAACTTTTCGAGTTTTCTCAAGGTTATTAGGATTGTTGCCACCTGTTGTCGGTTTGTAACAAAATGTCGACCCAAGTTGGGGCCTATTTCAGGTCCACTTAAACCAAACGAATTGGAAACTGCCCTTCTAGTGATCGTCAAAGCAGCACAAAAAGAAATGTTCCAAACCGAAATTCAACAAATTTGTAATACTAAAATACCGAAAACGTTAAGTGCGTTAAATGCGTTTATTGATGCTAGCGGGGTTTTACGAGTGGGGGGACGTTTGGAAAATTCTCTACTCCCCTACGATGCCCAACATCCGATATTGCTCCAAAACAACCACCACTTTACGAGTTTGGTTGTCCGAGATGCTCATAAAAATACACTTCATGGCGGTATCCAGCAAATGATAACTTACATCCGACAACGATACTGGATCGGACAAATAAGGAGTGTTAAATACCAACTGCATAGGTGCCCTTCTTGCTACCGGCAAAAGGCATCCGAAATGCAGCAACTGATGGGAAACTTGCCTGCAGCGAGAGTGCGTATGTCACGACCGTTTAGTCATACTGGCGTTGACTATGCAGGCCCAATTGATATTAAGTCCTGGAAGGCACGCGGTGCGAAAATCCTTAAAGGTTATTTTGCAGTATTCATTTGCCTAGCAACAAAGGCTATTCATTTGGAAGTCGTGTCAGACCTCACAACACAAGCGTTTATAGCAGCTTTTAAAAGATTTACGGCCAGAAGAGGAAGCTGCTCAAAGGTATATAGCGACTGCGGAACTAATTTTGTTGGTGCTAACAACGAATTAGCAAAAATGTTGAAGGAAGCACGACATGATTGGAAAGAGATTGCGGAAGAATTAGCAAATCACGGTACCGATTGGCATTTTATTCCCCCAGCTTCTCCACACTTCGGTGGATTATGGGAAGCGGGTGTGAAATCGGTCAAGTACCATTTAAAACGAGTTGTTGGAATGGAAAGGCTAACTTTCGAGGAGCTCGCGACGCTTCTAGCACAAATAGAAGCGTGTCTGAATTCGAGGCCCGTTTGCCCTCTCTCCGACAGCCTAGATGATTTAAATGCACTTACCCCCGCACACTTCCTGGTCGGCGAATCATTGCACGCTATACCACAAGGCAAACTCGACGACAACATCACGCATATAGATCGATGGAAACGTGTCCAAGTTCTGGCAGAAGGATTCTGGCGAAAATGGAATTCTGAATACCTCGAAAGGCTTCAGCAACGCTCAAAATGGACACAAGTCCAAGAAATGCCGAAAATAGGAGACTTAGTTCTTCTTAAAGATGAACGACTTCCATCGACCTACTGGAATCTCGCGCGAATCGAAGAAACCCATACCGGATCGGACGGCTTGATACGTGTCGTGACGGTAAAAACTCAAAACGGACATTTGAAGCGGCCCATAACAAAAATCTGCTTGCTACCATCGAATAAAACCGCAGAACAAATCGCCATCGTATAACATCTCCAGAACAATAATTCACAAAATAATGCAGAAAAATAATTCAACAATTATAAATAAAACCCAATTATTATAATCAATTGATTAAGATTAAAATTTATATTATTAAAATAATTTCAACTCCACTAAAATGAAATAAAACACAAAAAAAAAATATCATTTTATTAATTTATTTATTTATATTTAAATCAAATTTACATGTGTTCGTCTTTTCTTTCGAAAAACAAAATAAATGTTTCCATTTTGTAATAAAATTCAAAAACAAAATATTAATTTCACAAAACTAAACAAAATAATTATATGTCAAACGGACTTAAAAAACACCATCCACAAATTTAATAACAAACCACTGTCAAGCAATCGGCACATCAAAATGTCAAAATCAATAAATCGCGATAATTAAAAAAAAAAAAAATCTATTTACAGGCACATCCAAAATGTCACATCGCGTTGGTAAAATTAAATAAAATATTTAAAATAAAACCTTTAAATCCAAATCAAATAAATATTTCACATCAAAATCAATTTAATATCAAAGTAAATTAACACTTGATAAAACCTGAATCTAATTCGAAACCAAAAACAAAACAAATCAATCGAACGTCATCAAAATAATTCGCCAACAAATTAAATCAAACCAACACAACAATGATTATCACAAGCAAATAATTATACACATAAACATGCCGCAACAATTAAATAATTATAGCACATAATCACATCACATAAATAATCTGAAAATTAAATTCTGGGAATTAATAATTGCACTTTAAAGCAGCACAATATAAAACCAATATAATTTGTTTTTTTTTTTTTTTTTTTGGTTTTTGTAAATTTCACTCTTACTCAAATCAAATGTAAACAAACTCCAATTGGAAGTCGAATTTATTCCAATTGGAAACTCTCAAATTCTGGTTGGTATATACTTCCTTGTACATAAGCAACCCACGCCACGATTCTTTGATTATGCACATACGTACAGTTAAAATTTAATAGCATCTTAATTCTTAAACAACAGCATAATAAGACAGTTAAATAATTAAAAAATAAACAGATAAAATTTTGATGGAAATATAAAATTATATAAATCACACACACCAACCATGCACACAACGCGATCGCGAACAACTTTCGCCGTACGAATATGCGCGCAACACCGGCAATTTATCTTCGAAATCCATTCAACATGATTTATTTCACCATTCAACAAAAACTTACCAATAATTAATAGGTATCCATTAATTCGCTTATTAACAAAACACAACCGACATAAACCGAATTAATAAATTAATAAATTTCACTTTTTAATTAAAAACAAAAAAAAATTCACCGCCGCGCACAACAATACAAGAGGCTACCTACAACAAACGAAACTAAAACTACAACTCTACAACCACAACCACAAGAATGAAACAGAATGAAAACTACATATTTTCATGAATAAAAAAAACCTTTTACTACATCCAATTACGTTTTTTTTTGTTTTGCAGTATCTGTTGTTGACTTTGTCTGTTGTATTTGTTTTTGTGTCAAAACATATTTATTAATAATCTGTCTCTTTTCATGTATGAATGAGATAAGAAAAGAAGTGGTGACAGCAGCAAAACGAATCATGCTGGTAATGCAGTTCGGTTGAATGAATCTACGAAAGTGATGCCAGTATGCCAAAAATTCAAACGATGCCATTGGATTGAAATTGGGTTGGTTGGACCCGACATTCTTATTCTGAGGCGGGAGAATGTACGGAAGTATACGAACAGAACTCATTATTTATCTGATGAAGACGTGTCCTTACTCTTCAATACGTTCCACAATATGATGTCAACTTTCAATGTCAAAATGAATGACAAATTAAGGTCAAATGTCACTAAAAATTAATGTTCTAAATATACAAATCGACTATACATTAATACAATACAATAAAGACATTACAAGTTAATTATTCAACGAAGTGGTTTGCATTTTTATTTTCGCCATTTTACAAATATTATTTTTGCTTATTTTAAAATTAAAAATTATATGATTTTTTATTTTTTCTTCAAGCTCTTTCAAAGCCAAGAGACTTGATTCAAGTTCACGAAGATTTTTGTTTTTATTTTTATCATTATCATTTCCAGTGATTTTTAAAGGTGTTAATTTTGCAGAGTTGTTAGAGGCAGGCATTGACATTTTGGATCTATTTGGGGTCAGAGATTTGGTTGTTTCATTTTTTTTTTAAACAATTTTTGAGCGGGTGTTTTGTGAACCAGAGGTAGTGGCTATTTTTGGCGAAGCTTTGGTTTTTGTTTCAGAGCCAGGCGCAGTGACTTTATAGGTGGTTGATGTGGTGGCGGTGGGAGCGGCAGCTGTGGTGGTGGTGGCTGCGGTGGCGGTTGTGGAGGCAGTAGTGACAGCGGCGGCGGTGGGTGCAGAGGTGGCGGTTGTGGAGGCAGTAGTGGCAGCGGCGGCGGTGGGTGCAGAGGCGGCTGTTATAGTGGTGGTGGTGGATGCGGTGGCGCTTGTGATAGTGGTGGTAGTGTCTGTTTTGGTGTTCATTGCAATTGTGTTAGAGTTTTGGCCTATCCGAGACCAGGGAAACCTTTCATCATCGACGCTGACGCAAGTAACGAGGGAATTGGTGCCGTACTATTACAAGTCCACGAAGGAGAAGAGAAGGTCGTTGCCTATTACAGCAAGGTGCTCTCAAAGCCAGAAAGAAATTACTGTGTGACCAGGACCCATGTTCTGTAACTATCGCGTCGATAAAATTCGTCGAGAAACGATGGAAACTGAAACAAATCGTATGAGTTTTGTTTCATTTTCCAACGTTTCTCGAAAAATTTTATCGATGCGATAGTTACAGAACATGGGTCCAGAAGAGAACTTCTAGCTCTAGTATCGGCAACAAAACACTTCCATAAGTACATCTATGGACAGAAGTTCCTTTTTCGAACAGATCATGGCGCACTTAATTGGCTGTTTAACTTCAAAAATCCAGAAGTTCAAGTGGCAAGATGGATTGAGAGATTGCAGACATACGACTACCAGATCCAACATCGAAGAGGAAGGTTGCACTCAAACGCAGATGCTTTATCTCGGAGACCATGCAAACCGGACTGCAAGCACTGCCCACGTCAAGAAGAGAAGGAGGTTCCTTCCATCCAGCAATTAAGAGTCGATCCCATTTACGGTTGGAATAATGATGAAATAAAAGCTGCCCAACAAGAAGACTTGGATATTGAACCCATTTTTGCGTGGAAGGAACACCAAGAGAAACCAGAATAGGGTGACATCTCCGATAGAAGTCCAACTCTTAAAGCGTATTGGGCACAATGGGACTCACTTCATGTACAAGAAGGAGTACTAAGACGAAAGTGAGAATCCGCAGACGGCAAATCTTATGTGATGCAGCTAATAGTGCCTCGATCAAAAGTTAACGACGTTCTTCAAGAGATGCATGATGGAGCTTCCGGAGGACATTTGGGTGTCAATAAGAAACTGGAAAAGGTAAGGCAGCGATTCTACTGGCTACACGCAAGAGAAGACGTCGAAAAATGGTGCCGACAATGTGATACTTGTGCTGCAAGCAAAATTGATTGTGTGATAACTGACCATTCACAAGTTTGTTCAATTGTAGGTCAGTGTATTAACGTTAAATGCATAATGTATGTATATACACAACACCCTCACCCTTTAAAAAAAAATGATTTTCTTTTTTCTTTAAGAATGAGAAAATTATTTTTGATATTATATTTTACATATTTCTTGCTCTTATTAAATTGTTATTGTGCACTTCTCTATTTACATTTTCAACACTTATTATACTATTCGGTCCATTTTGAGCAATAATCTTTTAAGGTCCTTTAAAAGGTTTATCTAACTTTTTTTTATTTCCTACTTTTAAATACACATAATCTCCTATTTTAAAATTTGATATATTTTTTTTATTTCCTACTTTTAAATACACATAATCTCCTATTTTAAAATTTGATATATTTACATTAGATTGGTTTCTGTGTATTTTATTCTTATTTTGTTATAAGCTTTCTTTAGCTCAATTATGTGCAGTGCATATTGCAATTTCATTTTGAATTCATTCACATAATTATCAATGTTATAAATACTTTCTTTGTTTTTAATGATTTCACAAGGTAGAGCACATAGTTTTCCATATACTAATTCAAATGGTGAATAATTTGTAGTACTGTGTGGTGCCGTATTGTATGTGTATGTGTAGTAAGGTAGTAGTTCTTCCCAGTTATCTTTTCCATCTGTAGTCATTAAATAGTCATTTAGAATTCTATGATTTCTTTCTACTGAGCCTAAAGTTTCATGGTGAAAAGGAGTAGACGTGGTTTTTTCTATTTTTAGTAATTTACAGATGTTTACTAATAGTTCGTTAGTGAACTCTGTGCCCTTGTCTGATTTTAATTTTCTAAAACAACCATTTTTCAAAACTAATTTTTCTACAATGGTTTTTGCTACTGAAATCGCATCTTTTGTGACTAATGGAAATGCTTCTATGAACTTTGTTAGTTCACATTGAATCGTGAGAATATACCTGTATCCATTCGATGGTCTAAGTCAGCTGTACTCAACCTGCGGCCCGCGGGCCGCATGTGGCCCGTCAAGCTTTTTAAGTAGCCCACCTGGCATATTTACATAAATATGAGATTTCATAGAAAAACTGAATTATGGTACCATAAATCAAAATTTGCAGCCATTTGAAAAAAGCGCCTAAATCCATCTGGAAATAACACACAAAAAAGACTGAACATTTGGATGATATGATATAGGAAACATTTCCAAACAAAGGATGTTGTCAATGAAAGATATCAAATTTGAAAGACAAGTGGAAATAACTCTATCGACAAACGAAATGTCACTTTGTCTTTTCGTTTTCAAGAATGACTGATAGCGTTTTCGTTTGGTCCTCCCGTAGCGTCCGGCAGCATTTGATATGCTTCTGAAAAGGTTCATTTGGCATTAGAAGACAGTTCTTCTGAAAAGAAGAGAGCAGTGATTCTGGATTTGAATAAAGAATCCAAACCAGAAGCACGCATACATGCGCACAATTAAAACGTCAAACATGTCAAATGTAATTTGTTATTTAGGTAATTTTGGAATTGGCTTTGTGCATTTTCATTATACTAACATTTTTAATAAAAAGGAAACAACTATAAAAAAAGTGGATTTCACTCTCTCCATTATCGTCATCTTCATACCTTGCTGTAGAATTTTTGCTTAGGTAAGGAGTTTATTCAAAATAAAAACCCAAGGTGGAGACATTCGTTGACGTTATTGGGGAATATCAGTATTCAGATAACAGCTGTGTGAACGTTTCGTCACCCAAATGAAACAATCAAGTGCACAAGTACAACCAAACCCAAACTTCAAAATCAATAAAAGTGTTGCAACTTGTTCGCTTGGCATTCTGGAATCGGAGAGTTCTTCTGGATTACCAAACGAAAACGCTATGACAAAGCAAATATTTTGCCAACGTGTGACAGACACTGATTTTCCAGCTGATTGAACTAAAGTTGCAAGTAATGTTGAGAAGGTTTTGCTCTCAAAAGTGAAGACACAAACTAAAAAAAAAAAAACAATAAGACGGTGAAATGAGTGACCACAACATAAAATTTCCTCCTTCTACTTCAGGTAATAGATATTCAATCCTACAAAAAATGTGTTAAGAAAAAAAAAACGAATTAGGTGAGCATAAATCCCAGAGAAAGACGTGGCCACAGTGAAAATACCTTGCAGCAGACCGGGAAGGATGGAGACGTTTTGTTGACGCCCAATTCCCCAGCCGGGGTTACAGGGCATGATGATGATGATGATACAGGAACAAGCCAGATCTTGAAGAAGTATTCTTAATTTCAGAAATCAAATTAATTTGTATATTAAATATAATAATTTGGATTGAATAAATCATTCAATCCAAATTACTTTACATCTTAATGCAAAAAATAATTCATATTGCGGCCCGAGACAACGTAGCTAAAACGTCTTTGTGGCCCCTATGAAAAAAGGGTTGAGTATGGCTGGTCTAAGTGGTCCTACTGTATCTATTGTTATTACTTCAAATGATGTATTTGGTGTTTCTGTCCTCGTGAATCGTTCTTTAGTATATCTAGTTATTTTAACTTCATTACAAATCTTACAATTATTTATATATGTAGTTCCTAACCATCTTATTCATATTTTTCCATACATATTTCTGCTTAAGCTTTGCAATACATCTTCGTATTCCATTGTGTCCTCCTAATTTATCATCATGATACCTCTTTATTAAATTATTCATTTCTTCTACATGCTCTATTCTTTTTGGTGGGGTGTATAATATAATGTCTAAACAATTTTCTTTCTTATTCTTTTGCAGTTCGTTAAATACTTCTTTAAATTTATTTACTGATATTGTTTCAAAAATATCGTTGTTATTTGCTAGCGCTAGCTTTTCTATTTTCACATGCTTTGTATAGGATAACAATTTCTTCAAAATCAATTTTAACTCTGATAGAGAATTATCATTGTATCCAACATGTATTCTATCTTTAACTGCATATATTGTTTCCCTAGGGGTCCCAATTAAATTCTTTGTATTGTCAAGTTGCAACTTCTTAATATTTCTAGTATCTGATATAGATATGCATTCCCATATGTGGAGGTGTACAGTCTCCTCTGGGGGCATAATTTCCGGATTTTTTCTTTTTCACTAGTGTTTTCTTTATCTCTAAACTTCATTGCTCTTGTTATTACATTAATACTTTGTTTTGGCATCATTTTTTATTAGTTCTTTTGAACTTTACTTTACTCTAGACAATGCATCAGCATTTGTATTCATTTTTCCTTGTTTAAAAACTATATCAAAATCATAATCCATTAAATCTACTCTAATTCTAGTTAATCTAGATGAAGGGTTCTTATGTGTAAATAAACTAACTAATGGTCTGTGATCTGTATATACCACAAATCTTCTTCCATACAGATATGGCCTAAAATGATTAATCCCCCAATGAATACCAAGTAGTTCTTTCTCTATAACTGATTTATTTAGCTCGTGTTTGTTCAATGCTTTACTTGCATAGGCAATGGGCTTATTATTACCTACCTCTCCTTGGGAAAGAATAGCTCCTAATGCGTAATTTGAAGCATCTGTTGTTAATATAAATGGTTTTGAAAAGTCTGGGTAGCTTAGGATTGGTGGGGACATTAGCTTGTTTTTTAGGGTTTCAAAGGCACTTTGACAACTTTGTGTCCAGCTAAAAATTTTATTTTTCTTTAATAATTCATTTAAAGGTTTTGCAATATCCGCAAAATTTTTTATAAAACGTCTATAGTTGTTACAGAAAGCTACGAATCTTCGAACCTCATCTACATTATCCGGTTTTGGGTATTCATTTATAACATTGTATTTACTTGGGTCTGTGGTAACCCCTTTTGCAGTTATTAAATGTCCAAGATATACTACTTCCGGGCGCAGAAAATTACATTTACTTGGGTTTAGTTTTAAATTATATTTACGCAACCTTTTAAAAACTTCTATTAGGTTATTATTATGTTCCTTAAGATTTGAACCAAACACAATTATATCATCAACATATAAAAATGCAGATGCTTGCAAGTCACTAAGTGCAATTGTTAACATTCTCTGAAAGCTATTCGTTGAAATCTTCAATCCAAAAGGTAATCTTTTGAATTGAAAATGTCCAGTATCTGTTGAAAAGGCTGTAAGAGGTCTGGATTTCGGATACAATGGAATTTGGTGAAATGAACTTGTCATATCCAATGTTGAAAAATATTTAGCTTTTCCTAGTTTGTCTAGTACATCTTCTAAACGAGTTAATGGAAATTTATCGTCAACCACTTTTTTGTTCAAAGACCTAAAATCAACAACTAATCTCCATTTTTTATTTCCATTTGTGCTTTTCTTTGGTACTATTAACAACGGTGAGTTGTACGGACTAGTAGATGGCTCAATTATATCTTCATCTATTAACTTTTCAACTTGATCTTTTATCTCTTTCAAATTCGCATGAGGCAGTCTGTAATTTTTTATATACACTGGTGTTTTATCTATAGTTGTTATCTTTTGTTCATAAAAATTATTTTTAGTTAATGTTTCTCCCTCTAAGTGAAATATATTCTGGTATTCTTTGCATATTTTTAAAATTTCTGTTTTTGCGTCATTATCTAAACTGTCTACCTTTATTTCATTTCGAATGTTATTAAATCTGTCTTCATCTACTAAATTATTTTTAAACTGTAATACTGCGTAGTTAGAAACTGGTTCTCTTCCTAAAGAAATATGATCTAGTTTTACTTCTTTTTCAGTTGAATTAAGAATTTTGACATGTTTAACTCCTATAGCTGGTATTAATGAATTTGTTATAAATGTTCCCTTCTTAATTTCTTTTCCATAAATTAAACTGTCTTCATCTAAATCTAAATTAATTTTTTGAATTATCTCTGTTCTAGGTGGTATCGTGATATTACTATAAATGTCTCTTGTGTCCATATTCATTGGCAGTATTATTTCTTCTCCATTTAATGAGATTACCAGAACACATGTCTCATAATCAATTTTGCAATTGTATTTCAATAAAAAATCTCTACCCAAAATTCCATCTGTGGATAAATTTAAACTATCATCAGTTACATTAAATGTATGTTCCAATTTCATGTCTTCTATGCATAACTCTATTTTTGCTATACCTTTAGTTAATATTGATTCTTCAGATATACCATTTATCTCACAATTTCTACCATACTCTACTCTATTAGTACCTAATGCATTATTTTTGATTATTGAAATATCGGCTCCTGTGTCTATTAATAAACTTATTGGTTGATTTCTACCCTTTACTTTAAATTTTATAAAATTTGTTTGTCCTTCTAAAGTTTCAATGTGAATTATCTTCTTCTTGACATTGACCCCGGATTTTGTTGGCCAGGGACGTACCCGTTTCCCTGAAAATTTCGCCTGTCAATATTCTCTGCAACTCTGTATTGTCCTCTGTTGCTGTTGTTCTGGCCCCTGTTTTGGATAAAATATCTGCTATTATTTTGTTGTGGCCCGTTGAAATTTGAAAAGCTATTGAAATTTCGGTTGAAGTTACCTCTGGGGTTACTTCTACCTCTCTGTACCCTATTAAAATGCATTATTTGGTTTGATCGGTCTGGGTCAATTTCTAATGCTACTTGTACAGCATCTGCAAGCTTTGTTGGTCTTGCAGCTATCACTAGTGATTTGTATGGTTCTGATAGACCATTCTTGAAAGCTGTCATTCCAATCTGATCATTTAATTTTACTTACTTACTTACTTACTAAAGGTGGCGCTACAGTCCGGGGTGGACCAGGGCCTCAACCAACAAGCTTCTTCCAGCCGGCTCGGTTTCTAGCTAGCTGTCTCCAGTTTCGCACGCCAAGTTGGTTGAGGTCCTCTTCCACTTGCGTGCGCCACCTTTTACGCTGTCCACCTCTACTGCGTTGTCCCACGGGGTTGGATTCAAAGACTTTCCGGGCCGGAGCATTGGTGTCCATTCGCTCTAGGTGATCCAGCCATCTTAGTCGTTGGCTTTTCACTTTTGTGGCTAGGTCGGTGTCGCTGTACAGCCCATACAGTTCGTGGTTGTATCTTCTTCTCCATTCCCCATCTATGCAGACAGGACCAAAAATCACCCGGAGAATTTTCCTCAAAAACAGCCTAACGCGTTCTCATCCACCGTTAACAGTGTCCATGCCTCTGCACCATACATCAGGACCGGGATGATAAGCGTCTTATACAAGGACAGTTAAGTTGCTCGAGAGAGGGCTTTGCTTCTCAATTGCCTTCTTAGCCCAAAGAAACATCGATTGGCAAGAGTAATTCTTCGTTTGATCTCAGCACTGGTATCGTTCGCTGAGTTAATAGCGGATCCTAGGTAGACAAATTCTCTGACCACCTCAAAGTTATAGCTGTCTATAGTGACGTTCTGTCCTAGACGTCGGTGTTGGGTGTCCTTTCTTGTTGACAGCATATATTTCGTTTTGCTTTCATTCACCGTTAAACCCATCTTCTTGGCTTCCTTCTCAATACTCACAAAAGCACCACTGACATCACGCTTTGTTCGTCCGATTATGTCAATGTCGTCAGCGTAAGCGAGTAATTGGACGGACTTTTGAAAGATTGTGCCTCTAGTGTTGACGTGAGCGTTTTGCACTATTCTTTCAAGAACGATGTTGAAGAAGTCGCATGACAGCACGTCGCCTTGTCTAAAACCTTTTTTGACATCAAAGGTGTCGGTGAGGTCTTTGCCGACCTTGATGGAGCAGCGTTCATTCTCCATCGTCATCCTGTACAAACGGACGAGTTTGGCAGGGATGCCAAAATTAGACATTGCTCTATATAGCTCGTCTCTATAAATGCTGTCATACGCGGCCTTGAAATCGATGAAAAGGTGGTGGGTATCGATTTGAAACTCCTGGGTTTTCTCCAAGATCTGCCGTAGTGCGAATATTTGGTCGATGGTGGACTTCCCTGGCCTAAAACCACACTGATATGGACCTATCAAGTTGTTGACGAATGGCTTCAGGCGTTCACAGAGTACGGCAGAGAAGATCTTGTAGGCGATGTTAAGAAGACTGATGCCTCTGTAGTTGGTGCAGTCTAGAGGATCGCCTTTCTTGAGGATCGGGCAAACAATGCTGAGGTTCCATTCAATGGGCATGCTTTCCTCCGACCATATTTTACAGATGAGCTGTTGCATACTCCTAACCAATTCATCTCCAGCCGCTTTGAATAGCTCAGCCGCAAGGCCATCAGCTCCAGCAGCTTTATTGGACTTAAGTTTAAATATAGCTATCTTTACTTCGTCGAGATCGGGTGGACGGAATTGTTGGCCTACGTCGTCCAGGTTGAATGGTGCAATCTGCATGGTAGCGGAATTCGGTTCGTCATCGCCGTTATACAATTTGCAGAAATGATTTTTCCATATCCTCAGCACCGACTGCGATTCTACTACGATGTTCCCCTGATCGTCCTTGCAGGCTTCGGTCCGGGCCTTGTAACCCTGGGAGGTTCTCTTTACCTTTTGGTAAAACTTCCGGACTTCATTCCTGCAATGGTATCCCTCTAATTCCTCGATCGCAGGCTTCTCATGCTCTTTCTTTTTCCTTCTAAGAAGCTTGTGTTTTTTTTTTTTTTTACACTTCAGAATTCTGTATTGTAATGAGCTTAAAGCAAGCTGCATTCTACAATCAGAGGCTGATCATGAGTGCATGTGTTAGTGGTTAGTAGATTAAGCAGAGCTAACACAAGCACATAAATAAATAAAAATATACAAAATTAAACAAATTACAAAATTAGACACATAATATAAAACATATACATAAATAAGTTAAGGTATAATCAAGACATAGGAATTCACGAGAGTGGAACACTGGTTCGCAACAGTGTTTTTAAGCCTACTTTACTTATGTTAAAATCAACTGAGGCAGCGTTCAAATTAAAAAGTTTGCACATACGATTAAGAGGTTCGTGAATACCATAATTGGTTCTATGAAAAGGAACGTGAAACAGTTCAAATCTTCGAAGGTGGTGGGATCCCCCACGGTAGTTTATACCTATACAGGCTAATAAGTCAGGAGCATCAATTTCGCCACTGATAAGTTGGTGAAAAAATATTAAATCATTATTAACACGCCTTTGACATAAAGTTTGAAGTTGCAGAAGCATGATTCTATGTTCATAAGGTGGCAGGTTACGGATCAGCCCAAGGAAGACCTTTCAAGGCAAAACGAATGAAGTTATGTTGTATTGATTGAATACGGCTTTTATGAATTTCGTAAAAGGGAGTCCATACTTGGGAGGCGTACTCAAGATGGGGTCTTACATAGCAATTGTATAAAGAGAGAGTAACATACGGGTCTTTAAATTCCTTTGCCCAGCGTTTTATAAATCCAAGCATGGAACTCGCCTTATTTACAATATAATTAATATGTACTATGAAATCTAGATCAGAACTAAAGTGAACACCCAGGTCTTTGAAACTAAAAACACGACAGAGTGTGTGCTGTGAAATGGAATAGTCAAAAGCACTCACTACTCGTTTTTTTGAGAAAGTTATAGTTTGACATTTTACTGGGTTAAGAGAAAGACCATTTTTCCCACACCAAACGCTAAAATTGTTAATATCAGCCTGCAGGAGAATGTGGTCATGATTTGATTGTATTGTTTTAAAAATTTTCATATCGTCAGCATATATAAGAATATTACTACATCGGATACATGAAGTAACATCATTTATAGCGAGAATGAACAAAAACGGGCCCAGATGGCTTCCCTGAGGTACACCCGAGTGAGCACTAAATGGGTTTGAAAGACAATTTCTGAATTTTACCTGGTAAGATCTTTTTTCAAGGTATGACTTAATCCATGATGTAACAAAAGTTGGAAAACCAAAGGCTTTAAGTTTGAATACAATTATTTCATGACTAAGTTGATCGAATGCTTTTGAAAAGTCAGTGTATATGCAATCAACTTCATTCCCGTTTTCTAATGCATTAGAACATTTATGCAGAAAGGTAAGGAGATTTGTTACCGTTGATTTTCTTCTCACAAATCCATGCGTTGATCACATATAATACTCTTAGTATGAAATGCTAGGCTCTCACATACAACTTGCTCAAAAAGAGAGCTTTGCTATGGGCCTATAGTTCATTATATCAGTTTTGTCACCCTTTTTAAAGATTGGTGTTAGAAACGATTTCTTCCATAAATTGGGAAATACTACTGTCCTCAAAGAAAGCTCGAACAACAATTGAAGGGGTTGAACTAGTATAAATTTACACTTTTTCAATAGTATAGGCGGAATTCCATCTGGACCAGATGAATAATCATCATTTAATGATGAGAGAAAGTCTAAAACAGTACTCGGTGGCACTGGGATATTGTTGCAACTTGTTTGAGCATAAGTATGTAAATTCTTAAAATAATTTTCGTCGACATCTAAGGGCTTGTCAACAAAAGAATTACGAAAATTTTTCGCAAAAGCATTACAAATATCAATGGTTTCCTGCAACGAACAATTTTCATACATGAAGTTTGCTGGATAACCATCTGAGTTTTTTTTCGAATTAACAAACCTCCAAAATGCCTTTGGGTCATCTTTTAGAGAACTACCCATTTCGTTTACATGGTTAGTGTATAGATGTTTTGAAAGAGTTTTAAATTCTTCAAAAAGGATAATATATGAGTTGTGGTCTACTGGCGAAAGAGTTTTTAAGTACACTTTCCATGCTTTGTTTCTTTTATTTCGGAGTGTTCTTAGCTCTTTCGTATACCATGAGTGGCAAAAGTTTCTATTTTTAGATAATTTTAAAGGGATAGTATTATTAATGCAGTTATTAAGGATGGAATAAAAACTAAAAACTGCTCCGTCAATATCGCCAGATACTGATATATTCTCAATACCAGACCTGGCTATTTCATCTGAGAGCAATTGAAAGTTTGCCTTTCTGTAGTCAAAAGTATATGAGCAATCATAAGGGTTACTGTTTTCAGTAAGGTGATTGCTCAGGTCAAAAAAAATATCTAAAGGAGGATGATAGTTATCTATATTAGTTATTCCGGAACTAGATTCTAGAACCAGAGTACTATTAGCGTCTGAAGAAAATACCAAATCGAGAATTCGATTTTTAGAGTTTTTAATACAGCTTATTTGCTGTAAGTCAGTTGAAATTATTCTATCAAGAAGCAGTAACTCATTGTGAGAAGAAGTTAAAGAAGCTTCTTGATAGGATTCGTCATCAGAGGGAACCCACTCTATATGGGGTAAATTAAAATCACCAAGAAACTTGAATTCAGCCAAGTTTCAGTCAAAACAAAGATGTCATGTGAAAAAGCTTGGGAGTTTGTTTGTATTTTGTATGTATTCTTCACTATATGTTCTACCTGGGGACTTTTTTAAATTTTTTAATAACTTGTCTAATATTTCGAACTCCATAAATGAATTGTCTTAATTATCATAATATATTTTTATTGTTTATAAATGTGCATATATTTTATTAAACATTACTAATATTTTTGAAAGCGTGTTTTCTTAAATATTTCTTATAATGTGCATTTAGTTTACATAATGTTAATATTATTAATAATATACAATTTAAATATATTATTTTGCTATCTAAGTCATTAAACGTTGTTGTTGTTGCTGCTGCTGCACTGTTGTTTATTATCTCCTCTTTTGATTCCTTGCCACCCATCTTTTTTCAGTTGTTTTATCTCCTCCACCAGTCTTCTTTTTTGTGCTCCTGAACTTATATTGATAATTTTTTTGTAGTTCCGCACACCTTTTCTGGAACGCCCTTTTTTTTCCTCCTCTCTTCTTTTTTGTAGTTAGGGTAGCTGCCGCCGTTCTTATTTGCTGGATGTTATTTTTTTGTTTTTCCTGTCTTCTCCTGTATTCCTGTAGTGACAATGGTTTTGGGCCAGCTGATATTGGCGTTGGTGTGTAGGTTGGTGCCTGGTTTCCTGTCTCACTTGTTATCGGTTCTGGTATATATTCCAAGAATTTCTCCCATTTCTCGAAGATTTTATTAATTTCTTCGAGTGAAGTCATGAACATTTTTTTTTGTTCGTAGTCCGCAGGATCGCTATGTAATGTTTATTTCCCTACTGTTGGGTATTATCTTAGTTCTCCAACCGATTTTAGTCCGAGCATCAAAATGCACGATCGTTTTCTTCTAAGGTCCTCACCCGAAATATATATAGAGTCCAAATAATATGTTTTAAGACTAACTTTTATTTTCAAACGTTAGGGCTATTTATACTTAAATCTATTTTACAAATATTTGGGTTCATCCCCACTCTTATATCTACCTATTACAATTTAAATTTTTGTAATCAATATGCTATTTCATTATTAACCCACATATGATGGCCCGGATGACGACAAAGATTCGAATTCCATTTGAACAGAATGAACATTCAATTCTATCCACCCAAATGCAATTCGATGCCTTAGCCATGTTATGACATTTCAAATCACGAAACTGCAAATGACACTTAATAGTTGTGTTTTTGGAATATCCAAATTAAATTGTGTGAAAAAAACGATAACAGCACAAAAATTAACATGTTAAATACAGTAACAACTATGTCCATATGGAGTTAGCTAAGTCCAGATAATTAACTGGAGTTGACTTTTGTCCAGATAAAAACGGTAATTCAAAACATAATGGCATACCAATGCAAAAGGTTAACAAATTTTGAAATGTCCCGATGTCGTTTTTTCCCCAAACTCCATATGAACATGGAAAAAAACGCAGTTAATATCAGATGACCATTCTGAGAGACATTTATTTACTGTGGAGTCGGGATGTAAGGAGGTTTGGATTTGGTCTCTAAAGAGGAAGATTGTGCTCAGCCTCCACCTCCGCCTCCGCTCCGCCTCCGCTCCGCCTCCGCCTCCTCTCCGCCTCCGCTCGGCGTCCATTCGGCATCCGCTCCGCCTCCGCTTGGCGTCCGCTCCGCCTCCACTCCGCATCGGCTCCACCACCACTCCACCTCCGCTGCGCCTCCGCTCCGCCGCCGCTCCGCCTCCACTCGGCATCCACTCTGCCTCGGCTCCGCCACCGCTCCACCTCCGCTCCGCCTCCACTCCACCTCCGCTCCGCCACCACTCCGCCTCCGCTCCGCAATCCGGCTCCGCTCCACCTTCGCTCGGCCTCCGCTCAGCATCTGCTCCGCCCCTGCTCGGCCTCCGCTCTGCCTCCGCTCCGCCTCCGCTCCACCTCCGCTCCACCTCCACTCCACCTCCTCTCAGCATCCGCTCCGCCTTCGCTTGGCCTCCGCTCGGCCTCCGCTCAGCATCCGCTCCGCCTCCGCTCGGCATCCGCTCCGCCTCCGCTCGGCATCCGCTCCACCTCCGCTCAGCATCTGCTCCGCCCCTGCTCGGCCTCCGCTCTGTCTCCGCTTCACCTCCGCTCCGACTCCGCTCCGCCTCCGCTCCGCCTCCGCTCCGCCTCCGCTCCGCCTCCACTCCGCCTCCACTCAGCCTCCGCTCCGCCTCCGCCTCCACTTCCCCTCCGCTCCGCCTCCACTCCGCCTATGCTCCGCCTCCGCCCCACTTCCGCTCTGCCCCCGTTCAGCCTCTGCTCCGCCTCCGCTCGGCCCCCACTCGGCCTCCACATCCGCTCCGCCTCAACTCGGCTTCCGCTCTGCCTCGGCTCCACCACCGCTTCACCTCCGCTCCGCCTCAGTTCCACCTCCACTCCACCTCCACTCCGCCTCCGCTCCACCTCCTCTCAGCATCCGCTCCGCCTTCGCTCGGCCTCCGCTCGGCCTCCGCTCGGCCTCCGCTCAGCATCTGCTCTGCCTCCGCTCGGCATCCGCTCCGCCTCCGCTCCACCTCCACTCAGCATCCGCTCCGCCCCCACTCGGCCTCCGCTCCACCTCCGTCCGGCCTCCACTCCGCCTAGCTCAACCTCCGCTCGGCGTCCACTTGGCCTACGCTCGGCCTCCACCTCCACTCGGCGTCCGCTGGGCATCCGTCCGCCTCCGCTCCGCCTCCGCTTGGCATCCGCTCCACCTCCGCTAAGCATCCGCTCCGCCCCTGCTCGGCCTCCACTCCGCCCCCACTCAGCCTCCGCTCCACCTCCGCTCGGCGTCCGCTCGGCATCCGCTCCACCTCCGCCCCGCTTCCGCTCCGCCCCCTCTCAGCCTACGCTCCACCCTCGCTCCGCCCCCGCTCAGCCTCCGCTCGGCTTCCACTCTGCCTCGGCTCCGCCGCCGCTCCACCTACGCTCCGCCTCCGCTCCACCTCCGCTCCGCCTTCGCTTCACCTCCGCTCCACCTCCTCTCAGCATCCGCTCCACCTTCACTCGGCCTCTGCTCAGCCTCCACTCAGCATCCGCTCCGCCTCCGCTCCACCTCCGCTCCACCTCCGCTCCACCTCCACTCAGCATCCGCTCCACCCCCACTCGGCCTCCGATCTGCCTCCACTCCACCTCCGTCTGGCATCCATACGCTTCGCCCCTGCTCGGCCTCCGCTCCGCCTCCACTCTGCCTCCGCTCCGCCTCCGCTCCGCCCCCGCTCAGCCTCCGCTCCGCCTCCGCTCGGCGTCCTGTAGTGCTCATACACTACAGATACATAGAATCAAAACAATACGTCATTCCATCCGGTCATTGGCTTTAGCATTATAAAACATAAGGCAATAGTAGATACTCCGTTTACATCCGCGGTCAATAAACAGAACTGCATTCCGTCTTTATATCCAAATAAACTCAATGTCACTTTACGCCTCAGATTACTTTCGGTTAATAGTAAATACATCTACGGTCAATAAACGCGACTGCATTTTGTCTTCATATTCAAATATACCCAATGCCACTTGACGCTTTGAATTACTTTTGTTTTGGTTCAATGTCCCTCTATGATATGCACTGCCTGTGCCTGCACTTCACCCAATATGTTTGTGTGTCGTCAAATAGACATGAATTTGATGACACAACAAAAATATAGCTTACCGTATGATATGTATACTTTTTTTATTAGATATTGAAAATTATGTTTATATGTATGTTATAAGTGAATATTTTACTTGTTAGTGTGTAAGGAAGTATTTTGTATAAATAGGCTAAGAATTGTATCAATAAAATCACTTTCCAATCAGAACTCAATTCGGCACAATAGCCTTGTTCATTTTAATATTTTGTTCCAGCTAAGATCGGCAGTTTAGCCATTTAATTTTAGGCTTGGGGAAGCCAAATAATATCCCCCACAGTTCAGTAGGAGAGGCAGGCAACTTATCATTACATGGCGATCTTGCCAAAATCGATCCTGTAATGTATAATAAAGAAGAGCTTGATGAGCTGTTCGAAAACCTAAACAGCCCGTACTATCCTGAACAGCCAGACAGTGAAGCACCAGCATACGAACCAACACCCAAAACCGCTGGCCCAAAACCATTATCAATTGATGAATACAAAAAAAGGCAAAGAACTAAAATTCAACTTCCAGAACAAAAAACACCGAAGAGAGAAAGGGGTGGCAGAAAAGTGAGAATACGACAGGAAATAGGCAATCTGTTCAGGCTCGCCACACTAGCCAACAAGGAGGAAAAACAGAAATTTCTCCAACAAGCGAAAAACCTGCAAAGTATACAATTCAGGGAGAGGAAGTGCAACAAAGCAAAAAGTAACTAAGTATCATGGGAGGTAAAACTTCTAAAGAAGAAGTTATAGTCACGAATAATAATAATAACAATAATAATGTTATGAACTCAAACTTAATTTTGATAGACATAGTAATAATTATATTAATAATATTAATTGTATACCTATTTTTTTAAATTGCGAAACACTTTTGCAAAGAAAAAATAAGAAATATTGTATCAGAGGAGGTAAAAAATATAACCGTTTAAAAAAAAAAAAAAATTTAATTTGTAATGTATTTGAAAAATAAAATATGTTGAATATAATTAAAAATTTAAAATCTATTATTGAAAATTTTAATAAAACTCCGAACAGGGTTCTTACAGCTAAATACATTGCTGAAAAGAAATCAGAAATACAAAGGTTAGAGGAAGATTTTAATGAAAAATATGAGAAATCGCCTAAAGATACCAGTCAACAATCATTAAAAAAAATTATAGATAATTTGCTATTAAGGTTAAAAGAAATATTGGAAAAGAAGGAGAAATTATTAGGGCAGACAGAAATTGAACGAGATTTAGAAGGTATTGATAAAGAATTAGGAAAACTAGAATTCAAAATGCAAAATTCGACATTATTTCGAGCATTAAGATTATTCCAGAATTTAGTGGGGAGGTAGAGAAGTTAACTAACTTCTTGAATTTGGTAGAGTTCGTTGAATCAGATCTCAGCTAGGTAACAGATAAAAAAACACAGATAACATTTGTCATAGCAACGAAAATAAATGACAAAGTCAGAAACAAGTTGAAAACAGTACAACAGCCAAAAACGTTTAAAGAATTAAAAGAAACCTTTCATCAACTTTTTAAACATAAGAAAAATACACTCCAAGTTATCTCAGAATTGTCAATGATACAGCAAAACTCAAGTTCAACAACAGATTTTGCTAACCAAGTTGAAACGTTGGTGGCAGAACTAAATTGTTTACAATTAATAGAGCAAGGAACAGAGAAGTAATCTGCAAACTAAATGACCAACTAGGTTTAAACGCATTCAAAAATGGCCTTATACAAACGAGCAAATCGACCATTTTCGCAGCTAGACCAAAAACACTTAATGAGGCAATACAACTAGCCACTGAGGTAGATAATGCAAACCAAGCTGTTCAAATTAACCATTTTAGGATAAATACACCGAGGCAAAACTACATAAACAATAATAGAAATTTCAATAGGTTTAATAGATCAGGATATAACAATTACAATACCAGATACAACAATAACAGCAACAATATGAGGTTCAATAATAACAATAGAAACAATTATAATACAAACAATAGATATAGCAATAATAACAACAACAGGTTATATAATAACAGGTATAATAACACAAACTTTAATGCAAATAACCAAAGAAGAATAAACTACATGGAAGGTTCGGAAAACAATCAGGGAGTCTCCGAAGCCCAGAGAGACTCAGATTTAAGTTTAGAAAACAATCAATAAAAGCAATTCTAAATCCTAATCCCCATTTAACAAATTATATAATAGTCCAATCCAACATAACAGTAGGAAATCAAAAGCTTTTAATTGATACAGGTGCAGATATCTCTATCTTAAAAAAAGGTTGCTTAAATTAGGAAAGAAATATAAATACGATAGATAAAATTGCAATTAAGGGAATCAATGACTCTGAAACAAATTCGATAGGTTCTATAAAAGCAAAAGTAAAAATTGAGAATGATTATGTAGAACAAAAATTCCAGATAGTAGATGATAATTGCCCAATTAAGACCAATGGTATACTCGGAAGAGATTTTTTAATAAGGACAAACAGTAAAATAGATTATGAAAACTTTACTATATCAGTATACATAAATAATAATGAATACGTTCTACCAATGATAACACAATTACCCGAATCACAAAGCATTATTCTACCAGCAAGATCACAATCCTTGCACCCAATAAATTTCGAAATACAAGAAGACAGCATCGTGCTAAATCAAGAAATACAACATGGTGTTTTTATTGCAAATTCAATCATTCCAGCTGTTCTCGACAAGATTTTTTATATAAAAAAATTAGGAAAAAATATAACTTGGAAAGAAATAAAACCACAACCACTTGCTTTGAAAATCGAAATTGTAATTTTATTTGGTCATAAGACCTGATGTATAGTCGAAGGTACACTCAATCATCAATTTTTTGACATATTAAAATTTTGCTGAATTGTGGATTCCATTTGATTACTCCTGATGGTGAGTTTTGATGTCGTCTAATTATAGGTCGTAATTCCTGTTTATACGTGTACATTCGTACATTCTCCCACCTCGAAATGACAATGCTTGTTTTTTCCAACCCAAGTTCAACTCGATCTCGTCATCTCATGTAAATTTGCATCTGCATTGCTGAAGAAATTGTGGTAGCTTGGCATCATTGCTACGATTATGTGTGTTCTGCACTGCATTATCGACAAGATTGTAGAATGTCATCAACCATCACCTCTTCTTATCTCATTCACATGAAAAGAGACAAAACATTAATATTCAATTTTAATAGAAATAAATACAACAAACAGAGTCAACAAGAGTCTACATAATGAAAACAGAAAACGGATATTTGTTAATTGTGTTTATCTCGTTTTTGCTATCGAGGATGAATGAAGATTTTTTTTTGTCATACAATGATACAATAGTTGCTGTTATTTATTTCGTAGTCTAGTGTAGTATCCTGTATTGTCGCCATCCATCGCCATTGCAATTTTGTGTTCTTGTTCTACTTCGGTTGTTGAATGTCTCGTGTTCGGTTTCGGTGTTTGTTTAAAAATGTTTACTAAGTGTATAGTTTAATTGATTTGTTATTATTGATTGTTTTTTCGTTCGATATAATATTGAATTATGTGAATTGTGAATTAATGCAGGTGAGTTGTTTGTGGATAATATTTGTGAATGCTTGTGTGTCTGTACCGGGCGAAGTGGGCCGTGGGCGCATACGTACGATTATTTCGCGATCGCGGTGTGTGTCTGCAATGTGCGAGTGCATTATATTTTATTGATAAATATATTTGTTTAATGTTTAAATAATTATCTGATAGCAATTTAAATTATTGTATTGAATTAAATTTCAAGTTTATATGTATATAATACATGAGGAAAAGTTGGCGTTATGTGCCTTTTATGTAGGTACATACATAGTTATGTGCCAGTACATAACAGTGGGGAAGGTCAGTTTCCAGTTGGAATTTATTCGACTTCCAATTGGATTTCCCGCGAAGTTTGTTTACTTTCGTGACGTGTTTTAATTTGCAAAAGAATAAAAATAATATTATGTACCTATATAATGATATTATTTAATGCAAATTGTAGTGTTATGTAATTATTGTGAAATAATAATTATTTTAATCAAGCCAGTGCGGTGTGTTTGATTAATTATTGTGGTTAAATTCGTGATATTGTCTTCGACGAATTATTTGTTGATATGACAGTGGATTGTGTGTGTTTTTTTTTTTTTTTTTAATTTCATTTGCTTTGATTCATGTTATTTTTGAATTTCAATTAATTTTGATTAGATTAATCGTTTGTTTGTGTTGATTTAAAACTAAATTAAACGTAATTTAATGTTTTAATTGATTCGGAAAATTGATTTTGCCGACGGGATTTTGACATTTTGAATGTGATTCGAAGCAAATGTAATTAAAACTTTTTTTTTTTTATTTATTTTAATTCGATTGAATTGTGTACCTATTGTTGACATGGTTTGACATATAATAGAATATGTTTGTTGTTTTAAATTAGTGACAGAAGATGTGGATCTTATTCTGCTGAATTCAAAGTGAAGTTGTTTTGTTTATTTATCGAAATAAATAATTATTGAATTGAATTCGTGACAAAGTTTTATTTTAATTTGTAAATTATAAAGTTGCATGTGTTGCTGCAGTGCAATTATTATAATCTTTTATAATTATAAATTATTTTGTTGTATTACAAATTTGAATAAAATTTTATTTTATAATTTTCTTGTTGATATTGTAATTCGGTTTTAGAATTATGAAATAAAGTTTTTAAAAATTACATTGGTGTTTTATTCTTATTTAGTTGATTTGACCAAAGGATTTTTTTATTATATTTCATGAATTATTGAATAAATACGAAAACATTTTAAATGAATTGTTTTATTTGTTTTGAATGGTGAATTCTATATTCCTTTAGATGAATTTAGTATTGGTTTGAATATTATATTAAACGATAGCAGTGTGTTCAAATGATTCATTGGATGGAAGTAAACAAATTTTTGTTATAGGACGTTTCATCTGTCCAGTTTTTGTTTTCAGGGTAACAACGCGTACAAGTCCGTCCGATCCGGAGTGCGTGCTTTCGATTCGTGCGAGATTCCAGTACGTCGATGGTACGCGCTCGTCCTTGATGAGCACTAGATCTCCTACTTTCGGCATTCTTTGAATTTTTGTCCATTTTGGACGTTGTTGGAGCCGTGATAAGTATTCGGAATTCCATCTTTTCCAGAATCCTTCCGCCAAAGCTTGAACTCGTTTCCACCGGTCTAAATGAGTGATGTTGTTGGTGATTTCACCTTGTGGTATGGCATACAATGACTCGCCAACTAGAAAGTGCGCAGGGGTGAGCGCATTTAAATCATCGAGGCTGTCGGATAAAGGGCAAAGGGGCCTCGAATTCAGACACGCTTCTATCTGAGTAAGAAGCGTCGCGAGCTCCTCAAAGGTAAGCCTTTCGGATCCTACAACTCTTTTTAAGTGGTACTTGACCGATTTCACGCCCGCTTCCCATAAACCACCGAAGTGTGGAGAAGCAGGGGGAATAAAATGCCAATCGGTACCTTGATTCGCTAAAACTTCTGCAACTTCTTTCCAGCTGTGTTGTGCTTCAGTCAACATCTTGGCTAACTCATTATTAGCACCAACGAAATTCGTTCCGCAATCGCTATAAATCTGCTTGCAGCTTCCTCGTCTAGCAGTGAATCGTCGAAACGCTGCTAAAAACGCTTTGGTAGTAAGATCGGACACAACTTCCAGATGTATAGCCTTTGTAGCCAAACAGATAAAAACAGCAAAATACCCTTTCAAGATTTTCGCACCGCGCGCATGCCATGATTTAATTTCGATGGGTCCTGCGTAGTCGACGCCAGTATGGCTGAATGGTCGAGACATACGCACTCTCGCTGCAGGCAAATTTCCCATTAGCTGCTGCATTTCCGATGCTTTTTGCCGGTAGCAAGAGGGGCATCTGTACAGCTGGTATTTGACGCTTCTTCTGATATGTCCAATCCAGTACTTTTGTCTGATATAACTTATCATTGCTTGTATGCCGCCATGAAGGGTGTTTTTATGGGCATCTCGAACCACCAAACTTGTGAAGTGATGGTTACTTTGAAGCAATATCGGGTGTTGAGCATCGTAGGAGAGAATAGAGTTCTCTAAACGTCCCCCCACTCGGAGAATGCCGTTGGCATCTATGAATGCGTTCAACGCACGTAAGTTTTTTGGAATGTTATTTTGTTTGATTTGTTGGATTTCATCTTGAAACATATCCTTTTGGGCTGCCTTGACGACGAATATATGGGCTGCTTCTAGTTCTTTTGAGCTAAGTGGACCTCCACTAGGCCCAAGCTTAGGTCGACATTTTGTTATGAAGCGACAACAAGTAGCAATAATTCTGACGACCTTGAGTAGACTCGAAGAGTCGTATATAGCCTGAAGAAAACTATCGCTGTCACTTACTTGTATGCTTAATACCTTTACCGTTCGTTTTTCTTCTTCAGTGTCGACGTCGATAGGTTGATGCGGAGCATCGAACTCCCATTGACACCGCAGAAATTCTGGGCCGTTCCACCAAGCTACAAGTGACTTCAATTCGGACGGATATACACCCCTGGACGCCAGATCGGCTGGGTTATGACGCGTTGCGACATGTCCCCAGCAATCGATCCCTACTAACCGCTGAATTTCCGACACGCGGTTGGATACAAAAGTGGTCCATTTTGTGGGAGTAGCTCGTATCCAGGCAAGTGCAATAGATGAATCTGTCCACGCATACATCTTAACATCGGGGATGTCGAAGACTTCTCTGGTGTACTGCATCAGCTGTGCCAGGACTACTGCACCACAAAGCTCAAGGCGAGGTAAAGTTACCGTTCGCTGGTTTGGTGCCACCTTCGTCTTAGATAACAGCAGATTAACATGGATGTTACCATCGCTATCCAGGACGCGAGCATATACTGCTGCACCGTAAGCCTTCGTTGAAGCATCACAAAACCCGTGAAGCTCGATCGCCTTGTTGGTCTTACTCATCTGGGTCCATCGTGGAATTCGAAGCTGTTCGATCAGAGGGAGTTCTCGATGAAAAGCATCCCAATCTTTCTTCAATGCAGCAGGAATCGATTCATCCCAATCACAACCAAGCTCCCAGAGTCGTTGCATCATTAATTTGGCTGTGATGACACATGGTGATATCCAACCAAGAGGGTCGAATAGCTTGGCTATCGTCGACAACATGGTTCTTTTTGTGGTTACTTCTGTTGCTGGTTGCAGGTTCTGATAGGAAAAGCAGTCATCTATTGGAAACCACTTGATGCCGAGCGTCTTCACGTGATTCGACAAGTTAAATGGAAGTTCAAAATCGAGCTCCCGATCCTGAACTGGAATATCTTCCACAAGTTGCTTCATATTGCTTGTCCATTTTCGCAGATTGAACCCTGCAGTCGCCAGAAGATGCCTTGCTTCATCACGTTTTCGTTTAGCCTCTTCGATCGAATCCGCACCGCTAATCAGATCATCCACGTACATGTCTTCACGGACAACCTTCGCCCCCTCCGGAAAATTTTCATTTTCGTCATCAGCCAATTTTTTTAAAGTTTTTATAGCAAGGTATGGTGCACTTGCTGTACCAAAAGTAACTGTTTTCATTTTGAAAATTTTTACAGGTGCAGTCTTTTCCTCTCTCCACATAACCAGCTGATAGTATCGGTCTGGGAAACTAACCAAAATTTGCCGATACATCTTTTCGATGTCGGCCGTAAAGGTGACTCGGTGAGTCCGCCATTTAAGAACGAGATCTATGATACTCGACTGCAATTTTGGACCCACAAGTAGACGGTCGTTGAGGGATTTCCCATCCGAAGCTTTCGCTGCTGCATCAAATACTACTCTCAGCTTGGTAGTGGAGCTAGCTTCTTTGAATACCGCATGATGAGGCAAAAAATAGTGAAATGGGGTATCCAAAACCGCATCATTTGCATCTATTTCCTCCATATGTTGGAGTTCTTCATACTCACGAATACATTTCGTGTAGTCCGCACGAAGTTTTGGATCTGACTCAAGCTTCTTTTCGAGATGGAGAAACCGTCGAAAAGCGTTTTGTCGACTCGATCCCATTGCAGGAAAAGCTTCATCCCTGAACGGCAGCTTCACTTCATAACGCCCGTCAGGTAAGCGTCTTGTATTTTTGTCAAAATGATCGTTGCACATAATATTTTCTTCAGTTTCAAGTGTCTGGAACGACAATTCTTCCATCTCCCAAAACTTCTCCAGCTGTGAGGACAAATCCGTTGTTTGGACGAAGCTTCGTATTTGCCGGGGAGGTTCCGCTTGAACTCTCCCTAACACAATCCACCCGAGATGTGTATTCTGCGCAATCGGTCCGATACCATCCTCTGGACGTCGTATCTCTGGAAGGAGTATCTCAGCGCAAACGTCACTTCCCAATAGCAGGTCAATTGGTGCAGGCTCGTAGAGATGGGGATCTGCTAACGAGAGACCTTGAAGATGGTTCCATTTGCCGGGTATCACTCGTTGGGCCGGAAGATGCCCAGTCAGCGACTTGAAAACCAAAGCCTGTACGGCAGTCTCGAACGTTGAGTGGCGGGACGCAAAACGTACTTCAACGGAGTGTTGCGAAGTGCCGCTGCTGACCAACCCCAACCCAGATACCTCGGCAATGGTACGTCGTTTTTCCAGCTTCAACAATTGCGCAGCAGCTTCAGTGATAAAAGATGTTTCGGAGCCTGTGTCAATCAGGGCTCGCAAGAGACGTAGCTTACCATCTGCTGCTCGTGCCTTGACAACTGCTGTCGCTAGAAGCACCTGGTGTGTAAAATTACGATCACCATGGGACGTGTGGCAATTAAAAGTATGTCCATTTGACTGGATCTGTTGTTGTTCCACCATTGGCTGGAACTCAGGTGCGTTTGGGTTCACGGACGCCTGATATATTTTTGGAGCAGGATTTCTCGACTGCTGTGATGTACCCGCTACAGGTTGTGGTGGTGTGTGTGTGGTGCTATTCTGTTGCTGATTTATATGTAACAGTGAATGGTGTCTTTGCTGGCAAAAATAGCAGGAACTGAAGCTGAGACAAGCTTGCACAAGATGGCCATAAGACAAGCAATTTTCACACACTTGAAGTCTGAGCACAGTCTCTCTCCGTCTTACATTGTCCATGTTCAGGAAACTTTGGCACCTCCTTAGTGTATGTTTGCCTTGATTGCACAATTTACACGACAACTGCTCTACGACGTTCTGCTTCTTAACTGGCTGCTTAACAACCTGCTTAGCGTGTAAAACTTTGGTCTTGGACGCTTGAACACGCTTCGTGCTAACTGATGGCTGCTCTTTTGCTCGGAATGCTATTTCCTTCTCTTGTTGACCTACAACTTCAAGAGTCCGGAAACGGTTGTCCAAAAACTCAGTAAATTCTTTGAAACTTGGTAGATCTTTTCTGTTTCCTAATTTCTCTTCCCACAGCTTTTGACTCGAACTAGGGAGCTTCTGGTACAGAAACCAAATTAGAACGGTGTCCCAACTATCTACCGGCACATCCATGTTTTCGAGCGCTAAAAAACACTCTCTTGTGGTATATAAGAGATCTCTTATACCTGAAGCAGTCTCACGCGTTAAGGAGGGCTGACCAAAATGGTTCTGCATTTGGATGTGGACCAGAATGCGCTTATGGTCATACCTCTCCTTCAACAGCTCCCAAGCCTTTTCATAGCTCGCTGCCTCGACCGAAAAATTTTGCAAAAATCGATTTGCATCACCAATTAAACATGATTGCAAAAAATGCAGTTTATCGATATCATCAATGGTTTTGTTATCATGTACCAGGGCCTGAAACCTATCGTGAAAGGCGCGCCAGGTGGTATACGAACCATCGAACTTCGGAAGATCAATTCGTGGAAGTCGAATCCCCGAATGCGATGATGACGCAGATGCTGAAAAATGCGAAGCACCTGTATTTGTCGGAGCTGCAATGAGTGGCGATGTTTTTTCAATTGTATCTACCAGCTCTGCTCTATACTCATGGTAAGTTTCATTTATTTGTTCGTAAACGGCCAATAACTCATCTTGCTTTAAATGTTCTTCTAGCATGCCTGCCCCTTCCTCCCCATGGTTTTCACCTTGATGTGGTGGGGGGGCTTACGTTCGATCCTCCAGCAACCCAGTTGCAGGATCGAACAACCAAGAAAACCAAACAGAGATGTCTATCGATTAACATATTATGAATATGGATAAAGTCAAAGAAGAAGTTAAAAATCGAACGGGGATATACGTTCAAGTGTCGGCAGAAGTCACGGCTGCCGGCGAGGGCTTGGTTTCGAAAGAAGCTAAGTCGCCAGTGACACTACAAAACGAAACTTATTTAAAACAAACAACAACAACAACAACAACAACAATCAAAGAAGCAGAAGATTGTGGTTCTGCCTGTAGCAGCGGTAGTGCCCGTAAGATCCATAAGGTGTTTTCTGAGTACCTTATGGATTTTGCTGACTCTGAGGACGGTGCTGTTGGAACTGACGATGGGGAGATGGCGTCTGATGAGGAAAACCGTATCCTCAATGACGACGATTATCAATCCTTCGCCAGTTCGGACAGCTCGGACGCAGACGTCACCGTGGCTGAGAACCCTGCAAAAGGTGAGAGTCAGATGCCCCCTCAAGGCGAATCTGTGGCGAAAATACTGGCGCTGCCAGATGCCAAGACTACCTCGACTCCCTATAAACAATCTGGTGCAAGTGAACCAACCGAAGTCTGCGAGGATGGCCCAGGGTCACCCAAGACCGTGATGGCTGCCTTCTCCGAAGGTCGATGCCCGTCAAACGATGGGCCAAAACCGACCCAGGAAATGAAGGTGCATCCACACAAGCAGAATAAGGTTGGGGATCTGAATCCAGATCTCAAAAGGATAGAGAATGCCAAGAGGGCCGTACGCAGGTATGGCAAGGGTGACACAAAGTTGCTTAGTCTTAGGGACTGGAAGCGTTTGAGCTGGGCTCAAAAACTTCTTGCCAAGACGGGCACTAAAAGCGTCGATTCCAAGGCAAACGACAAGAAAAGATCAAAAGAAAAATCCAATGAAGGTGCCTCTTCTTCGAAATTGGCTGGCAGTAGCCCTAAAGTGAGACCGATTAGTGGTCCTAAACACTCGAGGGTCGAGCAAACTGGCAGTCAAGGAAAGAGAAGGAGGCACAATGACTCAACGCCCCCTCCACCGGCAGCCAATAAGAAGCACAAGTCGACACACAGCGCTGGCGCAGGCACGCTAGCAGACGTTGTTGCACAAAGCCTTCAGGTGGCCGTCATAAACGAGGGGAGCCCAGAATGGCTCTTGACCAACGAGCAGTGGGCTCAGGTGGAAGTAAGGATCCTGGAGTTCATCAACACCGAGATTCTTTCTTCTACCGGTTTTGTGCCGAAATTCGGGCCGTTATCGACTGTTAAGGGCTTCAAAATTTTAACATGTAGGGACGAACCCACTCTAAAATGGCTCCAGTCAAAAATAGATGGAATAAAAGACCTGCTTGAGGGGGTAACTTTGAAAGTTGCCTCTAAAAGCAACCTCCCTACCAGACCTAAAGTCCGCATTAACGTGCCGGGCCCGCTCATCTCTAAGGAACTCTTGGAAAACCTCCTCCGGGGTCAGAACTCGAACTTCCCTAGTGGTGATTGGAAGGTTCTGGAAATGGAAGCACCCTCCAAAATTGGCCAGGAAGCCATTGTTATGCTGAATCATGACACAATGGCAATGCTTCCATCCAGAGGGTTTAAATTGATGGTGGGCATAAATGAGGTTAGGGTGCGTCCGCTTACGGCAGCCAACCTACATAACAAAAATAAAAGTAAAAATGATGAAGGTGCTACAATTAAACATCCAGCACAGTAAGTTGGCCTCGGCCACCTTAACCTCATTTTTGTCAAAAGATGATATTGATATCGCCCTTATTCAGGAGCCCTGGATCAACAGCGGCAGGATCTGCGGACTCAGGTCCAAGGATTATATCCTCTACTTTTATAAAGGGCCTACAGAAGGTAACTATCGGACATGTATAGTGGCGAAAAAATGTTTAAATCTTTTCCTCTTATCTTCCCATAGTAGTGCAGACATGACGACGGTGAAGTGCGAAAGAAAGGGGGCCCCGCCCCTGATCTTAGCCTCCGTCTACATGCCAGGTGATTCACCGGGGCCACCGCCGTCAACCGCTTTTGATGACCTCGTTACAACAACAGGTAAGAAAGGTTGGGACTTCCTAGTTGGCTGTGACGCAAATGCTCATCATCTACAATGGGGGAGTACGGACACAAATAAAAGAGGTGAGTCACTTTTTGAATTTATCATTAAAGAAAATTTGTTGATTTTAAATAAAGGTAACGAACCAACCTTCGTTACTAGAAACAGAAGAGAGGTGCTCGATGTGACACTTTCTACTAACTCCGACTCGATCGCAGTTAGTAACTGGAAGGTCGCAAGTAATGTTACATTCTCAGACCATAGAATGATAATATTCCAAATAGAGCATAAAATTGAAACTCCAAAACCCTATAGAAATCCCAGAAAAACAAACTGGGAAGCCTTCAATACAAGATTGGCCTCATCTTTGGGTCGTTATGAAAATCAACCACTGACAAATTACTCGCTGATTGAAAAGCATGTTAGTGAACTAACGTCAGCCATTATTAATGCTTTTGAAAGCTCTTGCCCCATAACCAAAGGAAAAGGCAAACTCAACCCCGTATGGTGGTCAAAAGAGCTGTCAGTCCTCAGAAAAAACTCAAGGAGGCTTTTCAACAGAGCAAAGCGTAGTAATGAACCAGCTGACTGGGATCTCTTCAAGATCAGTAAAAACATGTACAAAAATCGAACAACCTATGCAAAAAGAGCAGCCTGGCAATCATTTTGCACAGACATTGAGTCAACAAATGAAACTGCCAGGCTCAGGAAAGTAATGTCTAAGGTTCACATCCCTCCAGGCTTTTTAAAAAGACCTGATGAAACCTGGACGGACTCCTGCTCCGAAACTTTAGAGTCACTTTTAAGCACTCACTTCCCAGGATGTACTATCGATACACCTTCTGTGGACAGAGGCCCCAACATAAGTGAAATCTCTAACATAGGTACCCAAATAGTAGATAGTAGAAAGGTGGCTTGGGCCATTGACTCCTTCTCAGCATACAAGTCTCCAGGGCCTGATGGAATAATGCCAATTATGCTCCAAAGCTCTAAAGACATAATTGTTCCAATTCTAGTGGACATATTTAGGGGTTGTCTTAACATCACCTATATTCCCTCTAGTTGGAGAGAAGTCAACGTCATCTTCATACCGAAAGCTGGCAAGCCCACCCACACCAAACCGAAAGACTTCAGGCCTATAAGCCTCTCCTCTTTTCTTCTCAAGACCTTGGAAAGGCTAATTGAAACTAATATTCGCCTTAAACTGAATGATGGCGTGCTCTCGCAGGCCCAGCATGCATACATGAAGAGCAAATCTGTTGAGACGGCGCTTCATGAAGTGGTCGGCACAATCGAAAAATCAATTCATTTCAAGGAATTTGCTCTAGTAGCATTCCTCGACATAGAAGGGGCCTTTAATAATGTCGACAACAGTGCAATTCGACAAGCCCTAAACTCTATGGGTATTGATCCGATACTGATAAAGTGGATTGACTCCATGCTCCAAACGAGACTTATTAATGTGGAAATGGGCGATAGCAAGTTAAAAGTAAGGACGTGTAGGGGTACTCCACAGGGTGGAGTCTTATCTCCTCTGCTTTGGCTTCTTGTTGTCAACCAGATTTTATTAAAATTAAATCTGAGTGGTATCAAGGTCGTGGCATATGCCGATGACATTGTGTTAATGGCCTCAGGAAAATTTGCCCCTACCCTGTGCGAGCTCCTACAAACGGCCCTTAACAAGCTCAGTGATTGGGCCAGTAGCTGCGGACTTAGCGTTAACCCACAAAAGACAGAACTGGTTCTGTTTACGAGGAAACGTAATATTCCGAACATAGTCCCGCCAACCATTGACGGAATTCCGTTACAGGTTTCGGGTACTGCCAAATATCTTGGCGTTGTTCTTGATCGTAAACTAAACTGGAAAGAAAATATAAAAGAAAGAGAGAAAAAAGCCTCAATAGCTTTCTACACTTGCAGTAGAATTTTTGGTAAAAGATGGGGTCCCAGCCCCAGAACCATTCATTGGATGTACACAGCCATTATAAGGCCAATTCTTACGTACGCATGCATGGTCTGGTGGCCAGCCTTAGATAAGGAAACCAATCTTAAGACCATGACAAAAATCCAAAGAATAGCGTGTATCGGCACAACCAGTGCTATGAGAACTACACCAACGGCAGCCCTAGAAACATTCCTTTCACTAGCCCCACTCGATCTATTTACAAAAGAGATGGCGGCCAAAAGTGCTTTAAGACTTAAACAGTCTAATAACTGGAAAAGAGGCCACTACGGTCATAAAATAATAACGAACTTTACGGACATAGACACTCAAACAGACTACATCACACCACACATAGATTTCAACCCAGTGGCCATGACAGATATCCCAACAAGGGAATTCTGGAATGAAAACAGGGTCATTAATGCAAATCATGTTTCGGTGTTTACTGACGGTTCTAAAACAAAAGAGGGGGTAGGGTCAGGTATCTACTCGGTAAACCCACCTATCAACAGATCAATGAAGCTTCCAAACTTTTGCAGTGTATTCCAAGCGGAGGTGCTTGCAGTTTGCGAAGCCGCGAAATATCTAATCTCTTATGAAGTAGTCAATAGTAATATCGACATCTTCATAGATAGCCAGGCGGCCATTAGGGCCATTTCTTCAATCACTGTAAAGTCCAAACTGGTGGATCGTTGTCGGATTGAGCTTAGATCTCTAGGCACAACGAACACTGTTACCCTAAAATGGGTCCCAGGACATCGTGATATTATGGGGAATGAAATGGCAGATGAACTGGCCAAAAACGGATCATCTCTCGATCCGAGCCAGGTCGAATCTTCTATACTTGTGCCACTGGAGCAGGTAAAAAGTGAAATTCACCAGAATTTCCTCGAAGCTGCAGACGTCAGATGGTCATCAATTGACACTTGTCGGGTTTCAAGAAATTTATGGCCGAATATTTCGAAGAAAAAAACTGAATATTTACTAAAGATAAGCAGACCTCAACTATCGCTCCTAGTTGGAATCCTAACGGGACACAACTCAATGGGAACCCACATGAGGAGAATGGGCATTAGCCCATCGGACTTATGTAGAGGGTGTCAAGATGAAGAGGCGGAAGAGGGCTCATCCCATTTCCTTTGCGAATGCCCCAGCTTAGCTAGAACTAGAAAAGAAGCCCTCGGAGAATATTTTTTCGACGAAATGGGCGACATCTCTTCCTTGCCACTAAAGAATATCCTGAAATTCATTCAGAATTCAGGATGGTTCAGGGAGGCATCCCACACCTAAACTATCCCCGATCACCCACCTTCCTCATACCTACCTACCTTAATCCTGGGGAACGCAATGGATCCACGGAGATCCGAGTGAGATGTTGCGGCTTGCCGTATCATCACCCCTTCTAACCTAACCTAACCTATGCCTGCCCCTATGATAGCCTCATGGTATGACTTGGCAGTCAACAAGTCTTCATCCAATTTACACAGACGGCCTGAAGTATATGCCCTACTCTTACGTTCTCTTGGCGCTTTTTTAAAATTGGTAAGGTCTTTGATGATTTTAGCCAAAATACCTTTCTGTAGCTCACCATACTTATAATTTTTGTTATCAGTCATAATTTTAGTTAAAACGATAATAAATGTTCAAATTCAACAGGTTTGAAGAATAATGACAAGTTTACGACACATAAAAAGCAAGACTTACTGCTTTATCTGCTGCTGCTGCTGTAGGCTGCTGCTGCTGTATGCTGCTGCTGCTGTATGCTGCTGCTGCTGTATGCTGCTGAAATCTGGAGCCTCCGTTGGCGTCTTCACAGTTTATTTAGTTTCAATTTAGTTTTAAGTTTAATTAAGTTAGTTTAAGAAAAACAAATGCATGAACTTCTAATTAAACCGATAATTGTTTGTCTTAGTTTAAGTCCCGAGACTCTTTTTTCAATGAATCGTAGATTCGATTTACTTTTGAGCACTCACACTGCACACACTTTTTATAATTGTTTATTGTTCAAATAATGTTTATAGTTTGTTAAGAAACTGATTCGATAAAAGGCTCGAAGGACCAAATGTTCTCGACAAGATTTTTTATATAAAAAAATTAGGAAAAAATATAACTTGGAAAGAAATAAAACCACAACCACTTGCTTTGAAAATCGAAATTGTAATTTTATTTGGTCATAAGACCTGATGTATAGTCGAAGGTACACTCAATCATCAATTTTTTGACATATTAAAATTTTGCTGAATTGTGGATTCCATTTGATTACTCCTGATGGTGAGTTTTGATGTCGTCTAATTATAGGTCGTAATTCCTGTTTATACGTGTACATTCGTACACCAGCAAAAGGTATAGCTCAGGTTGCATTCCTAAATACCTTAGATCACGACGTGACGATAACACCATGCAAACCAAACGTAGTTCCACTCACTGATTTTCATGTAATTGATCTAAAAAAAACTTTGAGAAAAAAAAATCAATATGAAAGGCTATTAAAAGAACTGAACATCGACATATCAGATGAAAAAGCAAAACAAACCATTTTAGAAATATGTAAAGAATTTGCGGACTGCTTTCATCTAGATGGAGATACATTGACAGTGAATAACTTCTACAAACAAAGAATTTCCATGACAGATAACAATTCCGTTTATATTAAGAATTACAGGCTGCCCCATGGTAAGCTACAAGAAATCAATCAACAAGTAGATAAACTCCTTAAAGACAACACAATTGAAGCTTCGGTTAGTCCATTTGACTCACCCTTACTAGTGTTACCAAAGAAGGATTCTCAAGGAGAGAAGAAGTGGCGTTTAGTCGTAGATTTCCTCTACGGCATCTGCTCCACCTCCTCCCCGCTTCCGCACCACCCCCGCTCAGCCTCCGATCCACCCTCGCTCCGCCCCCGCTCAGCCTCCGCTCGGCATCCGCTCTGCCTCGGCTCCGCCACCGCTCCACCTACGCTCCGCCTCCGCTCAGCAACCGCTCCGCCCCCACTCAGCCTCCACTCCACCTCCGTCCGGCATCCGCTCTGCCTCTGCTCCGCTGCCACTCCACCTACGCTCCGCCTCCGCTCCGCCTCCGCTCCACCTCCTCTCAGCATCCGCTCCGCCTTCACTCGGCCTCCGCTCGGACTCCACTCAGCATCCGCTCCGCCTCCGCTCCACCTCCGCTCAGCATCCGCTCCGCCCCCACTCGGCCTCCGCTCTGCCTCCACTCGACCTCCGTCTGGCATCCATCCGCTTCGCCCCTGCTCGGCCTCCGCTGCGACTCCACTCTGCCTCCGCTCCGCCTCGGCTCCGCCCCCGCTCAGCCTCCGCTCCGCCTCCGCTCGGCGTCCGCTCGGCATCCACTCGGCATCCGCTCCACCTCCACCCCGCTTCCGCTCCGCCCCCGCTCAGCCTCCGCTCCACCCTCGCTCCGCCCCCGCTCAGCCTACGCTCGGCATCCACTCTGCCTCGGCTCCGCCACCGCTCCACCTACGCTCCGCCTCCGCTCCACCTCCGCTCCGCCTCCGCTTCGCCTCCGCTCCACCTCCTCTCAGCATCCGCTCCGCCTACACACGGCTTCCGCCGTTGCAATAATATTTTCTTCTACCAATTTTCTTTATAAGAACGGTAGCACTACCTCAGACGAGCCAAACAAAAATCATTCCGTGCAATAAAAACTAAGTAATAACCCAGCACAAGGAAAAGGGTTGCCATTCAGAAGAACAGACTTCAAAAACGAAAAAGAGATAATTTTTTAAAGAAAAAAAGGGAAGTGAGAATGTCAAGAGGTCAAAACGTATTAGAAAATCAAGAATCTCAACAAAAATATGGTCAAAAAGAGGGAGAAAAAATTAAAAAGAAAAAAAAAAGAAAAAGAGTGTCGTCTATACTAGTTTTAGTACATTTCACTATATTTTTTGTTCTTTAAAAGTTGTAGCAAAATGCTTTTACAGATATGATACTCTGACTAAATAAAACCACAAACACAAAACAAAAATTGTTTCCAAGAAGTTTTAGTTTTTGAAAATTTTCTAAAAAAAGAATCACAGTTGGCAGAGAATCACCCATATGCCTTGTATTGAGTTTGTGTATCGAAAATTCAAAATTTCGAAGCTACAATTTCGTAAACGGCTTCTTTAAAACCTATTAGAAATAGAATTTAAAATTTAATACAGGAATAAATGTTCACAGTTTCGTTAAAATTTCAAAAAAGCCACCTGAAATTCGATTTTAGAAGCATGAGCAATAAAAGCTTATAAATAGTTTCCATCAAAATTCAATGTACAGACAGGCGCACAAACTAAAAGCATTTATTTCGATGAGTTTGTCTCAGAGAAATGATTTTTAGTAATTATATTTATAGAAGTCCTGTGAGCACAAACCCAAACCAAGCATAATTTTGTTTGCTGTCAGGCGCATGCGCGATAAGCATATATTTCGATAAGCTTGTCTCAGAGCAGTTCTGTTTACTTATTTGATTTGTAGAAGTCCTGTGAACACAAGCCCGAAACAAGTATAACTTTGTTTACCGTCAGTTGTTGGCTCGAGATGCATATATTTCGATAAGTTTGTCTCAGAGAAGTAAGGTAACTAATTTTATTTGTATAAGTCTTCTGAGCACACGCCCGAAACAAGCATAACTTTGTTCACTGTCAGGCGCAAGCGCGAGAAACATATATTTCGTTTAGTTTTTCTCAGAGAAGTTCTGTTTAATTATTTGATTTGTGGAAGTCTTGTGAACACAAGCCCGAATCAAGTGTAACTTTGTTTACTCTGTCAGGCGCAGGCGCTAGAAGAATATGTTTGCATAAGTTTGTCTCAGAGAATTGGGGTACATAAATTTATTTGTAGAAGTACTGTGAGCACAAGCTTGAAACAAGCCTCCTGTTAGCACAAGCACAAACACAATTTTGTTTTTATAAGTTCATGTTCTCGTTAATGTGATATTTGGCAACTAATATTAATGTTTAAATGTAAAACAAATTAACAAAATAAAATTCACTTCGAAAAAACAAAACAGATGGCCACAACATATAATCTGGGTGGTGCATTTCATCTGGAAGCTAAATCGAAACTCCAGGCAAGCTAACTTCGGTTTCAAGTGGTTCCGATTTGAAACTGTTTAATTATATTGAAGTATAGCTCTATGGATAAGGCGCCTGACGTATAATAAGGATGTATAATAAGTGAGTGCAAAAGCCTGTATACGAAAATATTGTATGCTTTCCCAGAGCTTCTTGATCAAAACAAAAGCCTGCAATACACTTTTCTGGGAAGCTGATAACCTTTAAGATTTGCAATTTTCAAATATTGTTTGTTTTTATAAGGCTTTCAGGAAATGTATTGAGTGTCTCCAATCAGCTTGAATATGACTGTTTGAAAGCCAATCGTTTGTTTCTCTAAGACTTTAAAGAAATGTATTGAGAGTCTCTAATCAATTTGCATATGACTTTTTGAAAGCCTGTCGAGCTTCTCAAGTGGGCCAAATGTGCATTTCTATGGCCTTATAGAAACAATTTTGCTGAATCGGAAATAGCTTCGTTAGTCCCTTAGAGAAGTAAAATTGTCCCTTATAGAAGTAAAACTGAGCCTCCGCTCTGACTCCACTCCACCTCCGTCCGGCAACCACTCCGCCTCCACTCCGCCTCCACTCAGCCTCCACTCAGCCTCCTCAGCCTCCGCTCAGCCTCCGCTCATCGTCCGCTCCGCCTCCGCTCCTCCTCCGCTCAGCATCCGCTCCGCCTCCGCTCCGCCTCCGCTCGGCATCCACTCCGCCTCCACTCAACCACCGCACGGCATCCACTCCGCCTACGCTTCGCCTCCGCCTCCATCCGGCATCCACTCCAGCCACTCAGCCTCCGCTCGGCATCTGCTCCGCCTCCACTCCGCCTCCACTCGGCATCCACTCCACCTCCGCTCTGCCTCCGCTCGGCATCCACTCTGCCTCTGCTCCGCCTGCGCTCAGCCTCCACTCGGCGTACGCTTGCCGTCCGCTCCGCCTCCGCTCCACCTCCGCTCGGCATCCGCTCCGCCTCCGCTTGGCATCCGCTTAACCTGCGCTCGGCATCCAATCCGCCTCCACTCCACCTCCACACCGCCTCCGCTCCACCTCCGCTCTGCCTCCACTCTGCCTCCGCTCGGCCACCGCTCGGCCTCCACTCGGCCTCCGCTCGGCATCCACTCCGCCTCCGCTCCACACCGCCTCCGCTCGGCGTCCACTCGGCGTCCGCTCTACCTCCGCTCCGCCTCCACTCCACCTCCGTTCGGCATCCACTCCGCCTCCGCTCCGCCTCCGCTCCGCCTCCGCTCGGCGTCCGCTTGGCATCCTCTCCGCCTCCGCCTCCACTTCACCTCCGCTCCACCTCCACTAGGCATCCGCTCCGCCACCGCTCAGCCTCCGCTCCGCCTCCACTCGGCATCCGCTTTGCCTCCAATCCGCCTCCGCTCGGCATCCGCTCCGCCTCCGCTAGGCCTCCGCACCGCCTCCACTCGGCATCCACTCCGCCTCCGCTACGCCTCCGCTCGGCATCTGCTCGGCATCCGCTTCGCCTCCAATCCGCCTCCGCTACGCCTCCGCTCGGCATCCACTCCACCTCCAGTAGGCCTCCACGCCGCCTCCACTCCGCCTCCGCTCGGCGTCCGCTCCGCCTCCGCTCGGCATCCGCTCCGCCTCCGCTCGGCAACCACTCCACCTCCGCTCCGCTCCACCTCCGTCCAGCATCCACTCCGCCTCCGCTCAGCCTCCGCTCAGACTCCGCTCGGCGTCCACTCGGCATCCGCTCCGCCTCCACTCCGCCTCCGCTCGGCATCCGCTCCGCCTCCACTCCACCTCCGCTCCACCTCCGCTCCACCTCCACTCCACCTCCGCTCCACCTCTACTCGGCTACGCTCCGCCTCCGCTCAGCTTCCGCTCCGCCTCCGCTCGGCATCCGCTACGCCTCCGCTCGGCATCCGCTCCGCCTCCGCTAGGCCTCCGCGCTGCCACCACTCCACCTCCGCTCCGCCTCTGCTCGGCGTCCGCTCGGCGTCCAATCGGCAACCGCTCTGCCTGCACTCCGCGTCCGCTCCACCTCCACTCGGCGTCCGCTCGGCATCCGCTCTGCCTCCGCTCCGCATCCACTCGGCCTCCGCTACGCCTCCACTCGGCATCCGCTCCGCCTCCACTAGGCCTCCGCACCCCCTCCGCTCGCCGTGACATCGGCCTCCGCTCCACCTCCACTCAGCGTCCGCTCCTTCTCCACTCGGCGTCCGACCAGTCTCCGCTCCGCTCGGCGTCCGCTCAGCCTATGCCTCCGATCGGCATCCGCTCCGCCTCCGCTCCACCTCTGCTCCGCCTATACTCCGCCTCCGCTCGTCCTCCACTCGGCATCCGCTCCGCCTCCGCTCAGCATCCGCTCCGCCTCCGATCCGCCTCCGCTCCGCCTCCGCTTCGCCTCCACTCCGCTTCCGCTCCGCCCCGCCTCTGCTCAGCCTCCGCTCGGCCTCCGCTACGCGTCTGCTCGGCATCCGCACCGTCTCAATAAAATTCAATTCAATTCGGGGTGTAAGGAATTCACTCTACTTAGCAAATACCAAAACCATTAAGTATCAAACGAAAACTACCTTACCTTTTCGAGTTTACCTTACCTACAACAAACTAAATTGTTCGAACCGGAACATGTAACCATTTCCCTTGCATCCGATTTCCAATTTTCCCCATACCGGGAGCTATCGCTAAGATGTTTACACATCAAAAATGACATACGGACAAAATGGCATACCAGCCATTTCTTAAAATCTGCTACACTTAAAGCACCCAATGCAATTTTACTAGACAAAATGGCATGCCAGCCATTTCTTAAAATCTGCTACACTTAAAGCACCCAATGCAATTTTATTAGTTGGTGTGGATGATTTTTGAAATCCTTTGAAAATAATGAATCATGTGACGCTTCTTCACAAAAAATAAAAAAACTATTTACGAATAAAATAATACTTTTCTTGGACATGACTATTTTTCGTGTTTTGGTAGTTTGTATACCTTTTTATTTTACTATTATTAACTTAATTTATAGTTTATGACAAAATTCGTAAAATAGTCTTATCACTAGCCATATCATTCGATGAAATCTATTTATAAAATTTTGTCATAGCTATGATAGGGGCAAAATGACATACCCACCCTAACTATGGACAAAACGACATACCTTTATGGAGAACAATATTTAAATTTTAGTAATAAAAATGAATTACAAAAAGCCAACATATCGTCAATTGGAGCATTGAATCGATGAAAATAGCAGTTAAATAGGTTACACTGCATATGTGCAACCATTGGGCTCGTGAATCCTGTGCTTACGTGTCAAAAAACAGAAAGCAATTCATTTGCGAACTATGTATCTTATATGAACCCGAAGGCAAAATTTGAGGAAAAAATTGCCAAGAAACAAATTATAACTAATAAATTTATAAATTTAAGCCAAATTGAATCTTTCTAGAGCTATGGAACTAGAAAATATATCCTATGTCATTTTGCCTATATGAAGTGTGTCATTTTGTCAACCAACGAAAAGAATTTTTGTGTAGTTTTAGAAAAGTATTTTCTTTATTTTATTTGTTTGTTTTTTAAGCTTTAAAATTATTGTTAAATGTTTGCAAGGAATTAAAAAAAGAATAAATATATTTTTCTATACGATATATTTTCTAAACTATTTTTTTTTTTGATTTAAAAACTTTATAGTCATTTTGGACGTACTTCCCCTTCACTTCAAAAACAATTGAATTTGATTGCAAAATATTAAAGAATAGGTATTTTATTAACAAGACTTACTTACAAGAAGTGTAGTGAAGTGTATAAAGTTTTTAAATAAAAAAAAAATAGTTTAGAAAATATATCGTATAGAAAAATATATTTATTCTTTTTTTAATTCCTTGCAAACATTTAACAATAATTTTAAAGCTTAAAAAACAAACAATTAAAATAAAGAAAATACTTTTTTAAAACTACACAAAAATTCTTTTCGTTGATTGACAAAATGACACACTTCATATAGGCAAAATGACATAGGATATATTTTCTAGTTCCATAGCTCTAGAAAGATTCAATTTGGCTTAAATTTATAAATTTATTAGTTATAATTTGTTTCTTGGCAATTTTTTCCTCAAATTTTGCCTTCGGGTTCATATAAGATACATAGTTCGCAAATGAATTGCTTTCTGTTTTTTGACACGTAAGCACAGGATTCACGAGCCCAATGGTTGCACATATGCAGTGTAACCTATTTAACTGCTATTTTCATCGATTCAATGCTCCAATTGACGATATGTTGGCTTTTTGTAATTCATTTTTATTACTAAAATTTAAATATTGTTCTCCATAAAGGTATGTCGTTTTGTCCATAGTTAGGGTGGGTATGTCATTTTGCCCCTATCATAGCTATGACAAAATTTTATAAATAGATTTCATCGAATGATATGGCTAGTGATAAGACTATTTTACGAATTTTGTCATAAACTATAAATTAAGTTAATAATAGTAAAATAAAAAGGTATACAAACTACCAAAACACGAAAAATAGTCATGTCCAAGAAAAGTATTATTTTATTCGTAAATAGTTTTTTTATTTTTTGTGAAGAAGCGTCACATGATTCATTATTTTCAAAGGATTTCAAAAATCATCCACACCAACTAATAAAATTGCATTGGGTGCTTTAAGTGTAGCAGATTTTAAGAAATGGCTGGTATGCCATTTTGTCCGTATGTCATTTTTGATGTGTAAACATCTTAGCGATAGCTCCCGGTATGGGGAAAATTGAAAATCGGATGCAAGGGAAATGGTTACATGTTCCGGTTCGAACAATTTAGTTTGTTGTAGGTAAGGTAAACTCTTAAAGGTAAGGTAGTTTTCGTTTGATACTTAATGGTTTTGGTATTTGCTAAGTGGAGTGAATTCCTTACACCCCGAATTGAATTGAATTTTATTGAGACGGCGCGGAGGCCTAGCGGAGACGGAGCGGATGCCGAGCAGACGCGTAGCGGAGGCCGAGCGGAGGCTGAGCAGAGGCGGGGCGGAACGGAGGCGAAGCGGAGGCGGAGAGGAGGCGGAGAGGAGGCGGAGCGGATGCTGAGCGGATGCCGAGTGGAGGACGAGCGGAGGCCGAGCAGAGGCTGAGCGGAGGCGGAGCGGAGGCGGAGCGGAGGCGGAGCGGAGGCGGAGCGGAGGCGGAAGCTGAGCGGACGCTGAGTGGAGCGGAGGCTGATCGGACGCTGAGTGGAGGAGGAGCGGACGCCGAGCGTAGGTGGAGCGGAGGCCGAGTGGACGCCGAGTGGAGGCGGAGCGGAGGGGGAGCGGAGGAGGAGCGGAGGCGGCGCGGAGGCGGAGTGGAAGCCGAGCGGAGGCCGAGCGGAGGCTCAGCGGAGGCGGGTGGCGAGCGGAGGCGGAGCGGAGGTGGAGTGGATGCCGAGCAGACGCCGAGCGGAGGCGGTGCGGAGGCCTAGCGGAGGTGGAGCGTATGCCGAGTGGAGGCGGAGTGGAGGCGGAGCGGAGGCGTAGTGGAGGCGGAGCGGAGGCGGAGCGGAGCTCTAACACACGGTAACAATTAAAAGTTTCCCCGCTATCAACTACTGCAGTAATGATTTGCGAAGCCAAAATTTAAATATCATGTAGTTGCTAAGTATTGGATATCGATACGTTAAAAAATGATATGAAATGCGTTGCACTACAAAACTTCTACATTTATTTCACGAATTTCTTAAGTTTCTTACCATCCCGCTTTTGCAATCAATCATTCCGCTTTTGCAATCAAAACTAGTTGTTTTATTTTCAAAAATCGCGCGATTTTTTAAGAAACAGGATTATAAAAAACACGATTATAAGAATCGGGATTATAAAAGCGGGATTATATTAAACGTGATTATAAAAAACGGAATTTTAAAAGAGAGGATAATAAAAAGCGGGATATCGTACCCAACCCAACAAAAGTATATTGGAGAGTGGTAAGACCATGATGATAAGCATGAAAAAATCGCTTACTGTACCAAAATTCGATAAAATTGAGTTCAACAAGGATAAATTACTTTCTTATCGCTTTGAAGCCCAAATAATTTATTTGAAATCCAAAATTGATTATTAAATAATTAAAAGATGCAGTTTTATACCGAATGATTGCACGTCCGTTATTCTATCATACCAGAAAAGCGGAAAATCTCTAGTTAAACGACCAACTACACTGCCTCTCTGAACAAGGTAAGAGAGAAAACTGGTTTAGAAGTGATCTAAATGACTATAATCCAGGTTATTAAAAGTGTTGAATACCTGAAGAGCCTGAAATTAGCAAAAAAACTTCCAATCATCATCTTAATTTACAACATATGTAACACATTGTATGAAATACTTATACCAGCATCCAACTAAGCAATTGGCAACAAATATTTTTCAGGTAGACAAAAAATCAACTTTTGGACGCAGAAGGCAGGTGAAATACTATATTCACTTGTTAAGAAAGGAAAAATTGATTTTACATTTCCATCAAAGCTAAGAGAGACAAATTATGGTATTCGGTGCAGTCTCTCTTTATATCACAACTAGTTAAGATTTCTTTAACTGTAAAATGACAACGAGATTCTAAATTACCGTATTGGAAACATTCTTGCGGGAGTTTAAAGATATTTTTGGACCACTGCCGATTGTTTTTCAGCAGAACCATGGTCCAATTCATACAGCAGGTGTTAATTAATCTTGGGTGGAAAGCAAAACTAGACAGTAACTCCCCTTTCCATCCTACTTTCTAGATTTGAGGATAATTGAGAGTGTATTGGGTTGATGAAAAGCAGTGCACAAGTATATAAGAGCCAATTGTGGACATCAAACTGTCCTAGAGCATCATTTCATCAGACCTATTGAAATCTGTGTACCATTCTTTAAAGACTCGCATTTTTGGATAATTAAAAATAATGTGATTAAGAATTATTGAAATTAAAGAATCAAATAAAACGCAAAATCTTCCAAAACTTTATAATTTAATCTTTAAATATACGATCCCAAATCAATTCAAAATCAAATCAAATTTTTTACAATTTATTTTTCAAGTATTTCCTATGACCGGCTTGTTTGGTGGTTGCTACCTACAAGAAGAAAGTTTTAAATTCTTTGCATAATCATGCCCATATGCTCCACTTGCCGAAAACCAGTAATTTGCACACGTCACCAATGCAATGTATTGACGATTGCGGTTTATTGTTTTTCATCATTGCATCGGTCTCGGCAAGTACTGCATAGGCTTATGGAACGAAGAAGATGACAAAAAAAATAACTAACATAGCTGGTGCTAACAGAAACAACCGACATAGGGAAAATACATATACAATAGGGTATTAACAAAATGTTTGGCAATGTAAGAATAAATTTAAAAGTTAGAAAGAATTGAAAATTGATAAATTGAATTTAAATTATTAAATGAAATAACAAAAACTAATAAATAAATAAATAAACGGCCACTTCGTCCCTTAACATGCCGCCCCCCCTGAAGGAATTTCAGTTTGGTTATGGGGCGCATAAAAGTTCCACGTTTGGTGCGCAGTGTAACCACTCGAACGTATCCATCTTCACCTGGATGGACTTCCACAATTCGTCCTAGGGACCATTGTGACGGTGGCAGGTTGGGTTCTTTAAGAATGACAATGTCACAAACTTCAAAATTTCTCTTGGCTTCTTTCCACTTGGGCCGCTGCTGCAACGATGTGAGGTAGTCGGTTTGCCACCTTCGCCAGAAACCTTGCATCATATTCTGTAGTAGCTCCCATCTTCCTAAGCGATTTATAGGAGTTTCTAGAAAACTTGGCTCAGGAACCGCCGTGTAAGGTCTACCTATAAGGAAATGAGAAGGCGTTAGTGGATCAAGTTCGGAATCTGAAGAAACACAAAGAGGCCTAGAATTTAAAAGGGCTTCGATTTGGGCTAACAAGGTAGACATTTCTTCAAAGGTAAGAACATTATCACCAATGACACGCCGAAGGTGTTGCTTTACCAAATTAACCCCCGCTTCCCAAAGCCCACCAAAGTGAGGGCTGTGTGGAGGGATAAACTGCCAATCAATGCTTCCTCCAGCCAACATTTCTGCAACCTTTTTGTTGTGAGTTTGTGATTGCACCAGTTTACACATGTCCGATAAAATACGAGCTGCTCCTTGAAAGTTCGTACCATTATCGGAGTACATAACGCTGCGTTTACCACACCTGGCGATAAATCTTTTCAGAGCAGCCAAAAATGCATCCGTTGTCAGATCCGAGACCAATTCGAGGTGCAGCACCTTGGTTGTCATGCAGACAAACAATGAAATGTACCCTTTTGTCAGCGTTGGTTTCCTTCCTCTGGACGAACGAAGAGTAATGGGGCCAGCGTAGTCACATCCTGTATGGGCGAAGGCAAACGATGGATTCACACGGGACGATGGCAAATTTCCCATAAGCTGCGTGGAAGTATTTTTTCGATGACGAAAACACGTAACACAATCATGAACCAGTTTTCGAATAAGATTTCTGCTCCCGAGGATCCAATACTCCTGAAGAATCAAATTGAAAAGTCCAGAAACACCAATATGTAGAAAGTTCCTGTGAGCATCTTAAAGAATCAGCTGAGTTAAGGAATGATTTTTTGGCAGAATAATAGGGTGTTTTATCGCGAAGGGAACATCTCTGGCATTTGAAATTCTACCTCCGACACGCAACAAGCCGACGTCATCAACAAAAGGTGAAAGCGAACATAATTTGGACTTCTTATCAACACAACGATCAGCTTTAAGAGCATTCATGTCACCAAGGAACTCAATTTGAGACCACTTAAGACTTTTAGCAACGCGAAGCTCTGAAAGTGAAAGATATCCATATCTTCTATCTCCTTTAGGCAAACGACAAAATTTTATAAAGCGATGAATATAGCCTACTATTCTAACAAGTTTTCTCCAACTAGAAATTTTAGCGAAAGGTTTTCGAGAAAATGCTCAACTGCAACGGAGACATAAACGGTAACGCCTTTCTTTCTCTCCTCAGGAATTTCTTCTAATTCAATTTCACGATTATTTGGCCACTTATCAAAGTCCTGAGACAACCATTCTGGACCACTCCACCACATTTTGTTTTCCATCAAATCCTTAGGTGAGAGACCCCGAGAATCAGCAGGGTTATCAGATGAACAGACATGATTCCACGAAGAACGAGGCAAAGAGGACAAGATTTCCGATGTACGATTGGCTACAAACGTATTCCACTTTCGCGGGGGAGATGAAAGCCAAGACAAGACAATTTGAGGGTCACAAAACGCGGATACTCTAACTGGTTTTATATCCAAAGACGACCGAATGAGCTCTATCAATCGACACCAGAGAACAGCTCCACAAAGCTCCAGACGTGGAATCGACAACTGCTTAACTGGAGCAACACGAGTTTTCGCTGCGACCAACTGAATCTCTACATCATCTCCTGAACAACTACGACAGTAAACCACTGCAGAATAAGCCTTTTCCAAAGCATCCGAGAATCCTATTAACTCCAAGCTTTTAGAATTTTGGGTAAACCTTCGCGAAATCCTAAAATTTTTAAAATAGATTAAATTCTCCTGATACAGCTTCCATTTTTCTGCAATTTCTAAGGTCAAAGGATCTTCCCAATACATCTTCATCCTTGCGGTCCACAGCTCCTGAAACAGTATTTTCAGCAAGAAGAATTATCTAAATGAAGTGAAACAGCTTCTTTGCAGTTGATCTTGCTCAATATCTCCCAGCAATTAGAACTCCACTTGCTAAGCTCTAGACCTCCACAAGACAGCATCTCGACGATCTGCTTCTTCAGCTCTAATGTCTCCGACAACGAATCTGGAAATCTCGATGCTTTAGATGCACCCAAATTTGCCGAAACATTTTAACAATGTCAGCACAAAACACGAAACGATGAAGACGAAAACGGAAACAAACGTTTATCAAGCTACGTTGAAGCGGAGTACCTACATGCAGCATTTCATTGAGGCAACAATTTTTGGTGCCCCTATGAGAACCATCGAAGACAACGCGTGATAACGTGATAACGGCATGGTGGGGCAAATAGAAAACACTTCCCGACGTAGGTTCTATTTCATCTTCTGGAATACGCTCCATGTGTCCAAGATCTAAGTAGGTTTGCATGAACTTACAATACTCAATTTTGAGGTTCTTATCACGCGAAAACCGACGTTCCATGGCAAAAAGTCTAGACAAGGCTCCCGATATGGTATTAGCAAACCTAACATTGTCCCGTCGAAAAGGAAGTTCCACCATGTACTTGTTATCTTGTACACGAGTAAGGGTTTTTGAAAACTTTTCATCTTCCTCATCTTCACCTATTGTCAACGAAGAACCATGCGGAACCTCTTCAATATGCCAAAAGGATTTCAAAATCACATCAAGGTCAACACCTGCGTGCAATGAAATTAAAAATTTTGCCGGCAAACAACCTGTCACAACCCATCCAAAAAGTGTCTCGTGTGCGATAACCTTTCCCTCTGGATCTGAACGATGACCACTTAGAAGAATGCTCCAAGCCTGGTCAGCTCCCAAGAGCACATCAATATGACCAGGGTTCTTAAATCCTACGTCAGATAATAGAAGGTCGTTGAGGAAAGTGAAATTGCTTTCTTCGAACGAAGAAGATGGAGTTTGAGAAGTTATTTGGTTGAGAATGTATGCCTCAATTTGCATAGTATGCGAAGTAGTTCGGGATTTCAACTTTAACTCAACAGCACCCTGTGTCACCCCAGCTTCAACCGACGAAATCCCGGAAATTGGCAAACGAGCATGGGAACGATGAAGACCAAGCCTTTTCACCAAACTCACACGAACGAAACTTGAGAGCCACTATCCAATAAAACGCGCATGAGTTGAGTCTTTCCAGCTGCGTCAAACACTTTTACAACAGCTGTAGGTAATATCACCGAGGAACGCGAATCATTTTTCATATGGTTGCTCACGACGGAAGTTGAGCTCTGATGGGTAGGATCAACGACATTTGTAGAAAAAGCTGAACTAGTAGATGGATTACTGTTATCTAAGTGTACCAAGCTATGCTGACGGGAATTACATGACGTACAACGTGCTTTGACTCGACATCGATTCGATGAGTGCTTGGTACCAAGACAGTTATAGCATAAACGTTGATCTCTAGCGAAACTGCGGCGCGAATTAACCGGCATTGAAATGAATTCTGGACACTGCGGCAGATAATGTCCACCTTTACATTTCGGGCAAGAAGTATTAACTACGGCTAAACACTTACAGCAGTATTAATAAAAAACTGGTATCCGTTTCCTAACACACGTGTTAACTGGCACACGGATAGACAACTTGTCCGCTTGATAACTTTTCTTATTAAAAAAGATATGATATCTTTCCAGTATTTATCACTTCACCAAATTCACCACTTCATCAAATTATGGTGATTTTCTAATACATGTGTCACATGCATGCACTGCCTTACGAAGTGTATACTGGTAGTAGTAAACGGTGCTATCATACGCGTGCGTGTATGTGTTAAGAAGTTACCCGTTCATTATACGTGGAATCTGGCTAGTTAAAGTTATCCGTACGTTAACACACGTCACAGACTATTACGCATTTGTTAATAAGAATTACTAGTTAACAGATGTATAAACGCTAGCACGTTGTTATCCGCCGTTTATTAATATGGGGGTTAGTGTTCGTCAGATTTGACACGCGAGAGTTCTTAACACGAGTAGTTTTCGGATCACTAGTAGACATGGGTAACGCAGTGAAAATTCGTGCGCTGATACACTGACTCAAGCGCACTTCAGTGTATCAGCGAAATGCGTTAACGCAATTTGCGCCATAACGCAATTTTTTTTCTTAACTCATTTGAAACAAAATAACTCACTGACTCAATTTGCGCAACAGCGCAGCGCGGAGCGCGTCACTCTTTTGTGTGCTTTGTTGACTCAAATACAAATTTCGTACAAACTGGACTGTGTTGAAGCAAAAAAATGAATTAAAAAAAAACTAATAATAAAATAAATCAAATTTACAGTTCATGACGAAAATGTTGTTCTAAATTTGGTTTTCAATTTGTAGGGTTTGGGTGGGTCTATGGATCTTGACAGAGGTGGATTGGATTTGGACAGAGATGGGTTTGGATCTGGAAAGAGGTGGGTCTGGATCTGGACAGAGGTGGGTCTGGATCTGGACAGAGTGAGTCTGCATCTGGACAGAGGTGGGTCGGGATCTGGACAGAGGTGGGAATTTTTTTTTTGAAAAATGTATGAAATTTTTCGACTTCTTTTTTGAAAAATAAAAAAAAAAACTTTTTTTTAAATATTTTCAATCAGGGTGGTTCATAAAAAAGTGTTTTCGCACTTAAGGAAAAATTTTTTTTTTATTGTTCAAAAATTTTATATGAAGCATGTTTCGGGAAAAAAAATATTAAATCTAGTATTTTTACATTAGGGTGTACCTTACAGACGCTATCTTCCACATTTTCAAACAGAATTCAATAAAATTAGGTGTGATTGATACATGGAATAAATAATTGAAGAATAAAATATTTTCAATGGGTGCTTCATATAAAAAGTGTTTTCGCACTTTAAGGAAATTTTTTTTTATTGTACAAAAGGTTTATAAAAAAACTGAAAATATTTTTTTGAAAGTTTAGGAAAAAACGTTTTTACCAAATTTTGTATTTCTTTTAAACTGACACTTCCTAGATCACGAATATGCATATTATAAGCCGCTAGGACGCTTAGTTTAGCCGCAAATCAAGTTTAAAGGTGTAAACTTTGATACCCCTAGGACGCTTAGTTTGGCCACAAATCGCGTTTAAAGATAAAAGTCGATTTTTCGTTTAATGCGATGCATCAATTGAGCGCCAAAGTCAAGTCTTCTTGAGAAACAGTACGTAGGGTGGCGGATAAACAGTGAGGTATTATGGGGGGGGGGGTTCATGCTGCCCCCTGCAACCCCCCTGCTTGGGCACACTATAGGGATTTGAGGTGGGTGAGAGGTTGGGTGCATGCAAAGCACTTTAAGAAAAAAATATCATTCATATTTCGGAGAAAAAAAAAGTTGAGAAAGTTTAGCAGCAAAACTGAAAATATTTTTTGAAAGTTTAGGAAAAAACTTTTTTTTACCAAATTTTTTATTTCTTTTAAACTGACACTTCCCAGATCACGAATATGCACTTTATAAGTCGCTAGGACGCTTAGTTTAGCCGAAAATCAAGTTTAAAGGTGTAAACTTTGATACCCCTAGGACGCTTAGTTTAGCCACAAATCGCGTTTAAAGATAAAAGTCGATTTTTCGTATAATCCGATGCATCAATTGAAAGGCAATGTCAAGTTTTCTTGAGAAACAGTACCTAGGGCGGCGGATAAACAGTGAGGTATTATGGGGGGGGGGGGTCATGCTGCCCCCCGCAACCTCCCTGTTTGGGCTCGCTATAGGATTTGTGGTGGGTGCGGGGTTGGCTGTAAACAAAGTTATTTGCATTTAAAGAATCTGGATTTAAGGAAACAGAATTTTAACTCTCCTTTTTGGGTCCACTAAAATTAAAAAGAGACAAAAAATTTGAGTAAAGTTTTATTTTTGATTGAAATTTTCATAAAAATAAAAATTCATTGATTTTTCGAAGAAAAATTAAAAGAACGGACAAAAAAGTTTAGAAATTCTTCAACTTTTTTGTTTGTTCTTTTAATTCCCCCACCATTATACCTCACTGTTTACTTGACATTGGATCTCAATTGATGCATATACGAAAAATCGACTTTTATCTTTAAACGCGATTTGTGGCTAAACTAAGCGTCCTAGGGGCATTAAAGTTAACACCTTTAAACTTGATTTGCGGCTTAGCTAAGCGTCCTAGCGACTTATAAAATGCATATTCGTGAACTAGGAAGTGTCAGTTTAATAGAAATAAAAAAATTTGGCAAAACAAGTTTTTTCCTAAACTTTCAAAAAATATTTTTAGTTTTGCTGCTAAACTTTCTTAACTTTTTTTTCTGAAATATGAACTATATTTTTTTCTTAAAGTGCTTTGCATGCACCCAACCTCGCACCCACCCCAAATCCCTATAGTGAGCCCAAGCAGGGGGGTTGCGGGGGGCACCATGACCCCCCCCCATAATACCTCACTGTTTATCCGCCACCCTAGGTACTGTTTCTCAAGAAACATTAACATTGGCTTTCAATTGATGCATCGGATTATACGAAAAATCGACTTTTATCTTTAAACGCGATTTGTGGCTAAACTAAGCGTCCTAGGGGTATCAAAGTTTACACCTTTAAACTTGATTTGCGGCTAAACTAAGCGTCCTAGCGACTTATAAAATGCATATTCGTGATCTAGGAAGTGTCAGTTTAAAAGAAATAAAAAAATTTGGTAAAAAAAGTTTTTTCCTAAACTTTCAAAAAATATTTTCAGTTTTGCCGCTAAACTTTCTCAACTTTTTTTTTTTCTCCGAAATATGAATGATTGTTTTTTTTTAAAGTGCTTTGCATGCACCCAACCTCTCACCCACCCCAAATCCCTATAGTGAGCCCAAGCAGGGGGGTTGCAGGGGGCAGCATGACCCCCCCCCCCATAACACCTCACTGTTTATCCGCCACCCTAGGTACTGTTTCTCAAGAAGACTTGACATTGGCGCTCAATTGATGCATCGCATTAAACGAAAATTCGACTTTTATCTTTAAACGCGATTTGTGGCCAAACTAAGCGTCCTAGGGGTATCAAAGTTCACACCTTTTAACTTGATTTGCGGCTAAACTAAGCGTCCTAGCGGCTTATAATATGCATATTCGTGATCTAGGAAGTGTCAGCTTAAAAGAAATAAAAAAATTTGGTGAAAAAGTTTTTTCCTAAACTTTCAAAAAAATATTTTCAGTTTTTCCATAAACCTTTTGTACAGTAAAAATAAAAAATTTCCTTAAAGTGCGAAAACATTTTTTTTATGAAGCACCCTCGTTGAAAGTATTTTTTTCTTCAATTATTTATTCCATACATCAATCACACCTAATTTTATTGAATTCTGTTTGAAAATGTGTAAGATTGCGTTTGTAAGGTACACCTTAATGTAAAAATACTAGATTTAATATTTTTTTCCCCGAAACACGCTTCATATAAAATTTTTGAACAATAAAAAAAAAAATTTCCCTAAAGTGCGAAAACACTTTTTTATGAACCACCCTGATTGAAAATATTTTTTTCTTCAATTATTTGTTCCAAACATTAACCACACTGAGTTTTATTGAAATCTGTCTAAAAATGTGGAAGATAGCATTTATCCAAGCACTGTGAAGTGAATATACAATTTTTTTTTCGAACACATTTTGTGAGCGCTACAAAGAAATCAGCGCTTTCTCCATTTGCTTCAATGGTTTTTGTTTATGCGGCGCGTTCCTGGCGCTGCGCTAGCACTTTTCAAAAGCTCAATTCGATTATTGAGTTGATGAGTTGATGAACTGCGCTTTTGCGCTACTGCGTTACCAATTGGTGTATCAGCGCACATAACGCAGCTGCTGCTTCAACGCATTGCGCTAACGCAGCGCTGCGTTACACATGTCTAATCACTAGCTTCTAAGGCATTAGAACGTCTTTCTAGAAAATCAAGAAGGTTTTTAATTGTTGACTCTTCTAACTTTGTATTTTCTAGAGCCCAAGCCTTTTTAGTTTCTGAGTCTGTTTTATTTATCAGCAAATAAACTAGCCACCAATCCCTACCTTCCGACTTAATCGCTTCTAGCCCACGAATAACCTCATCCGCTTTATCCACTAGCTTACGTAAATGCGAACCATCTCCCAAACCAACGTTTGGTAGTTTCAAAAATTGTTGGATAAGCGCATTTATTATGTAAAGTGGCTTATCATATCGGTGTTCTAATTTCTCCCAAGCGAGCTGATAATTGGAGTCCGAAATACTAACACCGATTGAAAGCATCATCGCGTAAGACAGATTTCAAATACCTAAACTTTTGCGCACTAGAAAGTTTTGTATTGCAATCTACGGTTTGCAGAAACACGTCGCGAAAACCCGGCCATTCACGGTATTCACCAGAAAATGGTTGAATGTGCATTGGTTGCAGCTTTATATTTGTTGGATTTGTATCTCCATTATTGGAAGAAGCTACCTGCCCTAAGCTGTCTAACAATTTGGCTTGAGAAGCAACCAATTCTTTTAACGAGGGGTTTGTATCCCCATCATCAACCGGCGTAATGTCTTTGATACGCTTTAATAGAGCACACTTTGCAGTTATATATTTGGATTCTAAAATCTCAAACTCGGTTTCAGGATCAACGTTATCCTCTTCCACATGGAATTCAAAAAGAGCCGATTGAGAATCGCAAATGTCTTTAAAAGCTTTTTCCAATCTCTCTAACCGCAGATTCAACTCTAAAATATTCACATTTCCCGGAATGTTCTGCGCAAAGGTAAAAACTCTGTTTATAGACCCTTTGTAATGTCCGCGAGCTTGCTTTAAAACTTCCATTTCAATAAAAATACCGCTAGCAATTCAAATACTGAGCACGAGTTTTTCAACCGGGAATGAACACCCTGAGGACGATTAAGTCAGCCGACTTTTAATTTCAATTTTTTGACATGTAATTTATATATCTATAATTTGTTAAACTTAAGACATTGTGTAACGTTAGGCCACCTATGTGCCAACAAATGTAAATTTATCATAGTATCATATTAGTTATAAGCCAGATTGTATATATTATGTTCAATAAAAGAAATTGAAAATTGAATTGAACACGAGTTTTTCAAGAGTCTAAAACACTCCGCACAATTCACATAATAAAAGCCAAAGATTACACCAACAAAATCAACAGACAGGTTCAACAACAGCAGCAGCAAATCGAGTCCCAAAAAAAAGCATCCATAAAACAGCACAGACGAGCACCAGGCAAAACTCAGATTTTTGCTTTATACTTATCTGTGTATAGGAATCCAAGGTCTAGCAAACCACCAACCAGAAGAAAACGAAAAGCTGATTCAAAATATCCAAGGCGTAGAAGGACCAACTTTGATTAAGAATGATTGAAACTAAGGAATCAAATAAAACGCAAAATCTTCCAAAACTTTATAATTTAATCTTTAATTATACGATCCCAAATCAATTCAAAATCAAATCAAATTTTTTACAATTTACTTTACAAGTATTTCCTATGACCGGCTGGTTTGGTGGTTGCTACAAGAAGAAAGTTTTAAATTCTTCGCATAATCATGCCAACCCATATGCTCCACTTGCCGAAAACCATCAGTAATTTGCACACGTCACCAATGCAATGTATCGACGATTGCGGTTTATTGTTTTTCATCATTGCAACGGTCTCGGCAAGTACTGCATAGGCATTGTATATCCAATCTATAGTATTCTCATGAAACACGATTTTGTAGGTAGACATTTGGTCGATAGGTTCGCTGTGATCGCCTTACCGAGATCCCTTAACAAAAATTAGTATTACATTTGGACGCATAGATGGCCACGAGCTTTTTTTCTTCATGAGAGTACTATAGAATTTATTATACAATGGCATAGGCTTATGGAACGACATAGGGAATATACATATACAATAGGGTATTAACAAAATGTTTGGCAATGCAAGAAAAAATTTAAAAGTTAGAAAGAATTGAAAATTGATAAATTGAATTTAAATTATTAAATGAAATAACAAAAACTAATAAATAAATAAATAAACGGCCGCTTCGTTCCTTAACATAATGGAAGCAATAAATAGCACTGATATAATTTGTTCAAATGCAAAAACTAAATAAAAATGTTTTCCTTTAAAAAATAACTCGATTAGTTGCTATTTTAACTGATATAAACACGGTGAGGCTTTTCCAATGTTACAAAAAAAAAAACGTTAATTTTAGTGACAGCGAACCAAATAAGCTGAAAAAACGGTGACGTGAAATAACACCAAACGAAATATAGCCAAATTTTGAATTTGGCCTTATTTCCATCTCGAAAACGAAATAACGCCAAATTGGTATTATTTCTTATGCCCGATGGAAATAACACCAAAAAAATAATCGAAATAAAACCAAATCTATCGCAAGCAGTTTTTTGGCTTTATTGCAATGCGAAAACAGAATTAAGGCCAAATATTTCTTGAGAATCGTTATTTCGGCTATATTATTCAAAGTTTCATAAAATACAGATTCTTTAAATGCAAAAGAAATTTTGCATTCACCCAACCTCGCACCCACTCCAAATCCTATATCGAGCCCAAGCAGGGGGGTTGCAGGGGGGCAGCATGCCCCCCCATACATACCTCACTGCTTATTCGTGAATTTTAAAATTTCACAAACCAAATAAAGGAGAGGATTTATTAGGTTTGTGAAACTTAAAAATACGCGAATAAACAGTGAGGTATGTATGGGGGGGCATGCTGCCCCCCTGCAACCCCCCTGCTTGCGCTCACTATAGGATTTGGGGTGGGTGCGAGGTGAGTGTATGCAAAGTTTCTTTTGCATTGTAATAATCTGGAAACTTCGAATTTATTCTACCAATACACTTCTTTTCAATACTCTCCTTATGTCAGGAAAAAAAAATTCAGTTTCGGCAGAATTGTTTGAAAATATGAAATAAGTTGAAAACGAAATAAGGCCAAATTGGTCTTATTTCGGTTTCATTAATGAAATAAAACCAAATTTAAAATTTGGTCTTATTTCGTTTTTGAAAACGTTATAAGACCAAATTTTTTAATTTCGGCTTTATTTCGTTTGGCGTTATTTCACGTCACCTGAAAAAACTCCACTAGCTTGTAGAAATCATTTAAAACTTAACTTAATCTCAGGAAGGCTGTCTCATCTTATGATTCAATACACAATTCCGTATGTTTACATTAAAAAGTGCCAAAAATAGTTAATTTTAATAATAAATATAAGTGAGGCTATCCAAATGTTACGGACTGTATATCGATACCTTCCCGTAAGAATGTATTGATCGACATTTAAAAAAAAAAAAATAAAGGCATCAAAAAACTCTTATTCAGTTATTTACTTATTTGTATTTGTATTTGTATTTGATGGAATAAAAACAATTGGCATAGGATTTTCTCTTTATTAGAACAAAATACACAAATAAATAACTAAGTAAGAGGCTTTTAAAATTTTTATTTAAAATTTTGAAAATGTCGCTTAATCCATTATTACGGGAAGGTATCGATATAACACAAAATGTAAAATCAAAAATCATACCTATTTTAACGATGAGCAAGGAGTTAGGCACGATAGACAAATAGTTAAGAAAAATACAAATACAAAAATTCAATACAAAATATTAAATTCGATAGGAATTATACTGGAAGAAATTATTCAAATAGAAAAAAAATAATAAAACAAATAGGATATTAATACACCCTCGATTCTTAAAACTAATTATATTTTTTTTCCTCTTTTTTGCTACATTTTTATTTCAGAGAAAAAAAAATAAGATCGCATATATTTTGGCCATCGTCGGCTTTTTAAATTGCCAGGCATATATTTACGTCGAAAAAATTGTGGAAGAACACGGTTTCCTTAAATTTAGGAACGAGTCGGTAAAAGTAATAAATAAAACAACTAAAATTTTACACTATATACCTACATAGATTTAAAGCAATATGATAGAATAAAATAGTCTTAGAGCTAGCAACATATTTTTGACGAGAGAGGAAACCAGACGATATTAATGTTACAGGTAGTCCTGGCGATGGTGATAACGAATATGTTCGTCTGCCAGCACGTAGTGGTCCCGTTTACGAGAAAAACTGCATCAAAAGTACAACTTTTTGCAAAATTGAATTAGTGAGGGAAACCACTTCAAACGTAATATTTCCTAAAGTCCTCAACTCACTGTTTACAAATATGGTTACGACAGACGTCTAAGTGGCCCCAAAACCCCCGACAGACGTCCTAAAAAATGCTACTTTTTCACTTTTTTATAATTTTAGGTAACCACTTGAAATATATCTCAAATGAAAGGTCTTGACTCCCTGGTTACGAATATGTGCGTGGAAGACGTCTAAGTGGCCCCAAAACCCCCGAGCGTCGCGGTTTTATTTGTAGGTATATAATTTGTATTATAACTTATGTAACACCTCAAAGTATTGGAATTGATAGCTCTGGACTCTCAGAGCATACATTTATAACATAAACACTATTTGAGTTCTATCAATTTGCTGGAAAGCGTGGTAAAATTCGCGATCTGTGTTTCTTGATTGGGTTGTTACAGGAAACCACTTTAAATCAAAATAGCAGTGGTTTGAATCGACTGAAATTAAAATGTAAGCGACAATCATGAAAGTGACCACAAACTCATCACAAGCGCGATTTAAGTCACGGACTGTTTCTTTTTATTATTTTAATTGTATATTAGACTTATTTTCTTGAAATTATCTCAATTGAAGGGCAAACATTTTGAGTTACGCCAAGCTGTTTTATGCATTGAATAATTTAGCTGCTTACTTTTTTGGATTAAATTATCCAACCAAACTACGGAAGATGGAGAGTAAAATTCGTAGACAATTTATTAAAAATAGGTGAAACGCATCCCGAATAGCTGGAAACAATAAAAAAAAATGTGGATTTGGCGTCAAAAGGACAAAAAAAAGCTTTTCAATGTCATTTATTGATCTGACCTTAGAGCAGACCATCAACGCAGACGCAGCAAAAAGACTTACAGGTGTGTCAATAAATTCGATATCTGCAAGGCTTAAATGGGCACAGACACATTCTCCCAGAACGGAAAACTTAATGTCATTAGGCGTTTTTCTTTTTTAACTCAGAAAAGAGCTCTGAACAGAGTCGGAGCATGTCGAGCACGTTCTGAACATCACCTGAGCAAGTTTGTTCTGAGCACCCTGAACCATTTTTGAAACACACCTGAACACTAGCTGTCAAATGCTATGTGCTCAGCATTGAACTCTGTCTGCTCAGTCATTTTATTCTGAGCTCATAGAGTGCGCTCTGAACAAACTCAGAACACACTCAGAACGAAAAAAGAAACACAGATATATAGCTCTGAACGCTCAGAGCTAAAAAAGAAACACAATTTTTTGTTTGACAGTTCAGGCTCTGCTCTGAGTTAAAAAAGAAAAACCCCTATTGTATTCTAAACTTGGAATGACCGTTAACGATGACGTAAGTCGCGATCTTCGACCAGGTGAAATATAGAGTGCTACAGACAAACTAAACAGAATAAAGGATGAAATCGAGAAATTTTATAACCCTTTTACGGAAACACATTACACAAACAATCTTTTTAATATTTGTACGGGCAAATATGTCTCAAAACAAACAGAGAGCTTTTTGTTGAGCGTAAGAGAAAAAGGATCTTACAAAAGGGAAGTTTTTATCCGAGAGTGTCAGAAGGATCCTACAAGGTTTGAAAAGCCAATCTCAAGGCCTAAATAAAAAACTTTGCATCTGAGTACCAAATTACGAAAAATGTGGGAAAAGAAAAGATTTCTGAAATAAAGATGTTGGAAGAATTTTGTTCCTGGCAACTGAGAACTGTATAAGCATTGAAGAAGTTTTTAAATATTCACTCATATCAGTTCCGCAGGCATTTGGTCACCTAGACGGGTCAATGGTAAAAACGGACAAATCAGCTTTCTTTAAACACCTAGAAAAGAAAGTGTTAAGCAGCCATCCCAAAAAAGTTGACGCAATCATCATTGATGGTTTCTTTCTTATGCATACTTTAGGAGAGTTACCTCTCACGTATGGTAACATAGCTTCTTAAAATTTAATAAAATATTGCAAAATGCAGGCACAAAATATTCATATGGTCTTTGATAAAATAATAACCCCTTCGATAAAAGACATTGATAGGGAAAGAAGAAGCAGCTCACAAAATGATACTGAGTATTGTGTATTAGCATTGTATATAAATTCTATAGTATTCTCATTAAGAAAAAAATGTAATCCTAATTTTTGTTAAGGGATCTCGGTAAGGTGATCACAGTGAACCTATCGACCAAATGTCAACCTACAAAATCGTGTTTCATGAGAATACTATCACAACAAAAACATAAATGTTAAAAAAGGAGCCAAGTTCTTATGTGTAAAAGAAACCTGTGCGTAAAAAGTCAGCCAAAAAAAGTTATGAGATCTTAATATATGCCAAGTTTTAAGATCATGAAGTTTAATATAAAATATCTTAAGTAGAGTAATATTGAAACAATTGCAAATCATGACAGAAATTTGGTAATTAATGATTACTGATTAAAATTTTGTGATTAAGTAAGTATTTAAGAGAAAACTTGCCAAGTAAATCAACCAAATTTTAATCATTATTTACCAAATTTCTGTCATGATTTGGAATTGTTTCGATATTACTCTACTTAAAATATTTTATATTAAACTTCATGATCTTAAAACTTGGCATATATTAAGATCTCATTACTTTTTTTGGCTGACTGTTTACGCACAGGTTTCTTTTACACATAAGAACTTGGCTCCTTTTTTAACATTTATGTTTTTGTTGTGATTTCACTCCTTTTTGCAAAGATTTAATTTTCCAGTTGAAAGTCAAGCCCTACCGCTCTACAAAGTTTCATAATTCTACGACAACCGAAAATGCTCCATACAAATAATAGCCATTCTGATAAAGTGGGTGGATGGCACCCGCCCTGAATGGACAATTCCAAATTTTCGATTTTTTCCTTCCTAGGTACTTCAAGTCCTACCGATCTACCAATTTTCATCGTTCTAATATAATCGGAAGAGCTCCATATACTTTATAAGAATTTTTAAGAATGTGGGTGGATGCCACGCCCCCTGAATGCAAAATTCCAATTTTTCAATTTTTCTTTCTAAGTACTTTAAGCCCTACCGACCTACCAATTTTTATCGTTCTACAACAATCGGAAGTGCTTCATATAGTTTATAAGAATTTTTCAGAATGTGGGTCGATGCCACGCCCCCTGAACTGAAACTTCCAATTTTTCGATTTTTTTCTTTTGAGTACTTCAAGGCATACCGACCTACCAATTTTCATCGTTCTACAACAATCGGAAGTGCTTCATATAGTTTATAAGAATTTTTGAGAATGTGGGTGGATGCCACGCCCCCTGAACTGAAACTTCCAATTTTTCGATTTTTTTTCTTCTAAGTACTTCAACGCCTACCGAACTACCAATTTTCATCGTTCTACAACAATCGGAAGTGCTCCCTATAATTTATAAGAATTTTTAAGAATTTTTAAGAATGTGGGTGGATACCATGCCCCCTGAATGCATAATTCCAATTTTTCAATTTTTTTCTTTCTAAATACCTTAAGGCCTACCGACCTACCAATTTTCATCGTTCTACAACAATCGGAAGTGCTCCATATAATTTATAAGAATTTTTTAGAGTGTGGGTGGATGCCACGCCCCCTGTATGGAAAATTCCAATTTTTCAATTTTTTTCTTTCTAAGTAACTCAATTCCTACCGACTTACCAATTTTCATTGTTCTACAACAATCGGAAAGGCTCCATATAGTTTATAGAATATTTAAGAAAGTGGGTGGATGCCACGCCCCCTGAATAGAAAATTGCAGATTTTCGATTTTTTCCTTTGTATGTACCACAAGGCCTACCGTTGTGCGAAATTTCAAGTTTCTACGATGTCGGGAAGTGCTCCATAATTTTGATGATCTGTCAGTGAGTCAGTGAGTAAGTGAGTCAGTGAGTCAGTGAGTCAGTCAGTTACGGTTTTTGCGATTTTTGAAGTCCTATATCTTAGGAACTACTAATGCTAGAGAGTTGAAATTTGGTGAGCCACCTGTGTTTGATCAGTTCAGCAAATACTGCGAATTTGAAGTTTCTGACTTTATTGGTACTGAAGTTAGAGGGGGGTTGAAAATCGCCTGAGTTTGTTCCTGTAAAAAGGGTGTAGTGCCGCGAACTTGGCTGGGCACTACCGTGCCCTTTGATAGAGTGGATATACAATGGTATTAGGAGACAATCAGTATCGCCCTGCTGAATTTATAAAGGTTTTGAGAAATAGTTCTTTTAAAAAAGGTTAAACGAGTTCCATGTTGAAGAGTGGAAAAAAGAAAAATATTCCCAAATAATGCAAGACAAACAAATTTTTGTAACTTGTGAAAAAAAATTGTTTTTGATGTGTAAACATCTTAGCGATTGCTCCCGGTATGGGTAAAATTGAAAATCGGATGTAACGGAAATGCGGTTCGAACAATTTTGTTTGTTTTAGGTAAGGTAAACTCGAATAGGTAAGGTAGTTTTCGTTTGATACTTAATGGTTTTGGTATTTGCTAAGTGGAGTGAATTCCTTACACCCCGAAATGAATTGAATTTTATTGAGACTTTAGAAAAATTACACTGTTTACAATTCAAAAATTAATTTCTTAGCAAAGCTATGTATATACTGCGGCTATAGAGTATTGCCTGATTTATCGAGTTACAAAGGTTGCCTCGTGGCTGTCAATTAAATGTTTTATTTGCCTGCTCAAGGGAAATATGTATTTCGGTTATGTGTTGGCTTATGGGTGCAACGGTTATATACATATATACAGATTCTTACAAATAATTTAAAACTAATAAAATACAATTACACCAGAGAATACATAATATACATGTATATACTATTAAATCGAGTTTGAGCGAGTGCGCTCATAAGCAATTGATTGTGTAGAAGACACATGAAAGAAATGTTCTTTTTAGAGCGAGAGCGCTCTATATGATTTTTAATAGAAACGTAGTTCTTAATGCACGTGTGATTTTAACATACAACAAATTTGTTTTCTGACGATTACGTATAAAATTTAAAACAGTTAATTGTAGACAGTGAGAAATTAAGATGAAGTAGTTATTCTTATATATAAAAATCAATCGTTGTGCGTTAGTCCTGCAAAAACTTGAAAACGGCTGAACTGATTTGGATGGTTCTTTTTGGGAAATGTTTGGTATGAACCGGTGGGTGTTTAAATGAAGTTTGGTTCAAATCGGTATTGTGGTTTGCTAGCAACGTGTAACAACACACTCTGAGTATCTGTTTTATATAAAAAAATAAAATATGTATATCAATTGAGTTTGAAAATAAAAATTTTGAAATTTATTTTGACAATATATGTATGTATGTTCATTATGTATATATTATGTGTAAACATTAAATAAATAAATAAATAAAAATAATAATAGAGATGTGCAAGCCTACTCTGCCTTACGAAGTTAACATAAGCGTCAATCACCGCCATCAACATCGTCACAAATCTTTGATAATACAGGTATGTAGGTACGTTCTTTGAGTGTCCAGCATGGCTACCTTCTTCTTCTTATCCAAGATTCGATCCGTTAATTATAAATTTAGAGTTGGAAGTTAATTTCCAATTTAGTTTACTCTGCGGAAGTAAATATATATCTTGGTCAGGTAGGTAGTTTTACCAACTCTATTCTGGCTGCCCACGAATTTGGACGTAACAAACAGCCAACACGAGAATCCTGAAGAGTCAACCCAATATCACAAGACAGTGGGCTATAATGAGGGGTTGGTCTTGTGTTCCAGTGGTTTTCTTCAAGTTCTTCGACCCGAGTGAAGCAGGGACGATAACCCTTGATATGAAATGGTTAGACAGTTCATTGGGTTGGGAACAGTTCTTCTTAAATCATGCCTTAACCTACTGTAGTTAGCCTTTAGAAAAAAGTGTTTCAGAATGAATTCTGTATTTAAACTTACCAAGAAATCTAGCAACTGATCTGTGTATTTCTTTACAACCTTTAGTTCTAACTTTACAAGCACGTTGTTCGGGAGCCATCGCAAGAAGCTCCACTTTTAGAGCACTCATGATAAACAATGGTCAATGGTTCTTCAATAAAGAAGGTCCTAAAGTCTGAACATCAAATAGTGCTCCAATTCGGCTCGATATAATAAAACACTCGAATACGGCATTAGATTATTCTAGGTAGGACCGGTTTAGTACAAACGTGGTTCAATTTTTGATGTGTGGTTTAGTAGCGTACCTATGGCTAGAGATGGCCTGATAAGTTGAAATGAGAGGAAAATGGTAGAAAACTTATATAAGTTTATAATGTCAAAAACGGTATTAGTGCACTGTACAGGATATTGTTTACTATACAAAATGGTAGTTTAGGGAACAATAACCGCATTTTGAGTGTAATTTCAGTGGTATAATTAATTGAACGACATCGTCTTAGACAATAAACAATGAAAGTACTTTTGAGCTTTGAGTCTTTTTATTTTCACAAAGAAAAAAAATATTTTTAACAGTTTCAAGCAACCTTCCTTAGTCTAAAAGATTTTTTCGGAAATTTAATTAAAATAGCTCAATCATTTCACACAAAACCAGTTACAAAAGGCAGCAATGGGATCGGGTACCTAACCTTCTTTGTTGTTGTTTGTTAACCTCATTGTAAATCTTAGAAACCGATTTTAAAAATTTTGTTTGTGTTTGAAGGTTTAAAGCTTGTAAATGGCTCAATATTTTTCAAATTCTAGCTCTTAATGATGTGAAAAGAGGTGAAAAAAAGGTATACATATTTAAATTTTTGTTTAGTTGAATTAGAGGATGGTTTGCTCTAAACCATGTTTTTAAAATGTTGGATATTTATAGGTTTAAATGAGAACAAAATTTAATACTATTATTTAGCTATTAGTGCTTAGTATTTTCCAAATTATAATCAAAATTAAAAACTGCACAGCCTACATATGCAGTTTTAAACTATGAACAAATATTTTTTTATTGCGAAAAAAGTCCATATCTGTTTCAGTAATTATAACGTATGGATAAGTGAGCTAACTGTTCGATATTGATACAGACAGTAGATTGAATGTTCTCTATTCCCTATTAATTTGGTTTGACTTTCAAATTAGTTGTCTGTGTATGCCTATGCATATCTTCAATTAGTGTTACTGATGTTATTGAGTAGTTTTCTTTGAGAACATTGTATACGTTAATTAAGTGGCCAATAATTAATTAACGTTTCGCAAAATTTAAAAAAAGGTAATTTATATGAAAAAACAAACGTTTTTCTTCACTTCTATTTCTTGCTTTTTTCTGAGCAAGTTTGTAATGAAACTTAGATTTTTGTATCCATAATAAATAAATGGAAAATATTTTGAATACAAAAGTATTTCAAAAGTTTATCGCTCCAAAAAGTTACTAGGACTGAGAATTTGATGTGTTTAATGAAAAATTGTTGAAGACCTTGAAAAAACTTTCTAAGCTTATAATATAAACATACATAAATAATAATATAAAAATATTTAAAAGTGGCCGTCTAAAGCTACCGTCACATCAATTCTAGGTGGTACGAAGTTCACCGGGTCAGCTAGTATTGTATAAATATACGATTGCACAGATAGAATAAGACACTGTTGATTGTTGAAGCTGGAGCGGTTGTTAAGTAGACAGGATCTCCTTGGTCAGTTTTCTCGGTAAACGTGTAACGTTGGCCTCTTGCTGGAGTCGAATCGGCAGAAGAAGTTGCTTATGCAGGAACTAATAGCTCAGTTGCTTTGGGATGGAGCATGGAGGTGGACCATTTTATCGGTAAATGGCAAACGGGAGCCGGGGGTCCGTTTTATCGGTAAACAGGTAACGGACTTATATTATTTAAAATAATTTACAGTTGCTGTTTTATAAAAAACTATGGGAGGTTGTGCTGAGCACAACCTTCCTCTTTCGCGAACTAAATCCAAACCTCCTTACACCCCGACTCCACAGTAGATAAATGTCTCTCAGAATGCTCATCTTAACATGAAATATCTAATGGAGTCATTCAGTTTCACCTCTTGATTGGATGTCAGAGATATTTCTCTGCAATTTTATTTTGACAGAGAAATCTGACATACATTTTGACAGATGAAGATTTTGTTGCTTTTTTTTCTAGAAATTTAATTTTTTGTGTCATTATTTTGTATCCTTATGCCGGGCTTACACGATTCGAAAACTGGCTGTATAATGACTGTATCGAACTGCATGAGTATTGAAGCTCTGCAGTCGATGTATAGAGCTTATTATATAAACTTATATAAAAGTCTTCGTTAAACTTAACGAAGACCTAGAATATTCTGAGAATTGTATAACGAAAGTTAGTCTTAGAGAAGGAGCCAACCGAGACGGTTGGCAAATGTGAAGGATTTAAATAAAGAGTGGTTTTTTGTCATATCGATTTTTCCACTATAAATCAATTGTTTTATTTATTCGGACGGTTCACTTGACTCGCTTAAATAAGCTAAAATTCCACTGTGCTACGATACATTTGGTCCGTGTCGAGCCGGATAGTTCTAGTGCCGGTAAGAGCTCGTTTTAAAAAAAAAAAAAAAAATTTTGTTTTTAACAAAGTGCATTGTGATTGTGAGTGGGCAGGATCGTCTCGATTTATTACGAGTACGAAATTGTGATGGTGAAATGTGCTACGATGCAAACCACGTAGTCACAAAATAATTTGAAAATATGTGAAGGAATCATGTTACGACATGATATGAGCAAGTAATTGCATGCCGCCAGCAGGCAATGCAAAAAACGGTACCAAAGTTCTATTAATAGCCACTGGCTATGTAGACAAACGAGCATGTAAGTAGCGAGAATATTATCTGTTGTCTTTTCTTTTTTTTCTTCAAAAGAAATAGAAGTGACCGATACACACGAGCAGGAATCAAGAGAAGGTAAGAAAGTGTGTGTTTTCGCCACGGCAATAATACATACAATACACGAGAGAAGGTTTGAGCGAATACATCCACAAGTAGCCAGCTGCGCAAATTGCGCGTCGGCTACGAGAGAAACAAGTTGCGTCATTCGAAAGTTGGATGTGTTCACGAGCGGTAATACGATTCATTTAGAGATCTTTTTAAGCGAAAATTACGAAAAAGAAAAAAACTGAGACGGACAAAATTAAATTGTGAAGGAAAAAAGCGAAAATTTCTAAAAACTGAGACGGAGAAAATTAAATTGTGAAGGAAAAAAGCGAAAATTACTAAAAAACTAAGAGCTGAGACGGAAAAAATTTATTTGTGAAGGAAAAAACAAATTTCAAATATTTTTTTAGGTAAGAAAAGGAGTACAGTCCACAGAGATGGTATAAGTGAAGTGATTGTGATGGATGAATGTGTTGTTGTGTTTAAAAATATTATCTAGCGAAGGAAAAAGATCCCGTTTGCCTCTTTTTTTGGTTACGAGAAGGCTAAGCCGGTGCATAAATAAAATATATTACCTTTTTTCAGTGCGTCGACACCAACATTGTGCAGATTTTTATTTTTATTTATCTACCTCGTTTAATTTGTTTTTTTTTTCTTCTTCATTAAAGTGTTGAAGTAAATAAAAGTGATGGTGTGAAGGGGTAATGTGCATGAGGCATGTATCTGTTGTTAATTTTCAGATGACGAAGGAAATACATAAGCATGATGAGTGTGCGTGATCACTTGCTTGTGCGAGATACACATTTTCGTTTACATATTTTTTGCAGGGTATATACCATGCCGAAGGAGAGAATGCATGGAGATGGAATTGAGTGTGCGCTTGTAGAATAATATTACATAATAAATTTTATGAGTGAATTGTTGTTGCCGTTGTGTTGTGTTATGGGGGTTGAAATGTCTATTTATATTTTCAGGTTCTTGCGTGTAGTTTTTTTTTTTGTCATCTTTTCTTTTCTCACCAAGATATTTGTCGAGACAATGAGCGAGGGATGGAGACACTTGAGCACAATTGTGCAGTTGTCATTTAAATTGTGAAATGTGAGAAGGAAAAAACATATGTCGAGACAAATTGAGCATGGGATGGAGGAATTCAAAGCACTTGTGTGTGAATTCTTATAATAAATTGTGAAGGGGAAAGAGTGCAGGTGGAACTCAAATTACTATTTATGTATGAGTTACCAAATTAAGAGAGAGCTAGAGGCAATTGAGTGCAAATGCGCCAATTACCACATATGTTACAATATTTAAAAAAAAAAAAAGGAAAAGAGGACAGAGCGAGGGCAGGAGTGAAGGGAAAAACTTAAAAAACCACAATTTGAGTTTTTCATGAAAAGAGAAGGATGCTTGCAAGCAGAAGGAATATCAGAAGGAATATGAGAAGGAATATGGGAAGGAATAAATATGAGAAGGAAATTTAATATGTGCCTCAAGATTGCTAAGTGACCTCATTATTAAAGAGAGAAGGAATAAAATGAATTTGTTGAGCAAGTTGAAACATAAATCTGTTTCGAGTGATGGTTGAATTTAAAAGAGAGTAACGTAAATTTTTTTGAATTGAGATTTGGGCTTGGAATCGAAACAGATTTTTTTTTTTCTGTTTTGAATTAAGATTTTATGAGGTCATTAGCAAGAAATTGATTACAAGAGGGCAGGTTTTGAAGTACTCATTGAACAAAAAGTGAGAATATAAAGGTGTGAATACATGAAAATTATCTAACAGCAACAAGCAACAACAATTTACCAATTTATTTAACTTATGAATTATATTTACTATATTACATTACCATTTATTACCTTTTTTGCATACTGGGAAATAATAGTACCTACTGCAAACTACCTTATTATATTATATCACATTTTTATTTTTATTTTTTTTCTTTGCATACTGGGAAATAACAGTACCTACTGCAAATTATTTCCATATTTATATTATTACTTTTCTTTTCTGCGTAATGGGGAACAATAATTCCTACTGCAATCTATATCCAACTTATAATATTTTGACAGGTATTAAATAGCAATTCAACGTTTCTAACGCTATTCGATTTTATTGTGCCTTTTCAGAGCATAGAATTTGAGCAGGATTTGAGAAGGAAGACAAATACATTGAGAAGGAAAATAAATACTGAGAAGGAAGATAAATACATTGAGAAGGAAAATAAACATATTGAGAAGGAAATAAAATATTGAGAAGGAAAAACTAACAGAAAGGAGCAGGAATTATGGCTGAAGAACGGTCAATAAACTACAAATATGTCCTGGATGCAGGCATATTTTCCGTGTGCAGGATGTTAGCCTACGTACAATCCAAGGATTTTGAGGATTGTACCTTGGAAACTGCGAAGGTGAGACTGGAGGCGTTGCAAGATGCCTGGTCGCAAGTGCGATCAAGTGAAGGGCAGATTGCGATGGCAGATGACATAGAGGTCAACGCGAATATGCATCGCAGGGTAGCGGAAACTGAAACACATTATTTCACTAGCCGTGCAGCCTTGCAGGAGCAAATTACCAAAAAGACTCCAGGTGAAGGAAGAGAAGGACGACCGATCGAGGTGCAGGTGAGCATTCCCTTTGCCCAGCACGATGTCAAGAACACCTGGGGCACCTTCGACGGCGAGATCACTAAGTGGCAGGGATTTCGAGACCGCTTCACAGCTGCGGTTCACGAAAATGACAAGATAGTTCCATCCTACAAGTTCGCCTATCTAAAAAGATCGCTCTCCGGTAAGGCAGCCAAAACTCTGGGCGAATGGGAGCTGACAGACAAGAACTACAATGAGGCGTGGATGCGAATGAACGAAATCTATACAAAGAAATACGCTACGTGCCGAGAACTTTTGCGTCACTTCTTCGAGCTTCCGACCTTGCAGGGAGTTCCAAGGGCAGAGGAGCTGCAGAGAATGTCTAATACCACACATGAGACATTGCGACAGCTAGCGGCGCAGGGAGTTCCCACTGAGCAATGGGACATGATAGTGATTCATGTGTTGCATGAAAAGCTAGATCGTGAGACGGCCTGTAAGTGGGAGGAGACGCGTGCTTCTGAAGAACCCACAGCGAAGGAATTCTGCGTCTTTTTAGACAAAAGAGCAGAAGCATTGGAAGGAGCAATAAAGAGCAGGAATCAGATGCAAGCGACAACTTCGCATCTGGCGAGAATGGCAGTGAGCAGGAACAGCAATGACAGAGCTAGAAGCAGTCACGCACGGAGAGGAGAAGGATGGGAAGGAAGTAGACCATTGCCTTGCCATTCATGCAAGTCATTGGCCCACCCTATATGGCGCTGCTCGCAGTTTGAGGTGCTTAGTCTACGAGCAAAGCAGGATTTGGTGAAGGAGAAGGCACTTTGTCCAAATTGCCTTAAAACTGGGCATGTCGTGAAGGATTGCTTTCAGGGTCCATGTACTAGGTGCCCTGGGAAGCAAATGCATAACAGTGTGCTTTGTCCTATGAAGGACCTCAGAAAATCAGGAGCTGCTGTTTTACAAGCGCAGGAGAGGGGCCCGAAGAGAAGGATTCGATGTGCAGGCAGGCAGGAGGCTGAATGACAGATGGATCCTCCGAAGAAACGTCCTCGGTTGAATAAGAGCAGGCGAGAAGGTATAGTGATGGCAGCAGGAGCAAATGAGAAGGATAATGATGGAGAGAGTGTAAAGTCCTGGGGTGATTTTAAACGAGCAAAGTATTTGCCAAACAATATTAATAAAGTTGTAACTAAAACTTATTTTACATCTTTTAATTATAATGAGAAGGAAAAATTCACCTTGATGCCTACGGCACAGGTGAGAATTGAGATGGATGGTAAGAAATATGGCCCAATAAGAGCGCTTTTAGACACTGGTGCGCAGCCTAATTTGGTCAGCTATCGACTCTACCAGAGATTAGCGTTGCCGAGAGTTCAAACAGCCAAGAAAATAGTTGGTGTAGAAGGTGAGCCCTTCCATATCAAGTACAAAACTACACTCAAGGTGAGTCCATGGTTTGAAGCGCAGGATTCAGTAGAGCAGGACTTTTGGATTTTACCAAAAGAGAGCGGATGGCAACCAATTGTGCCTTCACACAATTTGGAATTGTCACGAAGGAATACCTGGGAAGGATGGCAACTTGCTGATCCAGAATACTGGAAGGCAGGGCCTGTTGACTTATTGCTAGGATGCAGGTTTATTGCAGAGACATTTATATCTGTTTTACAACGACAGCACGGTGGCGTGCTAGAGATAGAAACCATCTTTGGAAGGATCATACTCGGAGAGTATGAAAGTGAGCTGGAAGGTGAAGATGACAATCAGGTATCGCATGTGGTGTGCATAGATAATAATCAGCTACATGAATCGCTTAAACGATTATGGCAATTGGATGGTGTTGAGTCGTCATCGAGCAGGTCAGAAGAGCAAGAGCAAGTAGAGCAGAATTTCATCAATACGTTTTCACGTGATGAGTTTGGAAGATTTATTGTGACGATACCTTTGAAAGAGTCAGCGAGAGACTTAGGTAGCTCAGAGCTTACAGCAAAGCGTAGGTTCTTTGCCCTAGAGAGAAAATTAGCAGGAGAGCCGGAATTAAGACAGAAGTATGTAGAATTCATGAGGGAGTATGAAAGAGAAGGGCACATGACACCAGTAACTGGTACAGTGCAGAGCAGGTCTATATACCACATACCACATCATTGCGTCACTAAGAAATTTAGAGTCGTATTTGATGCAAGCTGCAAGACAAATAAAGGCATCTCACTCAATGAAGTGCAAATGTTGGGAGAGAAGCTACAGAAGGATTTACACGAAATCTTAATGCGTTTCCGCAGACACAGAGTTGCTATCAGTGCGGACATCAAGATGATGTTTCGTATGGTGAAGGTTGAGAAGGAACAATGGGACCTCCAAAGAATATTCTGGAGGGAAAACCCAACTGAAAGATTGAAGGAATATTGGTTGACAGTTGTCACTTACGGAATGACATCGTCAGCATACAATGCTGTGAGAGCTTTGGTGCAATGTGCGAAGGATGCAGAGCAAGAATATCCGAATGCTGCAAAAGCAATAAGAGAAGATTTTTATATGGATGACTGCACTACTGGCGCAGATTCAGAAGAGAAGGCGATTGAATTATCGAAAGAAATCGATCATGTGTTGAAGGGAGCAGGTTTTGAGCTAAGAAAATGGAAATCAAATTCCAGAATGCTGGTGAAGGATATGAATTATGAAGAGCAGGAATCAATCTTGTTTCAAGATGATGAGAAGGCATCGATTTTAGGTCTGAAATGGCTACTAGAGAAGGATCAGTTCACATTTGTTGTAAAAACACCTGTGACTGAGCTATTAATGACAAAGAGAAAGATTGTGAGCTGTGTTGCGCAACTTTACGATCCAAATGGGTTCTTAGCTCCTGTTACGATCGTGGGAAAGATTCTCATCCAAGATATATGGCGTCTGAACGTTGACTGGGATGAAAAGTTACCAAAAGAGATAGATAAGAGATGGAGAGAATTTTGGAAGGAAATAACATGCTTGGAGAACTTCAAAATTGAGAGATGGTTGGGTACATCAGAAGGTGTACGGAAAGAGATCCATGGTTTTTCGGATGCTTCCGAAAGAGCTTATGGGGCTGTGATCTATGTCAGAACAGTTTGTCCTGATGGAAGGATTCAGGTCAATTTGCTAACAGCAAAGACTCGTGTAGCACCACTGAAAACGGTGACTATACCACGCTTGGAGCTTGCGGCAGCTGAACTACTAGGACGACTAATAGTCAGTGTCATTAATACTTTGGAATGGGAGACGACAGAATACAGTCTCTGGACGGATTCACTCGTTACGTTGCATTGGATAAACAAATTACCATGTGACTTAAAAACGTTTGTAGCAAATAGAGTCTCATCTATACAAACTAATACTGAAGTAAAGAGATGGAAACATGTGGGGACGAAAGACAACCCCGCCGATCTTCTGAGCAGGGGAATGAAACCATCAGCGTTGGTTAATAACAAGCTATGGTTACATGGGCCGGAATGGTTGATGGAACCTTGTACGAGCTGGTCATCTGAAAAGTTTGTCCCAAATGTTTCAGATGGGGGGAGGGATGAGATGAAGGTTTTCCTGGTTACCAAATCCACGGAACCTTTATCTGTCTATGTGAAGTGCTGGAGCAGGAGTATTCCATTGATCGAATACACATCTACTTTTGAGAAGGCTATAAACATAATCAGTTATGTGCTTCGGTTTATTAAGACAACTAAAGCGAAGGTAAAGCAGCGAAAGGAAGAGCAGGAGAGATATGGTAAGAGACAAAGACGTTCTGCACGTCAAGTGAGAAGAAGAGAAGGAGCAGGTAATAGAGCAGGGGTAATTGATCAACCGACTTCTGTTGAGAAGATTAAATCAATTGATCTTTTACTAAGAGAAGAGCAGGCAAAGTATTTCGCAAAAGAAATTACTTGTATAGAGAAGGACAGGTGTTTACCTGACAAGAGCAGGATAGAATCCTTGAAGCCAATCTTAGATGATGAAAAGATTCTGAGAGTTGGTGGAAGGTTAGAGAAGGCAGAGATGGAATACGAGAGAAGGCATCCAGCAATCGTGCCAAATGGTTCTCGATTAGCATGGTTAATCATGGATAGTGCTCATGCAGCAACTAAACATGGAGCGGTGCAGGTCATGATGCAGTACATTCGCCAGAAATTCTGGATTCCAAAGCTCCGGAGTGAGCTGAGGAATTATGTACACAAGTGCTTGGTTTGCGTGCGATACAATCATCGCTTTGAGATGCAACTTATGGCAGATTTGCCAGCAGAGAGAGTGAGAGCAGGTAAGGCTTTTCTACACACAGGGGTAGATTACGCAGGTCCGTTTGAGATCAAAATGATCGACAGAGCAGGTGAGCAAATTATAAGACAGAAATGTTGGGTTTCCGTTTTTGTTTGTCTCAAAACCAGAGCAGTGCATATTGATTTGGTATCGAATCTCACTTCAGTAGCGTTTATTGCTTGTTTCGAAAGATTCATAGCGAGAAGGGGCAGATGTGAAAGGCTATACATCGACAATGGTACAGCATTTGTCGGTGCAGCGAAGGAATTAGAGAAGGCAAAAGAGCATTGGCTAGTGAAGGATACTTTCGAACACTTAAGTTTGAAAGGAACGGAATGGAGGTTCATGACTCCTGCAGCACCACACCAAGGTGGCATATATGAAGCAGCAGTGAAGTCAATGAAATATCATTTGACGAGAATCGTTGGTGCGAAGGTTTTAGTATATGAGCAGTTTTTAACATTACTTACCGGGATAGAAGCGATTTTGAATTCAAGACCGCTACAACCATTGAGCGATGACCCAAATGATCTGCAGGCGCTAACGCCGGGACATTTTCTGATTGGTGAACCACTTGTGTTACCGTTGCCATTTGCAACCAATGAGCTGCCAGACACAAAAGGGATAAGGTTATGGAAGGAGCGTGAAACTATGCTTGCGCATTTCTGGACGAGATGGAAGGAAGAATATTTATCTTCTTTATATGAGAGAAAGAAATGGAGAAGGGAGAAGGATGGCGTCAAGCAAGGACAGCTATGTATAATAAAGAGCGAGAATTTTCCGCCATCAGCATGGGCGATGGGACGGATAGTGAAGGTAATACCGAGCAGAGATGGACTAGTGAGAAGTGTGGTTTTGCAAACTGAGACCAATCAATTGACGAGGCCGGTACAGAAGATTTGTATCCTGCCAATCGAAGAGCTTGAATGATTTATACAACTATTATAATTGTTTTATTTGTTATTATGTATTATTAACAACCTTTATCTTGGGCAGGAATATATTTAAATAAAATGCGAAAGGGTGGAAAACCGTAGGTTTTCGCCGGGACTGTATCGAACTGCATGAGTATTGAAGCTCTGCAGTCGATGTATAGAGCTTATTATATAAACTTATATAAAAGTCTTCGTTAAACTTAACGAAGACCTAGAATATTCTGAGAATTGTATAACGAAAGTTAGTCTTAGAGAAGGAGCCAACCGAGACGGTTGGCAAATGTGAAGGATTTAAATAAAGAGTGGTTTTTTGTCATATCGATTTTTCCACTATAAATCAATTGTTTTATTTATTCGGACGGTTCACTTGACTCGCTTAAATAAGCTAAAATTCCACTGTGCTACGATACAATGACAAAAGCAACAACAAAGAATGGACATATTCATTCTTTATGTCATTATACTGGCAGCTTGCCAGTCGTGTAAATCCAGCATTATGCTGCTTTTGATGTTAATCTCTGTAATCACGGGTGGCAATTTTTGTTTCTGATATTAGCTGCGTTTTTTTCCATGTCCATATGGAGTTTGGCAAAAAAACGACATCGGGACATTTCAACATTTGTTTACCTTTTGCATTGGTCTGCCATTTTGTTTTGAATTATCTTATCAACAAACATTTGACATTTCTATATAAATTATCGATAACAAAACTACAGTCTTAGTTTGGCATTACCGGGAAAATATTTAACTCCGGTTATTATCTGGACTGAGCCAACTCTATATGGGCATAGTTGTTACTGTAGTTAACATGTTAATTTTTGTGCTTTGCTGTCGTTTTTTCACACAATTTTATTTGGATATGCAAAAAAACACAACTATTAAGAGCCTGATTACACGATTCGTTTTTTCGGACGTTACGTGTTGCGTCTTTTTGACACATTGGGTGAGGTATGAAAATTTCAAGACTTTTTCCGGTTGAACTTCGACGTTTATGATTTGACAAATGAGTAGAGTTGGGGAATGCTTATAAAATTTAAATAATGAGATTAAAAATTGATTTTCATAATTAAATAGGTATAAATTTGAACAAGAAGTGATTTAAAAATATTTTTAATTGTTATTACTGCCTATTTTCCAATAAATAAACCTCAAACTTATTGAACGTCAAGATCACGTATGGATTTTTTTCGTTGTGTGTAATCATGAAGGTACCTACGTACCTGTCAAAAAGACGAAAAACGAAACGAACGAAAAAACGAATAGTGTAATCAGGCTCTAAGTGTTATTTGCAGTTTCGTGATTTGAAATGTCATAACATGATTTGCCAAGTGGTGCGTTCTTTTATGTTTCTCTAGTTAGCTGTGGTTAATGTGTCAAAAAGAACAGTTGCAATGTTGTAGTTGAAAAAGTTACTGAGAGTTACTTTTCATTTATGAATGACAAAAGTTTAAACAAAATGGTTGAAGAAAAGTCGAAACAAATTTGGAATTAAAAATCAAGAAAAAATCGTGATTTCATTAGATTTATTGAAAAGAACTTTTATCAGCATTTCGAAAATGCAAACATTTTTCCAATTAAACTTCACTTAACTTCATTCTACCACAAAATTCAATTTTTTAGCAAAATATTTGCAATTTTATTGTATCATTTATTACTAGCACAAATTTCTTCAATACAAATCGATAAAATCAATAAAACTAAAAATACACTCCCGTTCAATTGAATAGGTTCAAAATTTTCGAGTTCCCTTATTTTAGCCATTTGAACCGACAAAAATATGATCCAACCCTCAGAATTTTTCGTCTATAACTTGCGGAGGCATCAGTTTTTTTTACATTCTTTCATATGGACACCATCCTTTCGTTTATTTCTCAGAAAAATATAGATCAAAGAACAGATTCTGTAAATTTTTTCCGAAATTTAATGTCCCGTTAGTCATTTATCATTAAAACAATAAATTTGCGCGTACTCAGCCGCGAAAAGAGCTTTTCCTCCACCCATTCTACGTTTTTTCTCAATTTGTTTGTGCCATATCAAAGAAACCATGATATAAAGTCCAAAAATAGCTTTTAAAGGTCTGACCTTCAACTAGTTCAAAGCGAAAAAAAAATGCTACGATTTCAATATGAATTTAAAGAAATGATAATAAAACGTGTAATGGTGGTAAGTTTGATATTATAAAAACAACACAAAATCAGACTTCGCTTTTGGATTTCGATTTGCAAATTAATTCTGAGCAATGAGCATACACCCTTAGCACTTTCTTGTAAAAATGAGTTTTTTCTGTTACAGGTAGATGGCTTTTTGTGTTGAAAATGGGGAGAAAATAGAGAAGAGAGAAAATACAGAAACAAACGGATCAACGGAGGTATTATAGCACTCTTGTCGCAGTGGGATCCTGTTCAGTTTACATTATGATAATCCGATCTGATCCGATCTGGGGGATAATAAAAATAAGCCATTATTACAAAAATGAGATCAATGGTTTTGAATTGAACGATCTAGAAGCAAACAAAAGATAACTCAAAATGAAAACATCGTGATTTCAGCTGCTTTTGATGGATTAACCACTTGAACTCAATATTAAGGTGATGAGATGGAAAAAGTTACTCAAAGTTACATAAATTACTTCAGTGCAGAAAGAAGAAAATATTATGATATAGATATCAGACATTTAATTGGAGAGACAGATTGCCTAGGTCCGCCTGTGGAGTCGGCGTGTTATCTCATCTAGAAGTAAAATCGCAAAAAATGATGCCAAAAAATTCTTCATAGGTATGTAGGTATAGGTACCCGAAATAAAAAGGGAAGGAGTTTTTTAATGGGTGAGTTTATCATAATTTGTGTCGTGCGACCATTTTGTTTGAGCACTTGTATTGCAGATTCCCAATTTTTGCCATATGTTTACACATCTTCAACGCGAGTACTCACACGTCACACATTTTTTTTTTTTTCAAAGCGAAAACTTCACTGTTTTGAGGGAGGAGATTACCAGTTGAAGAGTTCACAAGAAGAAGCAGATACGCGGATGATGCTACATTTATCTTTTTTGGAGAAAGGGAGTATTGCAGTAGTTAAATCGCCTGATACGGATGTTCTTGTCATCGCTCTTTCCAATATTCCTTTATTTAAAAATAATATAAAATTATGGATAGAAACTGGGCAAGTTTCTAAAAATACCCTCCGGATGATAAATATTGACATGATATACGAAAAATTGGGTGCGGACCTTTCCACCGCACTTGCAGGTTTTTATTGTTTTACGGGCTATGATTTCACTCCAGCATTTTTCAGAAGAGGAAAAATTCAACCATTTTCCATACTAGAAAAAAGACCTGACATACAAAGAATTTTTTCAAAGTTTGGGAGTTTGTTAAATATTGACCAAGAAGATTTCAACAAAATAGAAGAGTTTGTTTGCAAAATGTACAATACAAAAGCAAGTATTGTAGATGCGGCGAGATATAAAATTTTTTATAAATCATGCAAGCCTTCTTGAAAGAATATCTTCAATAACATAAAAAGTATTATATCACATCTACTTATAATTTTAATTTTATTAACTACGTAATTTTTTTCTATTTTTAAGGTTTTGAAGGAAGTTTGTTGCCTCCTAATCGCACAGTGCTGAGAGAGCAAATAAAAATTAAATTTGGTTAGTCTGTATTGATGAAATTGTTAACTCTAAATGATGATAAACAAATAAATAAATTAAAAAAAAGAAGCAATTATAAAGCACGCATATGGAAAAATGGTGTTCCAAATGTAGAAGTTAATTTACTTCCTTCTGAATGTGGCTGGGTTGTTAGCAACAACAAATTTTCTATTAAATGGTTTGAGGGCAATGCAGCCCCTGATAATATACAAGAAATTATAAAAAATGAGTCGAACGAGGAAGATAAAACCGAAGATGATGACGAAATTGTAGTGAATTCATCTGATGATGAAAGCGATACAGAATGCGAATAGGAGGGAATACCATGCTATGTATTTATAAGTCGATAAATTAATAAAGGAAATTGAATTGTTGTTTAAAAACATGGATTACCTTAATGCAAATCCTACATAGCATTTTATTCTTCAGGACTCAAAACCTCTCAAATTGAGATAATTTGCAATAAAAATAGTTTAAAAAAACTGTTTGGTGTAATTAAAAGTGTTTTTAACATTTTCTTAGGATACATTTAACTATGTAAGCTCATCAGATAGGTAGAACTCAAATAGTGTTTATGTTATAAATTTATGATCTGGTTAGTCAGGAGCTATCAATTCCAATATTTTGAGGTGTTACATCAGCTATCTTAAAAAAATCGCGACTTAAATCGCGTCTCTCGGGGGTTTTGGGGCCACTTAGAGGTCTATCACGTACATATTCGTACTCAGGGAGTCAAGACCTTTCATTTGAGACATATTTCAAGTGGTTTCCCAAAATTTTAAAAACACGAAAAAAGTTGCACTTTCAATGACGTCTATCGGGAGTTTTGGGGCCACTTAGACGTCTGTCACGCACATATTTGTACTCAGGGCGTCAAGACCTTTCATTTGAGACATATTTCAAGTGGTTTCCCAAAATTTTAAAAACACGAAAAAAGTCTGTCAAGGGTTTTGGGGCCACGTAGACAACTCTCACGTACATAATAGTGATGTGTCAACTCGGTTCGCTAACCCGAGTCAACTCGAGTTAAGCACAACTCGAGTTGACTCGGTTTGAATTTTGTCTAACTCGAGTTAGATTTTACCTTAACCGAAAGGCAGTTCGGTTTGAATTGACACGATGTTGGTTGGTGGAATGATAGACAAAAAAGAAACGATAATAATCAGAAATGCTCAGTTTTTTGTAATGCTCTGGAAAAAGATTATTTAAGAGCAACTGGGTGATATTTGGAACGAAACACACTGTTTGCCTTAAAAAAAAGCTCGTCCACCATCTGTCAAACTATATACTGTCAAATTCCGTTGAAGGATGGCTACGATGACGACGGATTAAAAAACGTCTAAAAAATCAGAAAAATCGGAGTTATTTTCACTGCTCCAGAAAAAAAGTGATTTGAGCGAACTGGATGACATTTGGAAAGAAATACACTATTTGCCTTAAAATAAAGGTCGTTCACCATCTTTCAAACTATAAACTCTGAAATTCCGTTGAAGTATGGCTACGATGAGGATGGATTAAAAATCCTCTAAAAAATCAGAAAAAAACGAAGTTTTTTTGACTGTTCCAGAAAAAAGTGAATTGAGGCCAACTGGATGACATTTGGAATGAAATATACTATTTGCCTTAAAATATGGTTTGTCCACCATCTGTCAAACTATAAGCTGTCAAATTCCGTTAAAGGATGGCTACGATGGGGATGGATTAAAAAACCTCTAAAAAATCAGAACAAATCGCAGTTTGTTATTTACTCCAAAAAAAAGTAATTTGAGGCGAACTGGATGACATTTGGAACGAAATACACTATTTGTCTTAAAATATAGTTCGTCCATCCTCTGTTAACCTATTAAATATTAAATTCAATTGAATGATCGCTACGATGATGATGGATTGAAAAACCTCTAAAAAAACACGAAATTTTGCAGTTTTGTATGCTCTAAAAAAATTAAATTTAATGAAGTTTTCAATTCAACCATTTCAATTTTCGATTTAATCCAAGCTAGCCAACTCGATTTGCAAAAACAACGCATGAAAAGCTTCAACTCGAGTTACAACTCGAGTTACTTAAATTTCAACTCGAGTTAACTCGGTTAGAAAATTTTTCGGTTTGATACATCACTAGTTCATATTCTTACTCAGGGAGTCAAGACCTTTCATTTGAGATATATTTCAAGTGGTTTCCCAAAATTAAAAAAAAACACGAAAAAAGTTGCATTTTCAAAGACGTCTGTCGGGGGTTTTGGGGCCACTTAGACGTCTGTCACGCACATATTTGTACTCAGGGAGTCAAGACCTTTCATTTGAGACATATTTCAAGTGGTTTCCCAAAATTTTAAAAACACGAAAAAGTTGCACTTTCAAGGACGTCTGTCGGGGGTTTTGGGGCCACTTAGACGTCTGTCACGCACTTATTCGTACTCAGAGAGTCAAGACCTTTCATTTGAGACATATTTCAAGTGGTTTCCCAAAATTTAAAAACACGAAAAAAAGTTCACTTTCAAGGACGTCTGTCGGGGGTTTTGGGGCCACTTAGACGTCTGTCACGCACATATTTGTACTCAGGGAGTCAAGACCTTTCATTTGAGATGTATCTCTAGTGGTTTCCTAAAATTATAAAAAAGTGAAAAAAGTTGCATTTTCGGGGACGTCTGTCGTGGCCCAAAACGTCTGTTTTGGGCCACTTAGACGTCTGTCGTAACCATATTTGTAATCAGTGAGTTGAGGACTTTAGGAAATACTGCGTTTGAAGTGGTTTCCCTCACTAATTCAATTTTGCAAACAGTTGTACTTTTGATGCACTTTTTCTCGTAAACGGGACCACTACGTGCTGGCAGATGAACGTGTTCATTATCACCTTCACCAGGACTACCTGTAACATTAATATCGTCTGGTTTCCTCTCACTTTAAAAATATGTTGCGAGCTCTCGGACCTTGTTTTTTGAGTCGAAATTTAAAAACAAAAAATTAACATCAGTTCTTCTCAATAACCTCAGGAGACTTAGAATTAGACTCAGAATTTTGATTCCCCATCATAGACAGAAAAGAGGATCATTCAACTTTTTAGGTTCAGGGCTGAAACTCATAGCGGGAACTATGGATGATGAGGATAGACAAGAGATAAGAAACAATTTAGGAGATATAGATTTCAATAACAGAAACCTTATTGAACAAAGTAATAAACAGGTTACATTAAATGAACAATTTCATTCAGAATTAGGAAATATTATAAATCACTTTAACATAAACCAAAACGTAACATCGTTTCTATACAATAACTTAACTAAAGAGTTCAATGATATAAAAGAAGAACATTTTCAATTGATAGAAAAACTTCAAATTGAAAGTAATATTAATCTGATCCAAACACAGGTTGAGAAAATTAAAGAAAATATAATGCTTAGCACTGTATACTTACTTAAACCTGTGATCAAATCAATTCCGATCGCGAACTTTACCAATATAATTCAGTAAAATTCAAAAATTGTCACCAAAAATTCATACAAACCACATACCTACATAAGCACATACATATGTGTATATGTAGGTACATACATAAATATACAATGATTATGTCAACATTCTTTTTACAAAATGCCTTCTTACCGATTCATTCTAACTGCCATAAATTCAGTATACATACGTCTTCTCCGTTCTTATTCTATTTTTCAATTTCTTATTCTACTTCTCCCATGTCTTCCACAATTCTCCACGTCAAGGTACCCCTTGGAGACTTCAGATGTCGTCGTTGTCATGTGCCACCATGATAGTAGGTACTATGGTTTTCATATACAAAAACAATGCTGACTGTGTCAATAAATTATGTTTTTCTATGCTGACTGTATCAACAAATTATGTTTTTGAAATGAATTGAGCGGAATATGTACAATGTACATCCTACTTATATTATATATTATTATTATATATTATATATATTATATATTATATAAATATATATATATAATATATAAATATATATTAGGGGTGTCGGATTTTTTTTTAATTTTTTATATTCAAAATGGGTATTGCAGATCTTGTAAAAGTTTTAGAAAGAAGTTATTTTTGTTCTGGGATAATTGGAAAAATTGAATTTTGAGACCCCGCGGCCGTTTTTAGGCTATAAAACCTCAATTTGTAAAAGCGGTCTGAAAAGCCATTATTATAAGAGGTCACAGTAACTTATAATAATTTTTTTTTTGCTTTTGTAACCTGTTGCTAAGAAAATAGCATTAAAATCTGCTTGCCAAAATATCATAACATAACGTTTTACATTAAATTCCCCCGACAATAAGATCGATTTTCTAGATGTTTTCGATTATTTTTTCTAAATGGAATGCTCGAATTGGTTGAAACTTGCTTTTTTAACACTATACTGTATTTTTAAATTGATGTTTGGTCAATACAAATGAGAAAAGAAAGCCAAAATAAAACATTATGAGTAATTTTGAGCACATATAGACGCAAATTTAATTGGTTTTCCTGACCACTTTTTCGAATTGTGCAGTTTTTTACCTAAAAACGGCTGCGGGGTACTAAATTCCATTTTCGAAAATTTCCCAGAACAAAAACTACTTCTTTCTAAACCCTTTACAAGATCCACAATACCCATTTTGAATATAAAAATTTAAAAAAAATTCCGACACCCCTAATATATATATATATATATATATATATATAAATATATATAAGTTATAACTACAGAAAAGATTAAAAGTATTTTTTAAAGATAACTTCATATTGTAATCCAAACGAAAAGCTAAACACTTTTGCTTACTTTCCGTATGACATTTGACAAAGGCATATCCGCTCAAATGCAATAATCCAATAATCTAATAAACGCATATTAGACTAAACAAACTATTACAAAGAAAAAGCGACGTCCCAGTTACAGTTAGTTCTTAAGTAACATCGATACAATAAAGTTCAGGAATCAAGAGCTCCGCTCTTGATAGTCCTTTTTAAAAAGATTTCTACTTAAAGTGCATTTATAATTGGCGCAGTCGGTAGGATTGTCAGTCAGAATATAAACGTAAATTATACAAGACATGATAATCCAGTAATACAAACCTACAATCCGTTGTTTTACTCTAGTAATTCAAATCTAAGTAATTCGCGATTGACTAAAACAAAAAACATTCGAATAAATAAAATTTCAATGCAAACCGTTGTTTTACTCTAGTAATTAAAATCTAAGTAATTCGCGATTGATTAAAACAAAAAAAACATTCGAATAAATAAAATTTCAATGCAAGCCGTTGTTTTACTCTAGTAATTAAAACCTAAGTAATTCGCGATTTTTAAACAAAAGTACTCGAACAAATAAAATTTCAGTGCGACCAAAATTATTGAACATTAGAATTAAAAATCATTCAGTGCTCAAACACAGTTAATTTAGTAACTCATTCTCATGGAAGGAGTAATGTCACGAAACCTATAGAAGGAAAATTAACTACCCGATGAAAAGCTCGATCCAGAAAAAGTTCACCAAGAAGAACACCAAACCATATCCTAGATACACAGACGAAGAAGAAGATCCATCAGATCCAGAACATTATAATAGGATTGGTAATAATAGTGAACATTATAACAAAATTGGTAATAATAGTGAACATTATAACAAAATTGGTAATAATAGTTTAGAATCAATAAAACTTGTAAACATGACACTAACTTTGACACTTGATCCCCTCAAATATATTGAGAAACTACAACCTTTTAACGGACGAAGAGAAGACCTGTACACATTTTTAACTAACGTAGACGGAATAATTCCGACACTTAATAAATATGATTATGCATCACAAACTATGTGCATTAATATACTAAAGTCGAAACTAATAGGTAAGGCAAAAAGGTGTATGGAAATACACTCTCACTTAAAATTATGGAGTTCTATCAAAGAATTGCTTATTATACAAACTGTGGAGTTTTCGAATCTTCATTACAATTATATGACAAATTACGACAGACAACATACAAAGGAAACGCAATTCAATTCTATAACGATATACAAAAAAACCTGTGTGAACTCAACCAAAAGACAGTTCAAGAACAAAGACCTAACGAAATCACTAACAATAACGCAACTACCTTAAGCATTTTTAAAGAGAAATTGCCTGTACACATGCGAACCGTGTATTCGCTTTAAGACCAGCAAACCTACAAGAAGCCCTTCATGAGCTTACTCAAGTTGGGTTTGTTAATGAAAGTAGAACTGAGGAAACAGTTAAAAAATTATATGAAAATCCCAAACCACAAACAAACAAAATAATAATTTTCCCCAAAGACAAAATAATTACCAAAATCAAAATTTCCACCCTAAGAACCCCACATATATAGGACCACCTTTCAACCATAATCCTAATCCAAATTAACGGGTGATTTTTTAGCTGGTTTGGTTTTGGCAACACTGGTTTTGACAGCTGACGTGTGTTTAGTACCTTGTGTCACTGTCAAACAGCTTCAGTTTGGTTTGCAATTTAACCATGGATCGTCTTACAAATGAACAACGCTTGCAAATTATTGAATTTTACTATCAAGATTCGTGCTCGGTTCGAAATGTTCATCGCGCGCTGCTTCCATTTTATGGTCGGCATTCTCGACCTTCTGAGCAGTCTATTCGGAAGATTGTGACCAAATTTCGCACCAAATTTACTTTGTTGGACATTAAACCACCAACAGCTACCAATGCATCCCGAAAAAGCCACTGTTTGGTGCGGTTTATTGGCCGGCGGCATTATTGGGCCATATTTCTTCAAAGATGATGCGAATCGCAGCGTTACTGTCAATGGTGAACGCTACCGAGCGATGATAACAAACTTTTTTTTGCCCGAAATGGAAGTTCTTGACTTGCATGATATGTGGTTTCAACAAGACGGTGCCACATGCCACACAGCACGCGAAACAATGGCGCAATTGCGAGGCGAGTTTGGTGAACAGTTAATTTCACGTTTCGGGCCGGTCAATTGGCCGCCTAGATCGTGCGATTTGACACCATTAGATTATTTTTTGTGGGGGTATGTCAAGGCTAATGTCTATAGGGACAAGCCCGCTTCGATTGACGCACTGGAAGCCAACATCCATGCATTCATTCGTGAGATACCGGCCGATATGTGTGAAAGAGTATGCCAAAATTGGACTCAGCGGATGGGCTACCTGAGACGCAGCCGCGGTCAACATTTGCATGAAATTATCTTTAAACATTAAATTGCAAGGTTCAAACTATCGATTCAAATAAATATTTCATTCATTTTTTCGAATTTTTTGTGTTTTTTTTTTTTTTAAAGTTCTAAACCTCTTAAAAAATCACCCGTTACAAGGGAAACATTATAACCCAAACTATAGACCCCACAGTAGACAATACAAACCCCTGGAGGTAGACCCAACTTCCAGTCAACTTAGGAAAACCCAAGTAAACCATAGTGAAGAAAATAATCTTGATTTTCCGAAGCCAGCCTCGGAAACATCCAATTCAACAAAGGAAACTTGCCCTCTGTAAAATTAGAAAAATACAACCATATTTTAAGCGTGGTACACATTATCAAACCTGAGTGTCACGCGTGTTGGATATCAAACCTGCGTGAAAAGTTTCGCGTACACACTTATCAGTTATGTTGGGCGTCAGGCAAAGAAATTCCAGTACTCTCAGAAAATTTTCTTTTTATTTTGAGGTTATTTCCGCCACGAATCGTGTTGATTCCGTTTTTACATGACACACACCAGCCTTTTCTTATTTTGTTTGCACTTTTTCCGCTAACTCGCTATAAAAATTCGTGTTTTGTTCCGTGAATCACTGCTCATGAATGAAATTGTGTACACATCATCGAGCAACCACCCAACAAACCGAGGGCTGTCACGCAGTATCAAAAAATGTTGTGAGCTGGCAGTTCTGAGTGTCAAACCATCATTCAGCGTGTACACATTGTCAGTTCGGTTTGATATCCAACATGGCTGACACTCAGGTTTGATAATGTGTACCACGCTTTAAGATTATTAGTAGACACCGGAGCAACTAATAGTTTACTAAGCCCAATAAAAGCTCCAAAAGATTTTATTGAACAATTAAAACAACCATTAGAAATAAAAACGGTGGGCAACCCAATTTTCATTACTGAGGAACTAGTGATACTACATAGACTAACTTATAATAAAGACAGGCCGCTTCATATAAAGAAAAAGGACCCGATTTGAGATTGTCTCCACCTAGATTGCCTCCACTTCATACATGTTTTGTACTTGGCGAGAAAAGCTTTTGCTTCATATGAAGCTTTCAAGTTGCATCGAACTGAAATTCATTTCACCACTATCGCAAGTGTACCTGTTTTTGTTGTTGGTTTTTGGGTATTTTGTCTGTTTTTTTTTTGCAATGATTGAAGGTTGTGAAGCAGTGGTGGTAGTTTTTTTGTCTTCATAGTTTGCTCTAACTTAAATTTTGCTTGTGTGTGTGTAGCCAGAGAATAAAATGAGTCGAGTAATGTTCATGAACATTAAATACTCACTCGAAAAAAGCGAGTTCAAACAAACAAAGTCAACACAACCAAAATGTTTGTGAGTTTTCATGTTCATGAGTATGATGACTCGTAAGTCAGCACAATCATCAAACGAGTACAAATGAGTATACGTTGCAACCGAGTTCAAATGGTTTCGAATAAGAACGAGTCAAGCGCTCGTGACCATATTGTTCACGATCAGTATGATCCAATATAGGCTAAGCAATTTTGTGTGGATTGGTGGATGGTGGTTGGTTTTTGTGATGTAATTTCAATTTCTTTTTTTCAGTATTTCGACTAATTGTGAGAAATAAATGTTTCTCGGATTATGTGTTTTCAAAATAAATTAAAATAGATGAAATGAAATTTGTTTAACTTGTTTTATTTAACTGAATTAAAAAAGTATGATGATATACAAGCTAAATAAAATGAAAAAAAAAAAGATATAAGAGAAGAAAATGAACAAAAATAAATAAAACAAAGAAAAAACTAAGAAAAACTTAAAACCTATGAAACTATTTTTTAAATAATAGTTTAGATATATCTGCTAAATATTATTTTTATTTTATTATTAAATTGTTGATCCTCTTAAATTGCTAAATACTCACTCGAAAAAAGCGAGTTCAAACAAACAAAGTCAACACAACCAAAATGTTTGTGAGTTTTCATGTTCATGAGTATGATGACTCGTAAGTCAGCACAATCATCAAACGAGTACAAATGAGTATACGTTGCAACCGAGTTCAAATGGTTTCGAATAAGAACGAGTCAAGCGCTCGTGACCATATTGTTCACGATCAGTATGATCCAATATAGGCTAAGCAATTTTGTGTGGATTGGTGGATGGTGGTTGGTTTTTGTGATGTAATTTCAATTTCTTTTTTTCAGTATTTCGACTAATTGTGAGAAATAAATGTTTCTCGGATTATGTGTTTTCAAAATAAATTAAAATAGATGAAATGAAATTTGTTTAACTTGTTTTATTTAACTGAATTAAAAAAGTATGATGATATACAAGCTAAATAAAATGAAAAAAAAAGATATAAGAGAAGAAAATGAACAAAAATAAATAAAACAAAGAAAAAACTAAGAAAAACTTAAAACCTATGAAACTATTTTTTAAATAATAGTTTAGATATATCTGCTAAATATTATTTTTATTTTATTATTAAATTGTTGATCCTCTTAAATTGCTATCGTTGAGTGAAATAGGATTTATCTTCAAATTGGAACTCGCGACCATCAAATTAATTACAGTGTCTGGGTTCAATCTCGTTCTTTTTTCAGTTATTATATTTCCAGACTGTGAAAACGCTCGTTCTGATGCTGCTGATGTTGCAGAGATGCAGTTGATAGTTAAAGGAGCTTGATGAAGATGTTTGAATACACCTACTTTTATTTTCAAACAACTATTGAAGCAAATTTATAATCCCGTTTGAGTTGTATAGAATATATCTTGCAATTTCAATTTCAAATGAAGTTTCGTTCGTTGTCGAATTTTCAACCATTAAGTTGGAGAAAAGATCTCTGGCACTAGATGAAGTAGATGGCTGATCTTCAACATTACCAAGTCTGCTATTACACGATGAAACTAGATGCATGCGCCTTCTTCAAATTCTTCTTTGTTTTTTCGTCCGCTGATTCAAGCGCTATTACACGTTGAAACCAGATTCATGGAACACATTTGACAGTTCTCTTTATTTTTCATTTCCGAGTTGGACTGTGCCAAGGCTGCCACTTTACTGCAATTGCAGTAGATCTACTGCATTTTTTTTCAGAATATATCTACTGCCTTAATAAAATCTGATGCGCTTGATTTTTCGAACAATAATTAGCAGTACATAAAGTGAAAATTGGATAGGTAGGTATATAGATTTACTTCCCAAAACTACAAATTTTATTACAATTTAATTTTTATATGAGCTTTGATAGAACTTACGGGATAAATTCATAGTTTTGGGAAGAACGCGAACAGGCATATTATTAAAAATATTTGAGCTAATTTTTATTATTTTTATTTATATTTTTCCATTTTTACAATTATATTTATTTTATTATTGAAAAAAAAGGACTTAATATAAGTCTATTGCGAAAAAAGTTTTTTTGCAAATTTAATGTGAAAAATTTTCAGAGAAGTGGTAACCCTGACTGTTTGTTGCGTCGATGTTTACTCCTCGCACAACGAAATCATATGAAGCAAGTACTAAAGAAACGGACAAGAGAAAAGAGAAACGTCAAATAGTTGCACCGAAATACTACGTTTACATGTGATGTTGAAGCGAGCTTGAAGCTCGCTTCAACTCTTTGTATACCTGGCTCGAGTTGAAATGAGCTTGATTCGACTCGATTCCGCTCGGGGAGCTGAGTCGAGTCGAAATTTGTGACGAAAAACCTGGGTCGAGGAGTTGGCCTTACAGATAATACACTTTGGTCTGTTTATTTGTATGTTTGTCTTCAAATATAGTTTTGTTTAAATAGATACGTATAGTAAAGTACTCGTGTTAATTCAATTATATTTCCTTTGCATTAAAATAAATACATTAATGCCATTAATTTTTCTGGAATCTCAATACCATTTCAACTCAACTCTAAATGGAGCACTCAACTCAAGTAACGAAAAACCTGGGTTGAATATTCGACCCTATTTCAACTCGAACTTTCGATTCTGCTTGTAAACGTAGTAAAAGTTTTACCAGCGCGACACAGGGCAGTTTTTCTCCGTCTCATCTTTTCGATTATTTTGTTCTCTTTTGCACTTATGGTGTTCGAAAAGTTGCACGCGTCTAGTTTCATCGCGTAATAGCAGAACAACAGCTGTAGAATGCACTGTAGGAACTATAGACTAATCATATACAGTCAAACTAGTTTATAACGAACCTTCAAGGGGCCAAAAAATTGTTTCGTTAGAGAGAAGTTTAAGGCAAAATTCGCTATAAGAAAAATTTCTTATATTATTGAAAATAATATTTTTTTTTTCACATCAGATAATCAGGCAATGATGTTTATGTAAATGATGAACAACAAACAGTTTTTATTTTTGTAAATGTACAATTTTTTTAGTACAATTTTATTGAAAGTGAAAGATATAACGGATAACGCAGGAACTATTCCCTCTTGTTTCACAGATATGGAAGCAGAACTTGGGCTGTTATTACGAGTGTCTTGCTTACGATAACGACTAATCTTTCTCAACCAAATTTTTCGTTAACAGTTCAAAACGAGAAATTTCGTTCACGCTTCACGATAGGTAGATAATTAAGATTTTCAACACCAAAATTATTTTTTTCGATGATCGATTTCGACAAAAGTAGTTTATTGAAAGTAAACGACCCTCGTAAAAGGCCCTTGTTGAAAACAACAACCGTTCGTTTTCACCAAGTTTTCAAAAAGATTAGCGAAATTGACGTTTGGTGAAAATTCCGAATCCAATTTTTGAATTGTTGCCACACATTTCCTATTCTATCTAAGTAGGTAGAGCGGCGCACTTACCAGCAAAGATCTTGTACACAATCGGGAATTCCCTAATACCGATCACAACAAAAACATAAATGTTAAAAAAGGAGCCAAGTTCTTATGTGTACAAGAAACCTGCGCGTAAAAAGTCAGCCAAAAAAAAGTAATGAGATCTAAAATATATGCCAAGTTTTAAGTTCATGAAGTTTAATATTAAATATCTTAAGTAGAGTAATATCGAAACAATTCCAAATCATGACAGAAATTTGGTAATTAATGATTACTGATTAAAATTTGGTGGGTTCACTGGTCAAGTTTTCATACATTTTAATTTGTGATTAAAGAGAAAACTTGCCAAGTAAATCCATCAAATCTTAATCAGTAATCATTAATTACCAAATTTCTGTCATGATTTGGAATTGTTTCGATATTACTCTACTTAAGATATTTGATATAAAACTTCATGAACTTAAAACTTGGCATATATTTTAGATCTCATTACTTTTTTTTGGCTGACTTTTTACGCGCAGGTTTCTTGTACACATAGGAACTTGGCTCCTTTTTTAACATTTATGTTTTTGTTGTGATTTCACTCCTTTTTGCAAAGATTTATTTTGACAGGTGAAAGTCAAGCCCTACCGCTCTACAAAGTTTCATAATTCTACGACAACCAAAATTGCTCCATACAAATAATAGCAATTCTGATAAAGTGGGTGGATCGCACCCCCCCCCCCTGAATGGACAATTCCAATTCGATTTTTTCCTTTCGAAGTACTTCAAGTCCTACCGACCTACCAATTTTCATCGTTCTACAACAATCGGAAGTGCTCCATATAATTTATAAGAATTTTTAAGAATGTAGGTGGATACCACGCCCCCTGAATGCAAAATTCCAATTTTTTAATTTTTTTCTTTCTAAGTACCTTAAGCCCTACCGACCTACCAATTGTCATCGTTCTACAACAATCTGAAGTGCTCCATATAATTTATAAGAATTTTTAAAAATGTGGGTGGATGCCACGCCCCCTGTATGGAAAATACCAATTTTTCAATTTTTTTCTTTCTAAGTACCTCAAACCCTACCAACTTACCAATTTTCATTGTTCTACAACAATCGGAAAGGCTCCATATAATTTATAGAATATTTATGAAAGTGGGTGGATGCCACGCCCCCTGAATAGAAAATTGCAGATTTTCGATTTTTTCCTTTGTATGTACCACAAGGCCTACCGTTGTGCGAAATTTCAAGTTTCTACAATGTCGGGAAGTGCTCCATAATTTTGATGATCTGTCAGTGAGTCAGTGAGTCAGTCAGTTACGGTTTTTGCGATTTTTGAAGTCCTATATCTTAGGAACTACTAATGCTAGAGAGTTGAAATTTGGTGAGCCACCTGTGTTTGATCAGTTCAGCAAATACTGCGAATTTGAAGTTTCTGACTTTATTGGTACTGAAGTTAGAGGGGGGTTGAAAATCGCCTGAGTTTGTTCCTGTAAAAAGGGTGTAGTGCCGCGAACTTGGCTGGGCACTACCGTGCCCTTTGATATGATTTTATTTGCAGAAAATTGTAAAGAAAATTTGTTTCGTTCCATTTTTTTAGGAGCGAGAAATTTCATAAAAATTTTATAGAAATTTCGTTATAAAGAAACAGACAAGATGATCGGGAATTCCCTAATACCGATATGATTTTATTTGCAGAAAATTGTAAAGAAAATTTGTTACGTTCCATTTTTTTAGGAGCGAGAAATTTCATAAAAATTTTATAGAAATTTCGTTATAAAGAAACAGACAAGATGATGGGTTGCAAGAATTATTTCTTTATAAAGAGAATTTCGTTATAGAGAAATTCGTTATATGGAGACAAATTTGTATAGAATATTTTTTTAGGGGACGGGGACAGAATGGAAGTTCGCAATATAAAGATAGGTATTCGTTATAGGGAAGTTCGTTATAAAGAAGTTTGACTGTATTTCCATTTTCTCGATTTCCGAAAGTATTTGCATTTTATTGCAGGGAGGATATAAAAATGTTGCAGCTTTGAAAACTATTTTTATATGTATGTATATCATTTTGAAGGCGTTTAAAAATCTTCCACGTACAAACAAAAGTACCTAAATATATCTTTTTTAAAAGAATGACTCAAAACCGCAATATCCTGAACTTTCATGTGGCATTCGTGTGTAGGTATATTATATACCATACTTATTAAAAAGCATTTGCATTGCATCTCTTTTATATCGACCCATTTATAAATATTTTCAACCTCCTCGCAAAATTACAGAGACCAGTTTTTTTTTCCTGATAATTCAACCCATCCCTAAAATAACACTAGACAATATACATAAACCCAAAAAACGAAAAGAGTTATCCTTTTTTAAAATAAATCCAAAAATACAGCACTATACATACCGCATTTTTATTAGGGTCACATATATTATTTACATAAATACCTAATCTACATAAATACACTTGTCGCAGATATTGACGATCATGTTTTGCATCTTCTTACCAACCCAATAAATGTATTCAATAAATAGGTACAAAACAAAAAACAACAGGAACAAGTTTACTTCTTGCCAAATTGCAAATTGAAACCACCGACCATAGAAACAATAAATAAATAAAAACAAATACATAGAATCTACCTAATCTACCCTTCCACAAACTATGATGCAACACCGACGACCAATCCACGATCCCATTGCTTTTGGTTATTCATGATGTTCACGATATTTTCGAATACCCATATAGGTAAAGCGAGTATACTCGCTTTGTTTTGAGTACCCGAAAATTGTTGCAACTGTTCATGAGTAATTTTGATTGTGGATATAGAAGGCATCTGATACTCATGAATTCGATCAATTTGTTTGACTTGACTTATGAGTATTTTTACTCGTGGATAAAATGACTTATGCTACATTTCCACCTAACGCTAATATGAGATTTAATAAGATTTACCTCAAATCTTCTTTAAATCTTGAAGATTTACCATACAAATATATTTCGTAAATCTTGGAGATTAGAAATAAATCTTGTTAAATCTTCCTAGGACATATAGTTTTACAAATCGAACTAACCTATTTTTACATGGTGCTGAACGATTCATTCGAGACTCGATTCAGTTCTTCATTGTTTGACACGAATCAAACATTCTGTCTCTTTCGCACTTCATAAGAAAAATTGAAGCGCCATTTGCATTTTTGAAGATGCTGTCAGATTTAATCTTTTTTAAATCTTTTTGAGCAGTGGAAACACCAAAAAGATTTATTTAATCTAAACTGAGATAAACCTTTGGTGGAAACATAGCATTACGAGTATAGAGGCGGAACGATCGAGTATGAACGATCATAAACAGAAATTGGATTTTGTTCGAACTGATTCGAACACGCTCATTTTAATCTCTGCTCCCTACAGAATTTGGAACCTCAAAGTATCGAACACATCGAAAATTTGGATGACAAACGTCTCAAACATTTGAATACCGAAGAAAGAAGAGAGCTTACAAAATTACTAAAAAAATATAAAGAAGTCTTTTATAAAAAGGGAAATGATTTAAGTTTTACTAGCCATGTAAAACATCAAATCCCAGCAATAAACGAGGAACCTATATTTACGCGTATTTATAGATATTCTGAAATTCATAAAAAGGAAGTCAACAAACAAATTGACGACTTACTCGAACAAGGAATAATACAGCCTAGTACCTCACCATACAATGCCCCTATTTGGATAGTTCCAAAGAAGGAAGATAAAGACGGCAAGATAGAATGGAGAATGGTAATAGATAACAGAAAACTGAACAATATAACTAAGGAGGATTAATTTCCTATCCCTCTTATTGACGATATCCTTGACAAACTAGGAAAAGCCAACTATTTTAGTACATTAGACTTGACAAAAGGCTTCCACCAAATTGTAGATATTAAAGACAGAGAAAAAACAGCTTTCTCTACTTTATCAGGACATTACGAATGGCTTCGTATGCCATTCGGATTAAAAAATGCTCCTGCAACGTTCCAGAGAATGATGAACCAAGTCCTAAAAGACTTCGTTGGGAAAATATGTTACGTCTATTTAGACGATATAATTATTTTTTCTACATCACTCGAGGAACATATTAACTCGCTAAAAATGATATGCAAACAATTACAAAAAGTAAATTTGAAAGTTTCACTTAACAAAAGTGACTTCCTCAAAAAAGAATCTGAGTTTGTAGGTCACGTTGTGACACAAGACGGAATCAAACCTTATCCGAACAAAATAAAGAATTTTCCAATTCCAAAAACAGTCAAAGAAATCCAATCATTCCTTGTAGACCAGGAAAAATAGCACAAATCGTATGGGGAACCTTGAAAAAATTAATTCATGAAATATTAAAATTGGAATCGACGCAGAATTGCAACCTCTATAACATATCCAAAGTCCCCCAAAATCCCCGCATTGGCTTTTTGTGTAGATGCATTTGAAGACGTGCAGACGTGGAGAATTTTGAGGTTTATCAAACTAAAATATTTGTTTTGGTACAACCTTATCATATGATACATGATTTAGGGGCAGTTTTTAACGCTGAATCTAATGAAATCAAATTCAAAATGATACAACTACCCAAACAAAAGTTATAGTCCTTTTTATTTAATAATGACTTTTTTTCAGGTACAACAGGTAAAATATTACCGAAAACCCTTTGAAAATGAAGGTATGTTAATGAAACTTGGAATAAATGTACCATTTGTCATACGTACTAGGAATCAAGAAAGTCCCTAAAAATATCCATGGCGGAAGGGTGTTTTTTTAAGGGGGAGGGGCAAGTGTGGAATGTTGAGCATAACACCCACAAAAAAACTCTTAGACTCATGAAACTCGCCAAAAATATTAAATTTGTCATGGCAACCAAGAATCAAAACAGTCCAAATAAAAATATTTGTTCTGGGGTTTTTTTTTATTAAACAGAGGGAAAATCTGGGAAGAAGTTGGAAGATTTGAGCCAAAATCCCGATTCGGTCTAATTGAGGTATATACACAAAGTGTGGCATATGATTTAAGGGTATTTTTTAACTCTGAATTTAATAAAAGCAAAACTAAAATGATACAAGCTCCCTGAACAAAGTTATGGTCCTTTTCAAACAAAACTCAATTTTTGAAATCGTATTTTCCGTAGAACAGGTGAAAAAGAAACCGTCTCAAAAACACTATTAGACCAAAGATATTTGAACGGACTATTTATATTCTTGGTTGCCATGACAAATTTAATATTTTTGGCGAGTTTCATGAGTGTAAGAGTTTTTCCGTGGGTGTTATGGTTAACATTATACACTTGCACCTCCCCCTTAAAAAAACACCCTTCGACCATGGATATTTTTAGGGACTTTCTTGATTCCTAGTAAGTATGACAAATAGTACATTTATTCCAAGTTTCATTAACATACCTTCATTTTCAAAGGGTTTTCGGTAATATTTTACCTGTTGTAGGTACCTGAAAAAAAGTCATCATTAAATAAAAAGGACTATAACTTTTGTTTGGGTAGTTGTATCATTTTGAATTTGGTTTCATTAGACTCAGCGTTAAAAACTGCCCTTAAATCATGCCTTAAATCATATGATAAGGTTGTACCAAAACAAATATTTTAGTTTGATAAACCTCCAAGTTCTCCACGTCTGCACGTCTTCAAATGCATCTACACAAAAAGCCAATGCGGGGATTTCGGGGGACTTTGGATATGTTATAGAGGTTGCAATTCTGCGTCGATTCCAATTTTAATTTTTCATTAATTAATTTTTTCAACCTCGGAACCTATTATTCCTGGCCTATTGGTCTATCTGGATACTATCGTAAATTTATCCTAGACTACGCTTAAATCATAAAACCCATGACAACCTTCCTAAAAAAAGGTAAAAAATAAATATCGAAGACAAAGATTATAAAGAAGCTTTTGAAAAACTCAAATTAGTCATGTCAGATGATTTAATGAACAGACACCCAGACTTTTCAAAAGAATTTCTGCTAACTAAAACTTTGCAATAGGAGCCGTCTTAAGCCAGTCACACGGATCGTTATGTTTCGCATCCCGAACCCTCAATCAACACGATACACGAATGTAACTATTCAACTATAGAGAAAGAACTGTTAACTATTGTTTGGGCAACTAAACAATTTCGCCATTACCTTTACGGTAGAAGGTTCAAAATTCTCACGGATCATAGACCCAGACCCCTCTTTACCACTGGGCCCACTGGGCTCGGGCCCAGGGCCCCGCAATCACCAGGGGCCCCCAAATTGCTGAAACATCACTTAACCTCTATTGGTCTTTTTTCAAGAAAAAATATTTCGATGCAATTTTAGATGCATAAAGAATGATCAGAATTCGTACTTTCTTTGCTGAACAACAACCTTTGCTGAACATTTTAAATCACATTCCCTGCGAAATTCTATTCAAATTAAAACAGAAATATGAAGCACTTCTAACCCTGAGGCCACACGAGCGAGTAATCGCAAGCGAGTTACTAATACATCGAAACTTTTCCTACTCGCTAGTCAACTGGCTTGCCTTTTTCGAAGCCAGTTGTGAAGCGAGGAGAGCGGCGAGTGATTTGACAATTAATGTATGTAAATAATGCGCCGCTGTGAATAACTAATTGAGTGGCAATGCAGTTTGCTTTCTGACAGAAACAAGAAAAAACACACACCTTTTGAATATCACTGTATCTGTGTGGAAAAATAAAGATAATGGTGTTTCTACAAGTACAAGTTTGCATCAACGCAGTAACTCATACATAGGCGATTTAACTATCCGTCGGATGAACGGCACTCAATTTTTTAAGATTTCAAGGTAAAGAGGTAAAGAGTTTTTGTTTTTGTGCATTCAATGAGATAGATGAAAGATTACGCTTCTCACTATTTTGTTCTATAGGTCAATAGTAAAGAAAAGGATAAGCGTATAGTCGAATCGTTTTTGCGCATGCAAATGCCTAAATTTAAAAGACTACTTGAAAATTAGTCGACACGAAAATGAAAAAACGGACAATATTCTAGAACTTTATAATTTTTAAAAACAAATAAAATTGAAGATGAATTTCCAAATGTTGAAATTGCACTAAGAATTTTCTTAAGTATGATGGTGACCAATTGCAGCTTGGAACGTTCCTTCTCTAAATAAAAAGAATAAAAAACGAACTCAGAACTACAATTATTCAAGAAAGATTGACAAAATTGTCGCTGATGTCAACCAAAAGCGACATCCTCAGAGGCATCGATTTTGAAGATGTGATCAATGATTTTGCTAATTTCAAATCAAGAAAAAGACTCCTTCAATAAACATTCCTCTCTTTTACCTGAAAAAATATAGTCTGTTTCACTTTTTGCATATTAATATATTGTTCTTTAAATTACATTCTGAATAACTTATTTAATTTTCTGTTATTTAAATTTTGTTTATTTTTGAATTTTTATATGAAATATTTATTTTTTTTTTTTAATTTTTACATTGTTTATGTTTATGTTTCTATTTATGTTTTAAATGCTGCAAATATTATTGAATTAATGAATTAAAAATGATGATGATGATGAATGAATTAAAAAAATATTATTTATTTAAAAAATAAATATTAATTCAAAATTATGTGATTTTTTCTGTATAACCTTATTACACAACATAACATTTTTATATAATCATACAGGGGCCCCATTTCCGAAAAGTGCCCAGGGCCCCCAAAAGGGTAAAGATGGCCTTGCATAGACCACTAGTTTGGTTACAGAATCTTAAAGAACCAAATTCCAAATTGCAACGTTGGAAAATCAAATTAGAAGAATTTGATTTCAAAATTGAATATATTCAAGGGAAAGAAAATAAAGCAGCCGATGCTTTATCCCGAATCAAAATCGAAGAAATTAATATATTAGAACTTGTATCTACAAAACATTCAAATGACTCCGACAGTAGTAATTTAATATACATAACAGAAAAACCACTAAATACTTTCATGAGACAAATAATAATAGAACTTAGTGAAAAAGACAACACTGAAATAACATTCCCATTTCATAAGAGAAGAATTAAAATAACAAAAACAAAATTCAATAATAAGGATTTCGAAAAGATAATCTCTGAAGTTGATGTAGACCGACAAAACGCAATACATTTCAATAATGAACAAATGTTCTTAGAATTTCAAAACTTCTGGAAAAACAATCATAATAATCAAAAATTATTTAGAACAAAAATATTACTTGAAGATTATTTTTTAAAGATAACTTCATATTGTAATCCAAACGAAAAGCTAAACACATTTGCTTACTTTCCGTATCACATTTGACAAAGGCATATCCGCTCAAATGCAATAATCCAATACTCCAATAAACAAATATTAGACTAAACAAACTATAACAAAGAAAAAGCCACGTAGGCAATAATCATATACTCCAAACACTGGTCGTCTGCGACGTCCCAATTAGTTCTTAAGTAACATCGATACAATAAAGTTCAGGAATGAAGAGCTCCGCTCTTGATATTCCTTTTTAAAAGATTTCTACTTAAAGTGCATTTATAATTTATATATATATATTAAGGTGATTCAAAAAAACACTTTTCTCGAAAATAAACCGGGACCGGGCGGAATTATAAAGCTTAGTTTCAGACCAAAGGATCGACATCAAAACATTTTAATTTGAAGGTGATTTAGAGGTCGCTACCAGCGAATATCTGTTTTTTAAGCCTCCAAACCGCGAAATAGGCGTTGCGGATTATTGTGAATAACTTCTTCATTTTTTGCCCGAAATTTATAAAAATTTGATACAAACAATGTGTAATAATACTCTTTAAGAAAACGTATTGCAATACACTGAAAAAAATTTTGCTATCGAAAAAATAATTATTTATTTATAAAAAAAAAATATTTTATAACATGAACGGCAGTTTGAATTTAACAGTGATGATACCGTAATAAAACTTTATAAATAACATGAAAATAATGTAGCATACGCAGAACCTGCCCCAAGAAATATTTTATTCAATATATCAATTTTAACGATTAATATCCGAGGTTTATTTGAAAAAAGTCCTGTCCTTACAACAAATAATTATTAATAAGATTAATTTTGTTTATTTTCTGGTAGACATACATTAAATCAATGCCCTGTATAAATTTCAAGTCATTCCTATCAGTACTTTGCTCACGACATTCTTCTAAAGCTTTTGGTGCGTACGCGCTTCATCAATTGAAAGTTCTCAGTCTTGTCAGCAAAAAAGTCATTATATAATTTAATTTTCCACACAAGGGAAAGAAAATAAAGCAGCCGATGCTTTATCCCGAATCAAAATCGAAGAAATTAATATATTAGAACTTGTATCTACAAAACATTCAAATGACTCCGACAGTAGTAATTTAATATACATAACAGAAAAACCACTAAATACTTTCATGAGACAAATAATAATAGAACTTAGTGAAAAAGACAACACTGAAATAACATTCCCATTTCATAAGAGAAGAATTAAAATAACAAAAACAAAATTCAATAATAAGGATTTCGAAAAGATAATCTCTGAAGTTGATGTAGACCGACAAAACGCAATACATTTCAATAATGAACAAATGTTCTTAGAATTTCAAAACTTCTGGAAAAACAATCATAATAATCAAAAATTATTTAGAACAAAAATATTACTTGAAGATATATTCGAACGACCCGAAATTGAAAATATAATTTCCAAAACCCATTTAGAATTCAATCATATAGGAATAGATAAACTTTATCTAGAATTAAAAAGAAAATATTATTATCCTAATATAAAAATTAATAACTCAAGTTATAAATAATTGCAAAGAATGTAATCTAAAAATTGAACGCAACACATTTTATTGAACATGAAAAGACAGAAACCCCTTCAGGCCCCCATATCCATTACCATATAGACATTTGGATATTACCAAATGACAACAAGTACTTAACTTGTATAGACAAATTTAGTAAATTTGCCTCAGTAGAAAAATTAAAAAAAAAACCAGAAAGATGTACTAAATGCACTTGAAAAGATATTTAGTTATACCAAACATCCAAGTAAAATAACATTAGACAATGACCCATCCTTACGACGAAAAAATAATATTCGAAAGAATAGAAAACACAAAAAACTAAATTTTAGAAAATTAATAATAATAGAAAAGATCAAGAGATAAACCCAAATTTCACAAAAATAAACAATCCCGAAAAATTTAACAAACTAAAAACCAAACATAAGAAAGTAAAAGTATTAAGAATCAAAGATAAAAAACTAATCATTAGACCTAATATTAAAAACAAAAATTACATAAAGACCAATTTAGGAAACAAAAGAAATACACAAGAATTCAAAATGAAGATACACCAAGTGATAACGACAATTCCCTTATTAATAACACTAGGGCTCAGTCAGAACATTAGAATTACAGAAATAGATAACGAATTCGCAGTTAAACAAGAAGAATCCGTACGCTTGAAAGAAGAATATGATATTCTTTTACACTTAATTAATCAAACGCAATGTAAAATACTAATCGACCAACTTAAAACTCAATACCTTTTACTAACCAACCCAGATAGCACTCAGAAAGAAGAATTAAATACCTTAGAAGTTAAAATAGAAACAATTATACCACATCATATTATTCACAAACGCGGTTTGATAAATATTATATGTAAAGGTTTAAGAATAATTGTTTATGGCACAATGGATGACGATGACAGAACAGACATCGAAGAAAGACTAAAAGCCCTAGAAGAAAGTAATTTAGAATTAATACAAAACAATAATAAACAAATAACTATAATCACTCAATTCAATGAACAATTTAAACAGATACAAGGAATATTCAAACAAAGTATAAGGACATTAAATAAATACAGATCCATAGAGAACGAAATTAACACACTTCGTATAAAATTAGAATTCGACAAAAACTTAGAACGAGTTCAAAGAATAATCGAAAAAATAGATGACGTAATCATGACAGGAATGTTAACTCAAGACATACTGACTATACAAGAAATTTATGAATACAATATTAATATAGAACAATTAAAAGAAATCAAATTAACTCTTGCCACATATAATGAAAACTTGTTAATTATATTAAATATTCCAAAATTCAGTCAGAAATTATATAACAAAATTAATGTACAAACATTTCCAGTAAAAAATAAAATCATAACAATAAACAATGAAAATGTTTTAGAATATAATAAAAATGTTTTTGAAATAACAAAAGAAGAAATAAATTTAAAGGAAATACAAGATGAATGCATCAAAAATCTATTTAAGGAAAATAAATTATTAAATTGTAAAACACAATCTTTTTATCAAAAGAATGTAATAATAAACAAAGGTCAATACATTATATTAAAGAACCTTGAGAAATAAAGAATAAATCAAACTTGTAATAATCTAGAATATACATTAGAAGGTAATTATATATTAGAAATAAAAGATTGCACTATTGAAATAAATAATAAAATATATACCTAACTGAAAAATATATCAAGATGACCTCAAACTAATACCAATATTAAATTATAACTTTTCTCAAGAATATGAACAAGAACTAAAATTCAAATCAATTATGAATCTTGATGTACTAGAAGTGAAAATACCCAAAAAACATGTTGCACATGGAATAACTACAATTATCATTGTAATAATAGTTGCAATAATATTCATATTCTATTTTAAAAAAGATTAAAAAAATACCATAACCAATGTAAATCTTCCAAAAGTCGAATTTCAACCATTAGAAGATTCTAAGGAGGGAGGAGTTATAACTACAGAAAAGATTAAAAGTATTTTTTAAAGATAACTTCATATTGTAATCCAAACGAAAAGCTAAACACATTTGCTTACTTTCCGTATCACATTTGACAAAGGCATATCCGCTCAAATGCAATAATCCAATACTCCAATAAACAAATATTAGACTAAACAAACTATAACAAAGAAAAAGCCACGTAGGCAATAATCATATACTCCAAACACTGGTCGTCTGCGACGTCCCAATTAGTTCTTAAGTAACATCGATACAATAAAGTTCAGGAATGAAGAGCTCCGCTCTTGATATTCCTTTTTAAAAGATTTCTACTTAAAGTGCATTTATAATTTATATATATATATTAGGGTGATTCAAAAAAGCACTTTTCTCGAAAATAAACCGGGACCGGGCGGAATTATAAAGCTTAGTTTCAGACCAAAGGATCGACATCAAAACATTTTAATTTGAAGGTGATTTAGAGGTCGCTACCAGCGAATATCTGTTTTTTAAGCCTCCAAACCGCGAAATAGGCGTTGCGGATTATTGTGAATAACTTCTTCATTTTTTGCCCGAAATTTATAAAAATTTGATACAAACAATGTGTAATAATACTCTTTAAGAAAACGTATTGCAATACACTGAAAAAAATTTTGCTTTCGAAAAAATAATTATTTATTTATAAAAAAAAAATATTTTATAACATGAACGGCAGTTTGAATTTAACAGTGATGATACCGTAATAAAACTTTATAAATAACATGAAAACAATGTAGCATACGCAGAACCTGCCCCAAGAAATATTTTACTCAATATATCAATTTTAACGATTAATATCCGAGGTTTATTTGAAAAAAGTCCTGTCCTTACAACAAATAATTATTAATAAGATTAATTTTGTTTATTTTCTGGCAGACATACTTTAAATCAATGCCCTGTATAAATTTCAAGTCATTCCTATCAGTACTTTGCTCACGACATTCTTCTAAAGCTTTTGGTGCGTACGCGCTTCATCAATTGAAAGTTCTCAGTCTTGTCAGCAAAAAAGTCATTATATAATTTAATTTTCCACACTGAATGATAGATGACCATTATTTATATATCCTGGAAAAATTTCATGTCATTCCAATCAGTACTTTTCCCACGGCATTCTTCTAAAGTTTACTATCGACACATGAAAAAAGAGGAACAATCGGAACTTTACCCAATTTGGGACAATCGGAAGCTTCGCCATTTTTAAATTTTTTGATGAGTAATTCACATTTTTCCCACTTTATCAAAATTTATTATTTTTAGTTAATTTTAAAGGCTTGCAAATGTGGCTGATGATGCATTACCTTCAAAACAAGAAGTTCTGTCTGTGTTCGCGTACCATCATTTTTATATTGACTTGGCTTTTGCCGTCAGCCCGAAAAAGAGAGTATAATCTGAACAAATATAATTTCAATTGATTTATAAACATTTTTAAATTTAGTTTGACATAATATGTACATACATAAGCATTTATAGTATTGGTTGATTTTATTTAAAAATATAAAATGAAGAGTGAAACATTAAATTTAAAAAGATTCATTTATTATTTGGTTTCTATATTTGAGCGCAGATTGAACAAATCCGCATAGTAAATTCCAATCCAGGCCATTTAAAATATCTGCGACTTCGTTTAGAGTTAGAAAACTTCTTCCCCAATGAGCTCGTCGAATTTCGGATAGGATAGGACACGTTCCCAAGAATGGCAGTACATTTTCAGTTGTTCTGAGGTTGCACTATATATTATATATATATATATATATATAAATATATATATATTATATATATATATACAGTCGGCTCCCTCTAAGTCGAACTCCTTCTAAGTCGAATTTCCCTCTAACTCGAACTTTTTCGCCCTAATTTGTATTCCCCTCAAATTTTAAACCCTATAATATTCCTCTCTAACTCGAATCTTTGCAAAACTCTCTCTAACTCGAACTGATTTTGATATCCCGTTCAAATTCGACTTAGAGGTAGTCGACTGTATATATATATATAAATATATATACATTATATATATTATATATATAATATTATAAATGTGAAAGTGAGTTTGTTTGTTTGTTTTCTACGCTTTCACGCCTAAACCACTGAATCAATTATGATGAATTTTGATATAGAGATCAGGATTGCCAGTTGCCCCTTCAAGAAAAGAGCACCACAGTAGATTTATTAAAAAAATGCAGTAGATTCAATTTTTATAAATAAAAAAAATTTCGGTTTCTTAAGACTATAATCATAAATATATTATTGAATACATATAAAACCTTAATCTAAAAAGTCTTTCATTAAGAACTTAACTGGTTATATACTATCCATCTGTGAAATTAAAATTTTGAAAGAACTCTAGAAGTCCAGGAAAGTCTGGGGGTGTCCAACAACTGTTGTTGATACTCATTTCCTTATACAAAATTGCATTTTCCAGAGCATTTACTAGAGATAGATGGGACTCTGGAAGCGTCAATAAGATACTTTTTTTACCATATGAGATAAAAAAGAAAAAAATATTTGGTACCAAAACAACTTCACTTTATATAGAAACAAAAATAAATCAATAAAGTTTGAAAAAAAAATCAATTTTGATATTTCGTTTGAGCGATAGTTAGTTTTTTATTATTTTGAAGTTTTCTTATACTTTTTGCTTCACAAACGTTGGTTTAAATTAAACTGGAGTTCATCGCAATCCCGGGCAGTAAAATTTGATCGATTTAAAAGAAATCCATTCATGCCGAATTAAGGAGGCTGCTTTGAGAACTGGTGAGACACTTTCTCAAAAAAAATCATGGGAAAAGTCCCATGGCCAGCTACATATGTATATGTAGCATATTCATGTGCGCCCAGTGGCCAGAATTTGTATGTTTACTCCAAATGGAAGGACATACATTATGTATAGTATACAGCAGCATTCTCACTACATATCGTCGGCTGGATGCTATCTTGTTCAAAAGGCCATTTTTTACGAAATTGAGTTAGGTATGCAGTCTTCATAATTTTGGGACGCTCTTTCGTTTGGCGCAAACCATTTTGTTCTATCTCTTTTAGTTTTCAAGTAACAGAGAACTATTTTGTTCAATAGGACACTTTTTTAACGATTTTTCATGTCATTTTTGTTCAATAAACTACTTTTCATCTTTTTTGTATTATATTGAACACTTTGTTAGTATATTTAAAAGAAAAACTATTTCATAATTTCTATCTTGTTCAAAATCCACAATTTTGGATGTTTTGTTCAATATGCGTATGTACTTCATTCATTTCTATTCTGTTCAATATCCAATTACTTTAAGTTTTTGTTCAATACCCAGGCCGTATACTTTCATTCTCTTTTGTTCAATATCAAACGAGATCACCGTTGTTGCATTTGATTTCCCTATATTCTCATTTAGGATTTTAAATGATATTGATTTATCTACCCCAGATAGGGCTACAATCGATTCCTTAACGTATGTGTGGAAAAATTTTGCTCCATATTTTTGGTATTGATTTTAACAAAATTTAAAAAAAATGCCTGGTGATATTGAATCTTAAACTCCTGAAAGGTCAGGTCAAGTTGCAGAATTGGTGCAGTATGCCAAAACACTTTTAAGGTATTATTTTAAGCAAACATTATTATTTTAAGTCCGAATTTTCACTGAAGTAAACTTTACGTGGATCGGGTAAGAAAAAAATTACAACTCCATCGTTATGGAAAAGAAACGTAAAAGAAATTGCGTCAGAGTGGACAGGAATATCATAACGCAAAAGGTCACAAGTGTAGAAAACGTAAAATTCAAGTTTCCGCAGTTGCAACATTGCTTTGACCTCTATTACACGATGATTCTTTGCGTCTGACTCTTTTCGAATTTTCATGAGTGCGAAGGAGAAAAAGCATCGGACTTCACCTTCGCACTCATTGAATTTTGACAAGAGTCAGACGCAAAGAATCATCGTGTAATAGGGGACTTTCAGTCATGATTATTTGGTATACAAAATTTGTGTATGAAGATGCGAACGAAAATTTAGCTTTTTGGCCACTGAATGACACCGAAAAAGGGCAGTTTCATTCTGAATTTGGAAAAAGGCTGCTACCAAAACGAAAAAGAACAGAAAAAACTGGATCGAGAAGGAACTTTACGTTAAAGTATTTCTTCTAAAAAGAAAACTATTAATTTGATGTATGTAAAAAATTCTTTTTGTCGACTCTTGATATTTCTCGGCAACACTGACAAAATATAATGAAACAGGTACATAACAAACAGGTTATTTAAAGAGTTACACCAAAAGAAGATTTAAAAATAGTAAAAGAACATATACACCCCTGTTCTGATTTCCGTTCGGATTCAAATCCGTATACGAAATTGATTTCCGTACGGATTCAAAAACCATGTTCTCAATTAAGTTTGAATTCACTTCCGCAATAGTCGATATTCAATCCTGTTTTTCTTTGGAAATCCATAAAAATAATAATTCAAAACATCAAACAATTAAAAAATATCTGTATAATTCAATTAAATTTAAACACAACAGCAAACACATAAGTGGTGTCGTGGTCCGTGGCTTTTAAGTGAAAATCTAGTGGCGTATCTGCTCAAAAATATAAGCATATACATGTTTAAAATTATTTTAAAATTCAAGAAAAGGTTAAACTTTTAATGAATTTCAAGTGTCAAGCTGATTTTTAATTCACGCGAAAATCAAAACACAATCATATCGCAAGTATTGAAAACGAAAAAAATTAAAAAACATCGAGAGTTTGAAAACGAAAGAATTTTTCAATTGATCGAAATTCAGAACAGGGGTGATAAAAAGTTTCCCCGTGATGGATTCCCACTTCTGCCAAACAAACACAAAAATCAATATCTTAAAGCTGGCGTTTCAATGACAAAAATGCACAAAGTGTACAATAGTCGGAAAAAGTATTTTGAAAAAAAAAAATCGCATTTTTCTTTATATCTATCTTTCTTTTTATTAACAGAAAAAATCTGAAAAAATATATTATAATGGTATCAAGATAATCTTCCAAAAAACATACAAGAGTTAGATTCATAATTATAGCTTTGAAAATAAAAAATTTATTTCAAAAACGTATCGGGGAAAAATATTTCGACAAAATTAAAAAGGCCCGCAGTCGCCGCGCCGGTTATCTTTTTAGTACAGGTAGTGAGAATTGTTTTTTAGTGGGATTTTGGATGTAGAATTCAAATCCGTGATCCGCTGTGGCTTTCAGTTTGTGTTTTCAAGAAATTGCCATTAGATCATCTAGAAATAATTGTTTTTCAAAACAAATCTCGAAAGTTTCTGAAATCACCGATCTTCGCCTTCAAATATTTTGTTTGTTTTTATTTTCTCTTTTTTCAAGCCTAAAAAAAAGGCATTTGCGATAAATGTGCTAAGTTTAAAGCTACGAAAAATCCGAATGCAACTGAAACACGATATTACAATGCACATCACAGCTATCATAATTTAACGAAGGTTGAGTATGATATTGATCGAAAGAATAATTGTGAAGATACGGAAGTTATTGTTTATGACCTTCAAAACGTTTTTTCTCTTTAAGGTAAACGTATGAAGCTATCTTCTAATATACGCGTAAGTATTCAAGGCAAAAAATAATCCCCAATATCACAAGATCATTAGGTGCATTGACATTATGACCAGATCCAAGTGCTGGTAGACTTTATGACCGCTTGAAAAAGAAATACCGTCCATTTTGACAATATTTCCATTCAAAAAAGACATAACGTTCATTTGGACATATTTTCTATGCGGTGGCGCGGTGTGGCGTTAGTTATGGTGCTGTAGCGCGGTGCGGTGCGGCATCGATATTCGGGCGAATCGAATCCGTACGGATTGAAAACGGAAAACAAAAATATACCCCAATTGAAAACGTCGAAAAACGGCGCATTGTGCATTCGTTTGTTTTGCCTAACAGCTAAGAATCATAGATGTTCAAAAAAAGCGAATGGATCCACCAACCTGCCATTTTTTGACGTTTTCAATTCCGGTATCTTTTTGTTAAATGTTTTCAATCCGTACGGATTCAATTCGACCGAATATTAGAAAAACTACCACTATGTGTTTCTTTAAAAATTCTTTATTAAATCAGCTCGAATCAATAAAACTAGTTTTTGTTCAATATAACATAATCAGCTTTATGTTTCCGCTCTTTTTGTTTGTTTTCTTAGTGGGGCGGCTTAGCTATTCAATTGTGCACTTTGTGATAAAAGCAAATAATTTTAATCATTGTTGGCACATTATAAAAGAATGATTTTTAGATGTTGGGCCACTTCGTATCTCCACCCATTTAGGTGAGCGGGGCAATTTTGTTTTGAAAATGACTTGAAATGGAAAAAAATTATAAAAAAATAACGACAACACTTACAATATTTTGCTATATCTTTTTTGAAAGCCAAAACGCCATTCTTAAATTCTGTTTTTAAATTAAGGTATTTGAGTAAATAGTTTTCGAAAAAATAATTTTCAAACTCAAAGTTTTGAAAAAAAATGTGGAAAAAAAATATGTATACTGATTTATTTTTAACTTTGCGTAGTTATATAAAAATTAAATTTTTATTTTTCAATGCTCCTATCAATTCTGGGTCGAATTTTGAAAACCAATTTCTTTTAAGTCCCTTAGTTTTTGAAAAAATTGAAAATTATAAAAGCCATTTTTTTCGTAGACAAACTTTTTTTTTTGAGTATTTGTCTAATTCATAACGTAATTTTTTATCAAAAACACCCTGAATTTGTACCTATTGACAAAAATAACAATATAGACCAGTAACTGTCAAATCCCCTCCCTCGTAAAAAAAAAATATATATTAAAGAGTAGGAAACCTCATATGACAATTCTTTTTATTTAATGACTTAACGCAAATAAGAAATAGAAAGCAAAAATTCAATTTAAAGACACTTTGTTACAAGTTAGGTTAAAACATGCTAAATTATAATACATAATCCACTAAAAATAATATATTGTAAGACCGGCTTATACTAGAAATTTATAAATAATATATAATGTGCATACATGTTAACACTTGTGTACAAGTTTGCGAAACCTTATCGAAATTCTACCCTGCCACAGGCATGTTTTTTAATCAATTTTCTTCATATTTAACAATATCGTGAAGGTTGTATTCATCGGTGTCCTCTGGTCAAAGAACAGAAACCAAGAACAAAACAGATCAGTAGATGAAAACCTTCATCGACCTTGAATTTGCCTGTGGCAAATAAGTTTGCCCACAGGCTGAAAACTTTAAAACAGTGAGATGAGTTGTTCTTGTACCTTTTCGCAGAACCGTACCATGAGAGAGAGTTGGGGGTTGTGCAGCTAATTCGTACCTCATGTAAGTAGAAGGCTCAAAATTACTTCTCAAAATGCAAACGAGACAGTAAAACAGTTGGTTTGGGCTTATTTGCACATTAGTGTCGATTTTTGTCGTTATGGTCAAACGTACAAGTGAACGAACTTAATCTTTCCTCCTTAATGAATATCGCTGAAACGCTGACCAAATATCGCTTTCATGGCTTTAAACCTTCAGCGTTCCTAAGTTTGATCAGCTTTCATGAATCATGAGCAACCACACATGTAGTCAAAGATATAAGAAGAGCAATTTCCTCAAACGGCTTGTAAAAATGTAGCCACTTTGTCAAATTAAAAAAGTCCCTACTATGTCCAATGGTACACAAGGATACTGAGCTCTTCGGAGATCACATTTTTCGTGGACAGCCAAGCTGCTATCAAAGCAATAGCCAGTGAGATTATAAGATCCAAGACAGTAGAAAAATACCGAGAAATACCGAATAATATTTGTAACAATAACCAAGTCAAACTTTGCTGGGTTCCTGGCCATAACAATAAAGAAACGAATAGAAGATGAACTGGCAAGGAAAGGGTCGGTATCAAATAGAAATAGAAGTAGCCAATTAGAAAATTGACCAGACGTCTTAATCGGCGTGATTAAAAGTAGAATAGACCTAATAACGAAAGGGCAAATCAATAACTCCTGGAGGCTCAGGAACTAGTGCGTTATCTCTAGAAGTTTAAGGCCTAGAATAAATGAAAAGAAAACTCAGTATATTTTATCGCTGAGTAAAAAGAATATTAGAATCTTGATAGATGTACTAACAGGTCATTGCGCCATTCATTGGCACAATGGCCACCAGACTGAGTGTTTTCACATCCAATTTCCAACCATTACCAACCATTAAACACCTATTTTGCGACTGTTCAAACCTCTAAACAAATCGCCTCCATTACTTTGGAAACAGGGTTGTTGGAGAACAGGACTATCTAGCGCATGTCTGAATGGCAAACAGGAAAGTTCATAGAAAGCACAGGCTGGTGAACCAGTCTGTGTGAACCAATAGTTTTTTTAAGGGGATCACAATGGAGCAAAAGGCTCCCTTGTTCGCAACATCCTCTGTGCACGCCCCTCCTTACCTAACCTAACACAACCTATGGCCGTTTTCGAAAACGTCAAATCAAAGTCAATTTGATCATCAAATGATCGTCAAATATGCAATCGTCCTTCTTGCACAAAATCAGTTTGATCAACGTCAGTCAATTTACTTGCAAACGCATTTGACGTTAGCAAACACGCTCTCTGGCTTTTATATATTTTGTACGTCAACTCGATTTTTTTACAGCACAGCTGCACCGCAGATGATGTTTTCGAACATGTGACTTTAGCAAGATGCATTATCGAACACAATGCTAATACAGTAAAGTTTGTATTTGCGTTTTCGAACAGAAGACTTTTGCAGTTTACGTTTAAGAACATTCTGCAAATGCATTTTTGACGCATTTGACGGTTTCTAAAACGGCCTATGTCTGGTTGAAAATCTCGAAGTTCAACGTGTTAGTCTTTTTTCGGGGAAAACACCACTGAACAGCAGTATGTGGTTATTGCGCCGATCCCGGCTGTGCTCATTGACCAAAGGGCACCGATGAATACGACCTTCACGATATTGTTTAATATGAAGATAATTTATTAAAAAACATGCCTGTGGCAGGGTAGAATTTCGATAAGGTTTCGCAAACTTGTACACAAGTGTTAACATGTATGCACATTATATATTATTTATAAATTTCTAGTATAAGCCGGTCTTACAATATATTATTTTTAGTGGATTATGTATTATAATTTAGCATGTTTTAACCTAACTTGTAACAAAGTGTCTTTAAATTGAATTTTTGCTTTCTATTTCTTATTTGCGTTAAGTCATTAAATAAAAAGAATTGTCATATGAGGTTTCCTACTCTTTAATATATATTTTTTTTTTACGAGGGAGGGGATTTGACAGTTACTGGTCTATATTGTTATTTTTGTCAATAGGTACAAATTCAGGGTGTTTTTGATAAAAAATTACGTTATGAATTAGACAAATACTCAAAAAAAAAAGTTTGTCTACGAAAAAAATGGCTTTTATAATTTTCAATTTTTTCAAAAACTAAGGGACTTAAAAGAAATTGGTTTTCAAAATTCGACCCAGAATTGATAGGAGCATTGAAAAATAAAAATTTAATTTTTATATAACTACGCAAAGTTAAAAATAAATCAGTATACATATTTTTTTTCCACATTTTTTTTCAAAACTTTGAGTTTGAAAATTATTTTTTCGAAAACTATTTACTCAAATACCTTAATTTAAAAACAGAATTTAAGAATGGCGTTTTGGCTTTCAAAAAAGATATAGCAAAATATTGTAAGTGTTGTCGTTATTTTTTTATAATTTTTTTCCATTTCAAGTCATTTTCAAAACAAAATTGCCCCGCTCACCTAAATGGGTGGAGATACGAAGTGGCCCAACATCTAAAAATCATTCTTTTATAATGTGCCAACAATGATTAAAATTATTTGCTTTTATCACAAAGTGCACAATCATGCTTCATATGGGCGCTAAGCCGCCTCACTATCTATGTTGTTCAATATTGACTATTTTAGTTCAATATCCAAAAATTTTACCAACTTCTTGTCACTCCATATAACATTGTTCAATATCCAAAATGACTTCCTTGTTGATTTTAATTTTTAACTAATTCAAAATAAAAGAAAACCAATTTCTGTGACTTGTTTTATAAACAAAATTGTCAAGGCTTTCAGAAGAAAAAACAATACTAATCAAATTTTTTTGATATAAACACAATTTTTCAATTTGAACTTTAAAAATCGATTTCCTATCATTTTGAAAAATGGACATTGAACAAGATAGCATCCAGCCGACGCACAGTGGTCGGAAATCAACATTTAGCGCGAACTAAATAAAAAACTGAAGGTGCAAATCACCATGACAAATGTTATCTATCGTACGTAGAATACATCCGCGTACCCACTGATGACCTTGGTTTTTTATTAAAGGTCGAAGATGTTACTAAAAGACCCGTTAGTTGAACGATGCAACCATTATTTGCAGTATGGTATGCTAATTTTGAATTGTTTATCATTTGTAATGGGTGTGAAAATTCAACTCAAAATTATTTTAATAATTTAAAAACAAAGATAAGGTATATAACGGTAAATATTTATTTGATAAATTTAAAAAGCTGTAAAGTGAGGACCAAACTAAAAAGGATTTTTAGGTTATTATTTTTTTAAGTTAAGCATAGAAAAATCGCAAGTGTTTGCAAGTGTTAAGACAGCTCTAATATCGTTAGGGAATCGCTTCTTTTCAAGATAGTACAAAAACAAAGTGCATTCACGTGCTAATTCATTTTTTACAATTTATTTAAGAATCGTCACAAAAGGCCTCAATTTTCGATATTTTTGGCATATCATGCTGCGAATATTGGTTGAATCGTTCAACGAACGGGTCTTTTAGTATCATTTTCGACCTTTAATAAAAATCCAAGGTCATCAGTGGGTACGCGGATGTATTCCCACCTACGATAGATAGCATTAGTCATGGTGATTTGGACCTTCAATTTTTGATTTAGTTCGCGCTAAATGTTGATTTCCGACCACTGTGCGACGATATGTTTACAGGGTGTCCCGGACCTGAGTGGAAGTATTTTAGAGTGTGGTTCTTGGGGTTTTCTAAGAAAAAAATTGTATGGGGGAAAGTTGTATCTCCCCTCCCTGAGGGAGGGAGGGGCAGTTTTGTGGAAAATTGACTTTAAATGCAAAAAAAACATTAAAAATCAACGAAAACACATTTGATAATATGCTATGTTTTTTTTTAAAGCTTATACTCCATTCTTACATTTGGTTTTCAAATAAAGTTGCTTAAGCGAATAGTTTTCGAGAAATTAAATTTCAAAGTCAAAATTAAAAAAAAAATTGTGATTTTTTTTTCTTAAGTCGATATTTTTCAAAATTTTACGTAATTAAGTGCTTTTTTTGTGATAAATTCTCAATGCCCTCATTATTTTTTAGCCCATTACCGAAAACCAAATGTTAAAATCTTTCTCAATTCTTGAGAAATTAAGAAAGAACAAAAGGTACTTTTACCAAAAAAAACCCGAAATTACCTCCTTTGGCCATAATTCACTTATTCGCAAAAAATCCCCTCCTCCTTCTTTCCATATTCAGATTCCGACATTGTGTTTTGTTCCGCATTTATAAATACATGTATAAATGTGATAACAATTCAGCAAAAAGATTAAACACATGTAGGTACATCGTACATGTTTAAAGGCTCCCCCAAACCAACGCGAAACTTTCGCCGACGACAGCTTTTTATAGTTGTTTAGCTTTGTGTATTTGTCATATTTTGTACTATTGTGAATGATTCGCTGCGAATTCACGTTGGTTTAGGAGAGCCTTAAAGGTTCTCCCAAGCCTATGCGAAAAGCGTGGTACATATTATCAACGTTGCACTCTCAAAAGAGTAAGACGTATTTTCCTTTCTCTTACGAATCGAATTGTTCCAAAATTCTGAAGCGAATACGCAGTCAAAGTAGCGAAGATCTTAGATCTTCAATCGCGAAAGTGCAAAAAAACAATTTGACAATGTCAAAGCAAGGAGAAATATCCAGTGCCAATTACTGGCATCCTTTGCAGGCTCAATGTTCAGATGACACCGGTGAACTTGATGATGACATGTCCACAACGGAAAATGTTACTAAAGCCGTTGCCCCACCCATTAAATTACTCCAAAAATCTGGAGAATTTGTTCACAATATGATGAAAGAACTTAAGATCGAAAATTATTCAATCAAAAAAATATCCATCGGTATTAAAATTTTTTGCGAGTGCTTAACCTCTTATAATCAAGTGTGCGCGGCATTAAAAGATAAAAAGTGCCAATATTTCACTCATGATCTCAAAGGAGAAAGATCGTTCAAAGTTGTACTCTTTGGTTTGGACGAAGTAAAATGTGATGTTCTCAAGGCAGAATTGTGTAAATTGGGACTACAATGCAAAGACATTAAAATGATTAAAAAGAACTACGAGCACTATAGTGAAGTATTCTATATAGTTTTCCTTGAAAAACAAAGTTTAAAAATTGCGGACTTAAGAAAAAACATTCGTCACGTTCTACGCACTCAAGTTCGTTGGGAGTTTCAACGAAGATTAAAAAATAAAATAACTCAATGCCATAACTGTCAAATGTATGGCCACGGTGAGAGAAACTGCAGTGTTAAAACATATTGTGCAAATTGTTCTCAACCCCATAAGACTTCAGAATGTACTGCCACCGGAATTTCCAAATGTGCTAATTGCCAGGGTAATCATAAATCGACTGACATAAACTGCCCACGAAGAGTAAAATACCTTGAGATTAGAAGTAAAACAAATGTCAAGAGAAGTACAGCAATGACTCACGCTCAGCCAAAGCATTTCACAAAAACAGTGCCAAACTACATGAGCACAAACGATTTTCCATCTCTCCCGAAACAAAACCGATCTTCCGTTCCTACACCATCAACATCTTCAGCTGCTCTCCATCTCCACCCACGTGCAGATCATCAACATCAATGGACCCAAAATGCAAATGCATTCAACCAATACTCTCCAATCAATGAAAGTGATCTCTTTACCCAAGATGAACTATGCTCTCTTACCATGGATATGATAACAAAGTTAAGTGTATGTAAAACCAAATTTGAACAATTTAATGTTATAACGCAGCTTGCGACAAAATATTTATACAATCATGTCAAGTAAATTAAACTCTCTTAATGTTATATGTTGGAATGCCAGGAGTATTAAAAATAAATGTACTGAGTTTTTCAATTTTCTCTGTAATAATAATGTCGATGTGTGTCTTGTGTGTGAAACGTGGCTTAAAAGTAACATCTCTTTCTCCCACAGTAATTATTATTGTCATAGATTAGATCGAAATGACGATGCGACTGGAGGTGGAGTTGCCATCGTAGTTAGAAAAACATTAGTATATAAATTAATACCAAATGTCAAAACGAATATTTTTGAAACAATTGGTATTGAATTAGTATTAAATGACAATAGTAAGTTTAAAGTTGTGTCAGTTTACTTTCCTGGGGGAGCTTCAAACGCACAAAAAATTGGATTTTTTAAGAGTGATTTAAGAAAACTCATTGCTAATAATGAACCATTTTTACTCGGGGGTGATTTCAACAGCCGGCATCGTAATTGGGGTTGCAAAAGAGCAAATAAGTGGGGAAATTTGCTACTTGATCTCATCATGAGGTATCCTGTAAGCTTGCTCTATTCAAATGGGCCAACCTATTTCCCAACCAACAGCAAATCTTCGCCGTCTACATTGGACTTGATCATAACAAACTCACCAGAGATCGTTACACAGCCTAGGGCAATTAACGTTTTGGGTTCAGATCACATTCCAATAAAATGTGATATACTTATTAATAGTAAAATAAAAGATGTGCAATACCTAGACTTTAAGAACGCAAACTGGGATAGATTTAGAACCAAAATGAAACAACGTCTTAGAAATACACCCTGTGATATAGATAGTATAAGTAGTTCCGAACAAATTGATGAACAAATTGATTTATTTACAAATTCTTTACTGGAATGTGTTAATGAGTCTGTTCCTAAAAAATCAAAAGCTACAAGAAGTACTGTTCTTCCACGTTACATTTTAGAATTAATCAAGCAAAGAAATAAATTTCGAAGGCAGTGGAAAAGATATAGACATGTATATGATTTTAATGAAATGAACATGTACACAAGACAAATAGCTTTTGAAATATCAAAATTCAGAAACAAAGCATGGAACGAGAAACTTTCTTCTCTTGATCCTAATTCCAAGCCATTTTGGAAAATAGCGAAGGTGCTAAAAAATAAAAACAAATTCATTCCCCACTTAGAACACAATAGTTCTTTGCTGATAACAAGTGAAGAAAAAAATTTCAATAATCCATTGATTAACGAAACCAGCTCAGTTAACAGTGTAGTCGATGAGTCTATGGATGTTATCAATAATAATAATGAGCCCTTGCCATTAGACGTCTTTGTTTCAAACGAAGATATTAAAGAAATAATCAAAAATATGCGAAGCAACAAAGCACCAGGAATAGATACTTTGAAAAATAAATACTTTAAAGAGCTCCCGATCATTGGAATAACTTTTATATGCTTTATTGTTAACGCTTGCTTCAAATTACAATATTTTCCAAGCAAATGGAAAGTGGCAAACATTATACCAATTCTTAAACCAGGTAAACCCCCTAATAATCCAAAAAGTTATCGTCCAATAAGTCTGCTCAGTAACCTCAGCAAGATATTAGAAAAAGCTATAAGAATAAAACTCTTAGATTTTCTTGAGTCCTACAATGTTATTCCAAATCAACAATTTGGTTTTAGGCACGGCCATAGCACAACACATCAAGTCCTAAGAATCTGTAATCATATTAAAGAAAAATTGAGTGCAAAACAATCTACAGGTCTTGTCCTTTTGGATGTTGAAAAGGCTTTTGATAGCATATGGCATGAAGGTATCCTTCATAAGCTAAAGTTATTTGGTTGTCCTTATTACCTTATAAAGATTATACAAAGTTTTCTGTGGAGCAGACAGTTTCAAGTAAGTTTAAATAACATTAATTCCCATTTAAAAAATATAACCTCGGGTGTACCACAAGGGTCAGTATTGGCACCTTTGTTATACATCACCTATGTTGCTGACTTTCCCGAAATATGGAACTGCGAAACAGCAATGTTCGCGGATGACACTGCTATTTATAGCTCAAGTAATTTTGGCCACGAAATTGAAAATGATTTACAACATGCCCTCAATAAAACATACGATTATTTCACAAAATGGAAAGTAAAACTTAACGCTGGCAAAACTCAGGCTATCTTTTTCACAAGGAAAAGGAAAGTCTGTGCGTTACCTGTAGGTCAGCTCAAAATAAATAATTGTGAGGTCCCGTGGGTCAATTCTGTCAAATATCTAGGTGTATATTTAGACAAGACATTGACCTTCCGTGACCATATTACAAACACCCTCAACAAAATAAGCATCGCAACTAAAATGTTATACCCCCTTATTTGTAGAAAATCACCACTGAGTAAATTAAATAAGATAATAATCTGTAAAGTAATTTTTCAAGCCATAATCCTTTATGCAAGTCCAGTGTGGGGAAATTGTGCAAAATCTCACATACAAAAATTACAAGTTTCTCAAAACAAAACCTTGAAAATGATGACAAATTTACCCTGGCTATTTTCAACACAAATTTTACATAGGGAAACAGGGGTACATTTAGTTACAAGAAAAATTGAAATTCTCAACCAAAGATTTAGCTTAAGATGCAGTGACTCAAAAAATGTATTAATACAAAATTTAAAAAGTCTGTAAATATGTATGTTTTTTTTTCTCATTGCTTATACATTTCTGTCATTATCTATGTTAAATTTATTTATTTATTGATTTATCAACTTATTTATTTAATTATTTCCTCTATTCATTAAATTACTCTTTTATTTATTTATTTAACTTGTTTGTAAATGTTTTCTTTATATATATTATTTATTTAATTGTTGTTGTTTTTTTTTTTTTTTTTGATTTAATTGTTAATTTATTTTGTTTCTATTTATTTATTTATTTATTTATTTATTTATTTATTTATTTATTCATTCATTAACTTATTTTATTTATTAAATTATTTATATATTTATTTCATATTTTTATTCTATTTTTTGTTAAATTATTTATTCATTTTGTTTGTTGTTGCTTATTAATTAATTTATTTATTTATTATGTTTGTTTTTATTTATTAAATTGAAAATTTATTGATTTTAATTGTAAACTCATTAATATTCTTTAATTGATTAATTTACGATCAAATATTTATTTATTTATTTACTATACAAATATTTACTCCCAAATTGGCATTTCCTTTAGTTTTTAAGTTTTTATCTAGTCATTTTCTATTTGTTTTTTTTTTTTTTACTTATAAAAATTAAATGAAGGTTTTAATCATAGTTTTCCTTCAAATATAATCTTTGCCCCAAAATAAGTTTCACAAAATGTTAATACGAATTTTTCAGTTGTAAGATATACTTAAATATCAAATCTCTGTGCAAGCTGCGTATTTTTCCTAATATTGTAAAGCCTTGATCTATGAACAATAAATATATCTATCTATCTATCTATTATCAAACCTGAGTGTCACCCGTGTTGGATATCAAACCTGCGTGAAAAGTTTCGCGTAAACACTTATCAGTTATGTTGGGCGTCAGGCAAAGAAAATCCATTACTCTCAGAAAATTGTTTCTATTTATTTTGAGGCTATTTCCGCCACGAATCGTGTTAATTCCTTTTTTACATGACACACACGAGCTTTTTCTTATTTTGTTTGCACCTTTTCCACTGATTCGCTATAAAAATTTGTGTTTTGTTCCGTGAATGACGGCTCATGAATGAAATTGTGTACACATCATCGAGCAACCACCCAACAAACCGAGGGTTGTCACGCTATATCAAAAAATTTTGTGGGCAGGCAGTTCTGAGTGTCAAACCATCATTCAGCGTGTACACATTGTCAGTTCGGTTTGATATCCAACACGAGTGTCACTCAGGTTTGATAATGTGTACCACGCTAAACATTCGCCGACGACAGTTTTTTGTTGTTGTTTAGCGCTGTAATTTGTGTATTTTTCATATTCCTCAAGCCATTTCCAGTGTAATACGACATGTCAAAAATGTGTGATGAAAAATGTGTAGAATAGTGTGGAAGCAAAATATGACAGCTCATCTTACAACTCATCTTAATTTTACACGATTTGACATGTTGTGTTTAGATCTGAAAATTTTTAGGTTTGATTCTAAAACCATCACACATTCAATCACATTTCTTGTGAGATTTGTTAAAGAATTTAACGTCCAAAAAGTTAGCTCGCCAACATAGGCATAGATAATTAAAATTTTTATTAGAATTGTATGCTCTTTTTGTGCTATTTTTGTGTTGTTTTCACGATTTTTGTGCTGTAATATATTTTGTTGTATGCAATGTTGTGCTACCTTAAATTTAAGCTAGCACAACTTTGTCAATTATTAACCGATTTTAATAAGAGCGATGTCATAATTTTGTGCTCTTTGTGTGTTATTTACCTGCATTTAAAAAAATTGTTTCTAAGGTTTTTTTTTGTTTTTCTATGCAATTCTGTGTCACCTTAAATTAAAGGTAGCACAACATTGTCAATTACTAACCGATTTCAATGAAACCGGTATCATAATTTTGTGCTCTTTGTGTGTTATTTATGTATGTTTAAGAAAATTAATTTTAATATTTTGTTGTTTTTTAAATGCAATATTATGCCTCCTTATATTTAAATTAGCACAAATTTGTCAATTATGAACCCATTCTAGTAAAAGTCGTGTCAAAAATGTGTGCTCTTTTTGTGTTATTATTCAATGCTAGACTTTTGTGTTATTGAGTAACGAAATTCGTAACAGTAAGTCCCTAAGACGTTTTAGAAAGAATCGAATCTACCCGTGAAGTAAGGCCAAATTTGAAAATTTACCTGCATTAAAAAAAATTTTAAATAATGCCAAATCGATTTGTAAATTAAGACCAAATGTGACTTTTTTTTACGAAAGCAACTATATTATTTAATAGAGAAACTGGTTTAACCGTGTATAGTAATGTAAAAGAGCATTTAAATGTACCTAAAGCTAATTCAATGCTATTACCTGATTCAAAATAGAGTTACAAATTAAATACTTCCTAAAATTTGCGTAAGGATACGGAAGATGAACTTGTTGGAAAAAATTTTGCCCAAGGGAAAATCAAATTAAAAATTCGCGCGAATTTTTAATTATGACTCCCCAAATTGATCATCCCTTGGGCAAAATTTGGTCTTATTTCACTACTGCTTAACCTTATTTCACGGCACCAATCTACCCTAGCTATTCGAACAAAATTTAAAAACAAAAAATAGGTATAGGTAGGTACTCTACATGAACATACATACATACTTTCCAAACTAATTCAAATATAGTCTATGATTTTTGACATGCGAAAATACCTTTCTTTGCATATATTTTTGTCTCTAAAATCAAAATCATAAAATAACCTCCTTGCCGCGCCGAGCGAGATCGGTCGAACCAAATTCATTTCAACTCGATGCTGTGTTTACAAGGAATACTACACTATATTTATTTATTTATTCATCTACAATCGAATTTGCTTAACAGTTTACATCGAAATAGAATATATGTAATGGGAAAATTTCAAAATTGTTTTTGTAACTCTGACTTCAATAACACCAGGATTCTTACTAAATAACCCCTTGCCATTACACGCTACTAACCCTGCCGCTAGACGAATTGAGGAACCAATTTCTTTTAAAGAATTTGAAACGTCCCGTGCCAAAGTGAAAGGCAAAACACCTGGAAGAGATCGTGTATCTTACCCAATGTTAAAAAATTTACCAAATGAAGCTAAAGTCCGACTAATTTCCTTATACAACAATATACTCGATTCAACAAATATTCCACAGAGCTGGAAAACGGCCTCACTACTTCCTATCCTCAAGCCAAATAAAGATAATAATCTAGTTGAAAATTATCGGCCAATTTCATTGATCCCTTGCCTATCCAAAGCCTTAGAAAAAGTTGTAGCCAAACGACTGCTTTGGTTTGTCGAAACAAAAAAACTAATCTTACCCAAGTTGCCTTCAAAGTGAACAGAGGATGTATCGATGCTCATCTTCACATTGATTATTATGTCTCTAAGGAAAAAAGACTTCGAAAAAGCTTTTGATAAGATTGGGTTACACATTATTTTAACAAAACTTGAAATATGGGGTGTAGGATAAAAAATGTACGGATATGTAAGATCTTTCTTAACCAAAAGAAAGTTTTATACTAATATTAATAACCGCTTTTCAAACCAATATCCCTTACATAACGGAATTCCACAAGGATCGTAGTCCTTTTCATTATAGCTTTCGATGATATATGCACAATACTAACAAAATACAATTTTCTAGACTATTGCATTTATGCGGACGATATCTATATTCTTTGCAAAGTCAATGATTTAAATAGTTGTAAGAGTCTATTTACTAACGTGCTGAATGATATCTCTGATTGGTCAGTTATATCTGGAGCGAAACTCTCTATAGATAAATGTAAAATTCTTCATGTATGCCGTAAGCGTGACTGTCCTCAATTAATATTAAATTTTAATAATATAAATATTGTTAACGTTGATAATTTTTAATAAACTAGTTTTTAATAAAAAATATAAATGGAACGAACATTGTCTAGATGTTAAGAAATCCCTAGCTGCGAGGATCAATATTATTAAGTATTTAGGTAGTAAAATAAGTAGTGTACATATCAACACCTTATCGTCCATCACCAAAATGTTAGTTCTCAGCTAAATTGACTATGGATTATTCATATACGGTAACTGCCCAAAATCTACCCTAAACATCATCAAACCATCAATGCCTTCCCTACATCTCCCATCAAAAATATTCTTGTAGAAGCAGGGCTTCCTTCAATTGAAGAAAGAAAAGAAGATAGATAGATAGATAGATAGATAGATAGTGTTTATTCTTCGATTTAAGTTTTTAAGTATACAATTCATTGTTATAAACTATTGAATAATAAATGACATGACATATTAATGTCGTCTGCCAGAGTGGCACTTTTGTACTTTTTAAATTACATAATGTTTTTTGAAATATTATATTCATTTTCTCAACAACAATTCATTTTCTTTTTAAATTTTCAAAATAAAATTATATGGACTTTTAGTTTAGTTAAAACAAAATTCGGATTCAATGGACTTTTAGTTTAGTCAAAACAAATTAAGGGTTCAATTGACTTTTAGTTTAGTTAAAACAGAATTAATAATAGTATCTAAACAGAGTTTAAAATAAGTTATACTGATTTTGTAACGCAAAATAATAATCACAATTGGTTAAAAGCTTTCTCTAGTGATTTTTGATCGGTATGTCAGCGCTTCCTTACAATACTCAAATAAAATTATCCAATTTAGACCATTCAAATAGCTATAGACATCGTCACATTGCAAAGTACTTTTTCCAAAGTAGACCCTTCTTATCTTCTTCAATACTGGACAAACCCCAATGAAATGCTGCAGATCTTCCTTCTGTCGTAGGTTGCAAAGCGTGCAAATGTCAGAGCCTTCAGTTTGATGAGGTCGAAAGTTCAGCTTTAGCATCTCTCCTCTTACTTTGAAAACTGTACTTATTAAGTTCCTGCCGTAAATACTATTGAAATAGTTTCTTTCATTCAGATTCAGGTTACACTTCGAGTAAAATCGTCTTTCAGTAGATGAACGTGCTTTTTCTATGAACGCATACCTTTCATTTTCATCAGTAACTGCGATAACTTCGTACAATGATTTTTTCCAATCAGCTACATTAAGATCATCAAAATTTAGCACGATACCACAATCAGCTGCTAGAAGTTTCCAATCCTTTACGAAAAGAGTGTTTTGCCTCACTGCAAACTGCAAAATCTTCTTCGGGAGTCTGTTTTCATCCATGTGTTGCACCCTTATAATATAATCCGCACTAATCTTCAGTGTTGAAATAAACATTGTTGGGAGCCCTGTTTCCAAATAGTACATGTATTTAGGCGTGTTGATGGGTAAAAAGAATATTTTTCTCAAAAAGAAGCGAAGCAGGTTCTCCACCTGCTCGTATTTCTGCATTCCCCATACCTGCGCCGCATAAAACAAAATTGATTTGGCTGTAGCATTATATACTCTTTGTTTCGTACTGAGCGAGATTAGGTTATTGTTAAATATTCTTTTCCAATTTGTACAAATTGCAGATTTAGCTTTGTTTAGTTTATTTGACAGATGTTTCTCCAGCTTCAAATTGAATGTGAACTCAACTCCTAGATAAGTATAGGATTTAACTGCCTCTAAAACTCTTCCCTCATATCTCCAGTTTTCATCTCTAGCCATTCTTCCGGAGCCATTTTTAAAAACCATTATCTTGGATTTTTCGGTGTTGACCTCTAAGTTCCATATTTTACAATATTCTGCAAGCCTGTTAATCATTAGCTGTAGGGCATTAGGTGATTCTGCGAGGATAACTATGTCATCTGCATACATAATGACTTTGATTTGCATGTTACCGAACTCAACACCACATGGCAAACAGTCTACTAAATCATCTAAGAACAGAGAAAACAATAACGGGCTAAGATTGCATCCTTGTCTCACTCCTTCTGCTATTTCTATCTTATCAGATCGTTCTGTTCCGTCGTAGATATATGCTGATGTTTGGTGGTACATTTTCTCGAGAACACGTACAAAATTAGTAGAGATTCCAATATTGTAAAGCTTGTAGAAGAGTGATTTTCTATTGACGGTGTCAAAGGCTGCTTTAAAGTCTACAAAAAATGCAAATAATTTCTTATTTTGATTTAGCTTCCATTGGGCAATTGACTGCAGGACAAAAATGTTATCGATAGTAGAATAACCTTTACGAAATCCACTTTGAAACTCACTTAACTTCTTTTCTTCTTTAACCCAGTTGTTGAGCCTTTCGTAAAGTATTTTGGTAAATATTTTAAGGGCCGAATTTAAAAATGAAATCCCCCGATAGTTTGCTGGGTCGTTCGGATCTCCCTTCTTAAAAATTGGCATTATTAGCGCTTCATAAAAATGTTCCGGGTATGTTCCATATTTAAATATTATATTAAGTGCTTCGGTCAATTTTTCCTTGAAAATAGGTGTGCAATATTTATAGAACTCTGCAGGAATTCCATTTGATCCTGTGGCTTTTCCTTCCTTCATGTTATTCAAAGCAGCATAAACTTCACTTTGTGTTATTTGTGAATCCAATTTATCGATCCAAATAAATGGTTTTGCATAACTCCAAGACAGTTCGTATGAAACAAGAAAAGAAGATATCACCTTAAAGCTAGCTGCTAAACTGGCTTTTTTGCAAGACTCAGTGATCAACAAGGATATATTAGAATCTAAAGGACACAAAACAAAAAAAAAGAATCCCTTCCGCAATCAGCATCATTCTCGAAAAAGCTTAACAATTTGAAATTCCTACCAAGCGCCCACAAAACGTTTAAACAACATTTCCTCCTTGGTTCATAAAATCGGAATCAACAATCATGACTCTTGCAGATTACAGAAAAGCTAACACAAGTCGCGAAATCTACCATGCACTATTTGCAAGTATTTCCTCTGACCTAAAATCAGACGGATGGAAATTTATGTTCACTGACGGATCAAAGTCACCTGAAAGTACATCTTTCGCTGTGACTCTCGAAAATCGTGCCATCCTACGTGTTGGAATCTTACCTGAATTTTCATCCATTATCACAGCAGAAGCATTCGCCATTATGCAAGCCTCAAAAGAAGCACTGAACTGCCGTGGTAAGCACATCATTTGCACTGACAGTATCTCTGTACTTAAAGCTATCAACAATCCAAAAAATAACACTGAACTCATCATCGAATGAATGGAACTCATATCAAATCACCATTACAAAAAAGTCAACTCAAACAGATGCCACCCACAATATCCCACAGACATGACAAAATCCAAATTAACCAACTTCGTGTGACTGCGGCTGGGACATACTACAGCTACACACCAACACCTGCTGACAAAAAATACACCCCCAAACTGCCCTACTTGCAATGAGACTTTGGATCTAAAACATATACTTGAAAATTGTATCAAAGGGTACGGTAGTGCCCAGCCAAGTTCGCGGCACTACACCCTTTTTACAGGAACAAACTCAGGTGATTTTCAAACCCCCTCTAACTTCAGTACCAATAAAGTCAGAAACTTCAAATTCCCAGTATTTGCTGAGCTGATCAAACACAGGTGGCTCACCGAATTTCAACTCTTTAGCATTAGTGATTCCCGAGTTATAGGACTTCAAAAATCGCAAAAACCGTAACTGACTCACTGATTCACTGACTCACTGACAGATCATCAAAATTATGGAGCACTTCCCGACATCGTAGGAACTTGAAATTTCGCACAACGGTAGGCCTTGTGGTGCATACAAAGGAAAAAATCGAAAACCTGCAATTTTCTATTCAGTGGGCGTGGTATCCACCCACTTTCTTAAATATTCTTATAAATTATATGGAGCACTTCCGATTGTTGTAGAACGACGAAAATTGGTAAGTCGGTAGGACTTGAGATACTTAGAAAGAAAAAATTGAAAAATTGGTATTTTCCATTCAGGGGGCGTGGCATCCACCCACATTCTTAAAAATTCTTATAAATTATATGGAGCACTTCGGATTGCTGTAGAATGATGAAAATTTGTAGAGCGGTAGTGCTTTAAGTACTTAGAATGAAAAAAATTGAAAAATGGGAATTTTCAATTCAGGGGGCGTGGCATCTACCCACATTCTTAAAAATTCTTATAAATTATGTGGAGCACTTCCGATTGTTGTAGAACGATGAAAATTAGTAGGTCGGTAGGGCTTGAAGTACTTAGAAAGAAAAGAATTGAAAGATTGGTATTTTCCATTCACATAATTAACATAAATGTTAAAAAAGAGCCAAGTTCTTGTATGTACAAGAAAGCTGTGCGTAAAAAGTCAGCCAAAAAAAGTAATGAGATCTAAAATATATGCCAAGTTTTAAGTACATGAAGTTTAATATCAAATATTTTAAGTAGAGTAATATCGAAACAATTCCAAATCATGACAGAAATTTGTTATTTATTGACAACTGATCAGAATTTGGTGGATTTACTTGGCAAGTTTTCTCTTAAATACTTACTTAATCATACAAATTTAAAATGTATGAAAACTTGACCAGTGAACCCACCAAATTTTGATCAGTAGTCAATAAATAACAAATTTCTGTCATGATTTGGAATTGTATCGATATTACTCTACTTAAAATATTTGATATTAAACTTCATGAACTTAAAACTTGGAATATATTTTAGATCTCATTACTTTTTTTGGCTGACTTTTTACGCACAGGTTTCTTGTACATATAAGAACTTGGCTCTTTTTTAACATTTATGTTTTTGTTGTGATGCGTCTTTAAACCAATCATATTAAAACTATAATAACATATATGACATATTAAAAAACCCTAACCACACAAATATAGAAAAAATTAATGAATTTATCTTCACTACTAATATTAGTATATAAGTATCTTTTATCATAGAGCAAATAGTCTTCGCAGCTAGGCTCGTTAATATTGAGATTACCATGTAATTTAAATTATTCAATTCAATTCAATTTCTTTTATTGAACATAATATATACAATCTGGCTTATAACTAATATGAAACTATGATAAATTTACATTTGTTGGCACATAGGGGGCCTAACGTTACACAATGTCTTAAGTTTAAAAAATTATAGATATATAAATTACATGTCAAAAAAATTAAATTAAAAGTCGGCTGACTTAATCGTCCTCAGGGTGTTCATTCCCGGTTGTCAATGGTGTTTTTGGTGTGTAATTTAAATTACCTGTTAATAAAAGATAATAATCATAATAATAATGATCATCCCTTGGGCAAAATTTGGTCTTATTTCACTACTGCTTAGCTTTATTTCACGGCACCAATCTACCCTAGCTATTCGAACAAAATTTAAAAACAAAAAATAGGTATATGTAGGTACTCTACATGAACATACATACATACTTTCCAAACTAATTCAAATATAGTCTATGATTTTTGACATGCGAAAATACCTATCTTTGCATATATTTTTGTCTCTTAAATCAAAATCATAAAACAAACTCCTTGCCGCGCCCGAGCGAGATCGGTCGAACCAAATTCATTTCAACTCGATGCTGTGCTTACAAGGAATTCTACAGTATATTTATTTATTTATTCATCTACAATCGAATTTGCTTAACAGTTTACATCGAAATAGAATATATGTAATGGGAAAATTTCAAAATTGTTTTTGTAACACTTTTTAAAGGGCTGGTCAAACAGAGCGTGCAATCGGTTAATAATTGACAAAGTAGTGCTAGTTTCAACTTAAGGGGGTACAACATTGCATACAAAAAAAAAAAAACATTTAAACCAATTTTTTTTTAATGCGCAGATATATAACACACAAAGAGCACAAAATTATGACACCGCTCTTATTAAAACCGGTTAGTAATTGACAAAGTTGTGTTAGCTTAAATTTAAGGTAACACAACATTGCATATAACAAAATATATTACGACACAAAAATCGCGAAAACAACACAATAATAGCACAAAAAGAGCATACAATTCTAATAAAATTTTTAATTATTTATGCCTATGTTGGCGAGCTAAATTTTTGGACGTTTTACTAAACTAAAATCATTGATGCATAATTTTGCATTTTTACCTGCAAAAAAATAAAGAAATGGAAAGTCAAGAGAGCAAAATTAGTAACAAAACAATGGAAAAGGTAAGAAATACACATTTAATTAAAAAATATTAATTTTATGTAATTTGCAGATTGAATGGTGCAAAGAGGTAGTTCTTGAACTAATCGACCTGTGGAGCATCTATGACTGCCTCTTCGACCCAAAAAATCAACTGTACCACAACAAGCACGCAAGGCAGGATGCGTTGTCAAACATTTGTGAAAGGCTACAAATATTATCGCCAAATATTTCGATTCACGATGTCAAGGTAGTACCTTACTTTCGCAGTTCCTTATTCAAAACACAACCATACCTAACAATTTTCTTTTTATTCAAAAATTAACTATTTGCGCATTTACGGAGCCAATATTGCCGGGAGAAACAAAAAATTAAAGAGATGGTAACCAGAGGGGCTGGAACCGAAGACATCTATCAGCCAATAGCATATTGGTTTGATAAAATGACGTTCATAGATAATTTTATCAAATTACGGAAAGGAAAGAGCAATCTATCTTATGTAAGTACCTACATAGTTTTTCCTATTCGTTTGCATGAACTGGCCAAACTGCATGAACTGTGCCCTGTTTCATAAAAATTGACAATTGCGACAGGTGACAGGTGACAATTTGTAAATTTACAACTTGACAATTGTCAAATTTCTGTCCCAAAAACAATTTGACAATTTTGTATAATTATCAGAATGTATGCGACAGTTGTCAAGTTTTCGGTTCATAAAAAACTTGTCATGACAATGGATTGTCACGAATTAGTCCGAGAATTGTCATGAATTGTCTGACAAGTTTGTAGTGACAATTTTTTTCGGTTCATAAAAAACTTGTCATGACAATGGATTGTCACGAATTAGTCCGAGAATTGTCATGAATTGTCTGACAAGTTTGTAGTGACAATTTTTTATGAGACAGAAAAAATATACAATTTACATATTTGTCAGTATTTGATTGACAATTGTGACAGGCAATTTAGTCTCGGTCAAGTGTTGATAATGAAGTGAAAGGTACGAGTTTAATAGCTTAGATATATTTTTAGAGTGAAAATGATGAATTGACTCAAAAAGAATTTCATTTAGATAATAAGCTAGAAACAGTCGAAACTTAAAAAAAATGTTCGTGGGTGCTCAAAAAATATCGGACCGTAAAGCCTGCAAATAAGAAAAAAAAGATTTCATTGGCTGAACAATGTGAAATAATTTTTTGATTTGCCCAACTTGGAAAAACATTTAGCATGTTTTGCTATTTCCATCAATATATTTTCATATATTTAATGGCTCTAGGTTTAGCTGAATTTTGTAAACAAATTATATTATTATTTTTTAAATAAATGTTAAAATACTGTTTTATATGTATGCATTAGGGTGGTCCTTAAATTGGACATTGTCTTGGATAGCCCTCATTCGATTCAAAACATTGAAAAACAATTTCCCTAATTTTTTCAGATTTTTATTTCACCCCCCTGGTCTCCCTTTTTTCACTTCAAGGTACACATAATAGAGTAAGGGTGATTCTTATAACACGCAAAAAAAAGTCAGAACTTAAAGATTAGATTCCGACAAAAAAAATCGTACGGGAGGGGGGTCTATTTCCCCCCGTTCAGGCGGGAGGGGTAATTTTCTAAAAATTTGAACCAAAATAGAAAAAAATTATTAAAAAACAACGGGACCACTTACAATGGCATGCTATAGCTTTTTTTAAAGCCATGAATCCAGTCTCTAATATATTTTTTAAATCAAGTCTTTATTGTAAATAGTTTCTAAAAAAAATAATTTTCTATAAGTTCTGACTTTTTTTTTTTGCGTGTTATAAGAATCACCCTAACTCCACTATTTGTACCTTCAAGTGAAAAAAGGGAGACCAGGGGGGGTGGAATAAAAATCGGAAAAAATTAGGAAAAATTTTGTTATCCATTTTGAGTCATTTGATGCCTATCCAAGTTGGAATTTCAAAAAAACCCAATATAAGGACCACCCTAGTATGCATGTACCAACATTAGGGTGGTCGTTAAAAAAAAAGTCATCCCGGATGGGCCCAAATCGGCTCTAAATGAAGAAAAAAAAATTCCCTAATTTTTTCAGATTTTTATTTTCATCCCCTATAGTCGCTGTAGGGTTAAATTAAATTTCCCCTTTTTTTTGCATACTAGCAAATTCACGTAAGATCTGCTAAAAAAAAGTCAGAGCATGTAGGTGGTAACTAGACAAGAAAAAAATCCTCCTGGAGGGGGGTAATATCTCCCCCCGCTTGGACGGGAGGGGCAATTTAATAAAATATTTGCATAAAATAGACAAAAATTAATTAAAAAACAACGGCAACACTTACAGTAATGTTTTGTAGCTTTTTGAAAAGCCAGAAGTCCATTCTTACGGCATGTTTATAAATTAAGTTTTTCTGATGAACAGTTTTGGATAAAAATAGTTTCAAACTCAAAATTTTGAAGAAAAATTATTATTATTTTTTTTAATTATAGGTTTGAAAACAGATTTAGCTGAAATTGTTTATTCAAAGAATTTTATTTTATAATAAACTATTAAAATGGACTTCTGGCTTTCAAAAAAGCTACACAACATTACAGCAAGTGTTGCCGTTGTTTTAATATAATTTTTTTTGTATTTTATGCAATTATTTTATTAAATCCCCCCCCCCTCCAAGCAGTGGGAGATATTACCCCCCTCCGGTAGGATTTTTTCTTGTCTACTTCTCACCTACATGCATTGAATTTTCGGCAGATTTTACGCGAGTTTCCAAAAAAAGGGGAAATGCGGGGAAACAGCGACTATAGGGGATGAAAATAAAAATCTGAAAAATTAGGGAATTTTTTATCTTCATTTAAAGCTGATTTAGGCCCATCCAAATATAAAAACTCAAAAAAAACCATTATAACGACTACCCTAACCTACATAAATATTGTTTGTTATATGGACTAGAGCTTTATCAGCTAGATTTATCATCAATACAACTGTCACAAGATCTCTGACGTCAAAATTCATATTACACAGCTACATAATTTTGAGAAGGCAATTACAAGTTTGTCATAATCTTGCAATGACAAAATTGTCACGACAAATTTGTCACCAACTACAGTAACAATTTTTTTATAATCTGACAATGACAAAATTGTCGTGACAAATTTGTCGTTGTATTTAAATGACAATTATGTCACATGTCAATATTTTATGAACCAACAAATTGTCCGAAAAGTGCGACAAATTTGTAGAACTGTCACCTGTCAATTTTTATGAAATAGGGTCTGGTCTCAGTCTCATTACAATCCGACATTCACAACATCCTGCTCAATACTGGGGCAACGGATGAAAGTTTGCGGATTGATATATTGATATTAAATTGATAGTATAATATTTTTTTTGCAATTAATGCAGGAGTACCAAAAGTGTGTACTCTGTTTTAATTTTTGATAGTAAAAAAAAATATACATCTAAAGGAACTTACATAGATTGTTGTTTTATTTACACAAAAGAGGAACATCTCAAGACAAAGACTGGGCCCTTATTATGTAATACAATTATCGTTCAAAATACTGCCTAGTCGTTTAATTACGATTACGTTAAACGATAATCGTCAATGTAAAAACGATACTCGTATTCTTCTACGACTGGCCATTGGCTCTCGTATAGCTTTCGTTTTGATTTCCACGCTATATATATTTATCTTTCTGTAACTTTCACTATATCTTTTATCAAAAGGAAACAATTATACGCTTTGTAAAACAATAACAAAATTTTTATTTAAATGCAAATATGTCACCAACAAAATATAAAGTAAATGAAAACTCAGCAATCCAAACGAAAGCAAACCGGAACAAGTTGATTTTGAAATTGAAGCTAATGCATTTCTAACTTCTTGTATATGATATTTTTCTTCTGTTGAATTTATTTTCAACAAAGTAGGCAAATCACTGCAAATATAAACTCAAAATTTATTTACTTTTTGAAAGTTCTTAACAGTCGTAGACAGTGCTGAGAGGTTAATAGAAAAAATCCCTTTCTGTGGGAATTTTTGTGTTTAAGAAATTTTGTTATCTTTAAGATTCAATACGAAATATAACAAACAAAATTTTAAAAAGATCAAAACGATTTACTTTCCTAGTCAAACAAAGAAATAATAATAAAAACAAACGGACTTCATTCTTAAATCACAAACTAATAGCTAAAAGCTGATCACTTTCATACCATTTGGTCAATTGATACCCAAAAGCTTAAGCTTTTACACAATACAAAGATATGACCATTTTTTATAAAACAATTTGAGATACTAATATTCACACAAGTGAATATTTTAAAGTTTGTAAAAAAATTAGAGAAGGGTGTAGGTATTGCAGTTTGGTGAAAAGCTTTAAAAAAGGAATTTCCTGATTGATTGAAAGAATTTATCAGCACTTACGTGAAGTTAGATGTGGTTGTAAAAAAAATGTTCTTTCGTTTCAGCTGGCAACATTTTCATAGGTCCATTATCGTTTTACATAATCGGGGTGTTACGTGACTATCGTTTTCGTAATTATAGTTTTCTTGCCGTTCGTTTCGTTTTACATAATAGGGGCCCTGTTAGTATGTGGGTAGGTATTACAATAGGGCTTTTTAGAGGGTATGGTATGTTTTGCGAGAATTGTTTGGCAAATTGACGTTTCGCGGGGGTTCATTTCGCGGATTTTTGTTTCGCATTTTATTTATTTAGCATTAAGAAATTTCGCATTTCACGTTTGGCAATTTATGTTTTGTTTTTTAAACGATTTGCTAAATCCTTATTTCGCATTTTTCATTTCGCAATTTTCATTTAGTTTGATATTTTATAGACTTTTTGAAAATAGGCAATTTTTTGGGTGGCATTTTGTTCTTTTGCTTTTTTTCATTTGGCATTTTGCTGTTTTGCTTCTTTTTATTTGGCATTTTGTTGTTTAGCTTTTTTTTAATTCGGCACTCAATTGTTTTGCGATTTTTTGGCTTCCATTAAGTTACATGCCTTAAAATTTCGCGCGAAATTTTAAGGCATGTAACTTAATGGAAGCCAAAAAATCGCAAAACAATTCAGTGCCGAATTAAGAAAAGCTAAACAACAAAAAACTATTTCTAGTTCTATTTTTATCGGCAGAGGTTTTCGCAGAATTCTTGAGATCAGACATTGCATCTGCATGTATGCATGCATCTGTCATGTTCCCCTTTTAAAAATACCTACTATTGAATGAGTTTCATCACTATTTTTAACTGTATTTACTCGTGCTATTTTTTCTAACTTCACAACACCGAACAAGATAATTATTTTGATTTTGTGTTTTAAATCGAAAGAATATCCGTCAATACTCAGTTTATCTTTCCCTCTATTGGACTTAAATGTCTCAAAGGTTTTGCCAAAATTTTCCATTATCAAAACTAAGCAAAAAACAAAGTGAACTTAACAACCCGACACAGTGATTACATCAAAAATCGACAAACAACTAAAGGTATACACCTTAACTAGCAGAATGAATTAAACAACTGTACAGAGAAAAAAACGGTAAATCTAAAAAAATACGATGCTAATGAATGATCAAACGATCAAAACAACTAAACGGCGAAACGATCAATCAGCGAAATAATAGGACGGCAAAGCGATATTTTGCGAAATAACAAAACGGCGAAACGTTAATTGGCGAAAAAAACACTTGGCCAAATAGCAAACAATCTATCAAACAAAAGTGAAACGACAAATTGCCAAATGAATTTTGCGAAATGGTTGAAAATAATTTCAAATAGAAGCGAAAGGTAAAAACGCCAAATATGGATTGCAAAATGATTTAAAAACATAATGAATAAAAAAGAAAACGTAAATTGCCAATTAAAAGTTGCGAATTAAAAGAAATGTTTAACGACTAAGGCGAAAAAATAAAATGCCAAATGAATTTTGCCAAACAATGGTGACCCCGGACGAAAAGCCAATTGTTAGGACTAAAGGCCATACAAATCTAAGATATTCAAATCTAAAAATAAGAAAGGAATGCGTTTTGATACAAATTGTTTAAAAAAAAGGAATAGATAGACCAGGAAAATTAGACAAAAAAGTGGCAAAACTTCGAAAAAATTCCAACAAAGCTGAAACTCGGTGGAGAGCTTTGTTTTGACGTCTTCAGTATTTCCTAAAAACTTCAGTAAATTTGGGCCGGGCTTAATTTTGTAGGGGGGTAAAATTCAGTTTTTTCTTTATTTCACGAGAACTAGCAGTTTTTTTGAAAAAAATATGATGCTACAAATTGTAGCACCTCGTGGCTTGATGGTTAGTGCGTAGGACTGTCATGCCGAAGGTGTGGGTTCGAGTCCCAGCCGTGCCACCTAAAAACAGAAATGTTTTATTCGAAGTACTGCCTCTTGCGAGGAACTGACAAATCCTCCAAGAGTATACTTGTCATGAAAAAGTGCTTCTCATATAGCCGTTCGGACTCGACAAAAAACTGTAGGTCCCCTCCATTCCTGCCCACAAAAACACGCACACAGGAGTGGTTTTGAGTTGTAAGTCACTAGGCCCTGGTTCTCCATGAGCTGTTGCGCCACCCAATTTATTTTTATTTTAAATTGTAGCTTATGTAATTTTACACGCAAAAGATTAACATATCTACTTTTTTCATACAATCAATAGATTCAGAGAAAATCGTGCGGAGCTAATTTTGTCAAAATTTTTTGTTCGATTTCTGTTTGGCTATATCTCTTCAAAATAAAACCAAGTTTGTGGGTTGCCCGGCGTAAGCTGAAGCCTCCATCTTGAGTGCAACTGTCAATGAATATTTTCCGCTTCGTTTTTGTAAGCATTTCGCTGTCTTGTTGGAGACCAACAAAACATTTCGTTTCGCATCAACAGCGTACTAGGCTTTATTCATTTCCACTTCTTTCAAACTCAGTCAACTCGCTTGCATCAACGTGTAATAGCGGGCATAACAGAGTTGTAGATCTAACGATTCTCTACAAAAAAGCTTTATATGATACTTTTTTCTAAAACAGTCTCATTTTTCGAATGAATTTTGTATCAGTAAATTAATTAATGCTTTTTTAAAAGGTTTTTGGTTCAAAAAAAATTTTGTTTATGAAAAAAAATATCTCAAATGATATCTGATCGTCGAACTCGAGATTTTGATTGATAAGGAAGACGAAAAAGTGGGTCTCACAATAATTCTCTCCGTGTGTTTGTTCCTTCTTGTATGCAGTTTTTATATCGTCACCTGATGCAAGAACTAGGTAACTCCTTTTTATAAATTTTGGAGATAGCAGACTTTATAGGAGCCTAGCTACTGGAGAACAATGGAAAATTAAATTTTGATGTACCTAAAGCTTCACAAATCCCCCTTATTTGTCTATGTTAGAAAATGATTGGGCAAAAAATCTTTTAAATGGTACAAAATAATACCGTTTTTGCCGATATATTATAAAAATAGAAAATTGAGTTACCTGGTTCTTGCAATAAGGGGACGATATATAAATGAAACATCCAAGTCATTTGTAGAATCCTAATAAACATTTGATAATTGTAAAGAATTAGTAGGTACCTAATATGTGCATAACAGATATATCTAGATCCATATAAATTGACTTTTGTACATCATTTAAATCCATTTTAAAAATGTATTAGGTAATTTATAGTAATTTTGTTTTCAATTTTGACTCCATCAAAGAAATACTCAATGCGTATATTTATATTAATGCATTCATTTATTCAAATACATCTTATATCATTGTACGAAGTCGTTGTGTTTACAACAGTTAAGTTTGTACTCATGCCATTTGATTCTTGTGAAAGACACCAAACAGTGCATTCGTTTTTTCTCGATGCATTCGCTGTATTCGGTGTGTTTTTAGCTGTTAGGCGTGCACTTGGGAACCCAAATAGTGTATTCGATTCGTTTCAAAGGGATCGAATGGTGTGCAGTATTTGTTTCTCAGAAGTAATGCCTTAAACAGATGTGCAGCAGGTCTGCACGCATCGCTGCGAGTAGAGCTGCACTCAAAACACATGTGCATACACTAAAATATTTATCACACAAAGGACTCCATCACCCTTTTAGTATGAAATTTTTCGGCATTTCAAAATAATTTTTATGCACAAATGTAGTTTTGTATTTTAACTTTATTTTAATATCTTAATCTTCTTGATCCGAGCATTAGAAGCAAAGTTATAATTTTTTTAAGCTACGGAAATCAAAGTTTTTTAAAGATTTTGTTATTTTTTTGGATTAAAATCAATTTTAAGGCGGAAAATTTAGATAAGTGGCTCTGCTGCCTCTCACGTTGCATTTAGCTATAAAAAACTATTTACATATTTGTAGAGGAGGATTGAGGCAATAACTTTTTAAAAATAATTTTTTAAAATTATGTAATTTTTCATTCACATTTGCATTTTGAAAAGTGAAAATCAAACCAATGTAGGACTCAATCTGCTTCCTAGTATGAAATAAATTAAACATTCTAAAAAAAAATTATACAAAAATGTAGCCTGACATTTATCCTTTCCATAAAAGCCTTAACTTTGAAGATCGGACAATGAAAACCGAAGTTATACGCTTTTCAATCGATCAACTTGAAAACTATTTGTGCACAACGGAACTTTTCTCCACTGAACCTGGTCAGCGGTCGACGAACAACCACTTATTGCTGCGGAGCTGCGCAGCAAATTTAGAAATAGAGACATCGTGCAGCTATGAGCTGCATGCAGCTCTTGAGTTTTTCTGCTCCCATAAGAACCTGTGTTATTTTATTTCGCTGCATGAAAAAGGCTGCACGTGTGTTTAAGCCATAAGTATTCTCTTTTAGTAAACACTACTTTCTAAGATAACAACGAATCGAATACACTGAAGTACTGTATTTGTTCAGGGAAAGCAAATGAATGCATTCATGTAGACCTTTCGTAGCTACATCCCTAATTTAAAATCTGAGAGCAAAGACTATTTTTCGCAGAAATAAATACAAGTAACTACGAAAATGAACCCTCCACCCTACATAAATAATCAAATTCAACAAGTCTCTAAACTTCCCTCATATATTTTTTTTTATCTAAACACGTTATGAAATAATAATAAGACTATCCTCAAATAATTTTGTTCTATATTTCAATATGAAAAATAAAATCTTCTACTTAGCTTGAAAAATCATAGTCATGGCAACAAAAAATAAAATGCACGACTGGATCGCACGTACTTGCTCTTATGTTCAAGTTGTGTGGGACTTAAGAACTTTAAAAAATATTCAGTAATTATAGAAAAAGTACATATAAAAACCATATTTAAATCGTTCTTTTAATTGTATACACAGTCTGATAAATAATTAGAGCTCAAAAAAAAGTATGTCATTTGATTACTTGAAAAAATATGAATATATGCAAAAAAAAATTTAAAATCGTTCGAGCCGTTTTCTTAAAAATTAATTTTTTATATATAAAATTTTTGTAACATTTTTCAAAAAAAAATTTGGTATGCCAATTTTGAGTATATATTAATTTACATTTAAAACTGAAATTTCAAAAAAATTCATCAACCCGTTTTCGAAATATTGAATTTTCAAAAAAAAAAAATTGAATCTTTTTTTAAAAATCCAAAATTTATTTTTTCCAAAATTTTGGTATGCAGTATTATTTATATTGTAACAAATCTTTTGTGCAAACATTTTTATTGAAATCGGAATAGGGGTTAATGAGAAAACCAAAAATCAAAAAAACCGTTATATGGCAGGTACCGTTAATAAATGTTTTTTTTTTATTAAAAGGTACATCATATCTTCAATAATACATCGATTTTTTTTATCAAAATCGTTGGAGCCGTTTTCGAGATAAATAAGCTCTATTTTTTGAGCTAAAAAAAAATTTCAATTTCCCCTCTGGAGAGTTACAAAAAAACCTTAAGTTCAAAATTTGAAGAAAATCGCTTCAGCAGTTTAGGCTGTAGGTTGAGGTACAGACAGACAGACAGACAGACAGACAGAATTGTGCCACCCTTTTTTTCATGTTCTCTATCATCGTAATGTCATGTTTGATCGTTATCTCGAAATTTTTTTTTGCACGAATCCAAAACTTGCCCTATAGTACCTATATCGCAAGTAAAAACGAAAACAACCAATACCAGCATACCTTATAACACAAATTGTAAACAAAATTTAAATACAAAATAATAAATTGACCCATAATCGTCATGGAAACCAGTAATAAGGAAATATTAAATAAATAAATATCCCTTGGAGAATTGGTTTGCGTACGCAAAAGTTTCATTATTTCTATTTATTTGTTTCTATTGGCTAATATCTAGTAGCGTTTTGAGTAATTAGGTGTCACTTCTATTTATATTTATTCAATAATAGTATTACTAAAAATCGATTCAAATCGAAAAATATGATATATGATGGTATGTATGAAAAAAAAACTTAAAATCTTTGGAGCGGTTTTTAAAAAATTTAATTTTTATATATCAAATTCTTACAACATTTTAAAGGGAAAATGTTGATATGCAAATCATAAGTATTTATTTATTTGCATATAACAATAAAATTTCAATTTCAAAAAAAAAAATTGAACCCGTTTTAAAGATATCAAATTTTCAAAAAAATAATTTGAAACTTTTTTTAAAAGTCCAAAAATTAGTTTTTTTGAAAATTTTGATGTGCAATATTATTTGAACTTATTCGAAATATGTATTGTATATATACAAAAATTAATCTAAATCCGTTCTGTTAATAATGAGAAAATTCAAAATATAAAAACCATTGTATGAGAGGTACTACTAATAGTTGCTAAGATTAAAATTTTAAAATTTTTGATAGTTTAAGCATACGGAAAAAGTTTAATTAAAATCGTAGGAGTCATTTTTAAGAAAAAATATTTTTTTAACCGTTTTTTAACTTTTGTATGTAAGGTACCGTTGTTTTTCCATAAAAGTAAAATGTTTTCTTAAAATATTTTAGAAAGTATTAAAAAACTCTTGAGTATCAAATTTCAAAAATATTGATATTGTCGTTTTCGAAATATTTGATTTCCAAACAAAAATGGGAACATTTTTTTAAAATCGAAAAAAAATTGTTTTGAAAATTTTGGTATACACTGTTTTATTTGTTGGAAGCTTCTGTACAAAAATAATGATTGAAATCATAGTCATGCAGTTTTGACAAAAATGTTCAGTTAAAATGATGTTCCAGTTTGGATGCTCTGCCAGTCAATTTTAGTCGTGTTGATAGAAGCTTAAGAAATTGTATAATTCTCGACCGTTACTTCAGAATTTTGAATGAAATAAAAATATGTAAAGGGAATAATTGTTATTTGTTACAGTTATAAAAGCTTTTTGTATTTTTCTCGGATGAAGTTGCGGGTAAAGGCTAGTAATAAATATAATTGTGAAAAATGTATAAAATAAGATATTTATTTTCTTGATTCCATATTCGTTCCTTATCATCGCTCTATGCCATGAATATCGTTTCTTTGGGTTTCGTACTTCCTGCCGTTCGTTTCGTAATTCATGACAAAGTGCTTAGAATTTTAAGATGATACATTTAGCTATTTTATTAATCTAATTTCATTTTCATTCAAAAATCTTGTGAGGATGAACAGAATGCAAAAACTATCAATATGATTGCCTTACGAAGCCTATAAACTATATAAATAAAATAAATAAAATAAAATAAAATAAAATAAAATAAAATAAAATAAAATGTTCAATTCAATTCAATTCAATTCAATTCAATTCAATTCAATTCAATTCAATTCAATTCAATTCAATTCAATTCAATTCAATTCAATTCAATTCAATTCAATTCAATTCAATTCAATTCAATTCAATTCAATTCAATTCAATTCAATTCAATTCAATTCAATTCAATTCAATTCAATTCAATTCAATTCAATTCAATTCAATTCAATTCAATTCAATTCAATTCAATTCAATTCAATTCAATTCAATTCAATTCAATTCAATAAAATTAAATTAAATTAAATTAAATTAAATTAAATTAAATTAAATTAAATTAAATTAAATTAAATTAAATTAAATTAAATTAAATTAAATTAAATTAAATTAAATTAAATTAAATTAAATTAAATTAAATAAAATAAAATAAAATAAAATAGAATAAAATAAAATAAAATAAAATAAAATAAAATAAAATAAAATAGAATAAAATAAAATAAAATAAAATAAAATAAAATAAAATAAAATAAAATAAAATAAAATAAAATAAAATAAAATAAAATAAAATAAAATAAAATAAAATAAAATAAAATAAAATAAAATAAAATAAAATAAAATAAAATAAAAGAAAATAAAAGAAAATAAAAGAAAATAAAAGAAAATAAAAGAAAATAAAATAAAATAAAATAAAATAAAATAAAATAACATAACATAACATAACATAACATAACATAACATAACATAACATAACATAACATAACATAACATAACATAACATAACATAACATAACATAACATAACATAACATAACATAACATAACATAACATAACATAACATAACATAACATAACATAACATAACATAACATAACATAACATAACATAACATAACATAACATAACATAACATAACATAACATAACATAACATAACATAACATAACATAACATAACATAACATAACATAACATAACATAACATAACATAACATAACATAACATAACATAACATAACATAACATAACATAACATAACATAACATAACATAACATAACATAACAGAACATAACATAACATAACATAACATAACATAACATAACATAACATAACATAACATAACATAACATAACATAACATAACATAACATAACATAACATAACATAACATAACATAACATAACATAACATAACATAACATAACATAACATAACATAACATAACATAACATAACATAACATAACATAACATAACATAACATAACATAACATAACATAACATAACATAACATAACATAACATAACATAACATAACATAACATAACATAACATAACATAACATAACATAACATAACATAACATAACATAACATAACATAACATAACATAACATAACATAACATAACATAACATAACATAACATAACATAACATAACATAACATAACATAACATAACATAACATAACATAACATAACATAACATAACATAACATAACATAACATAACATAACATAACATAACATAACATAACATAACATAACATAACATAACATAACATAACATAACATAACATAACATAACATAACATAACATAACATAACATAACATAACATAACATAACATAACATAACATAATAAATAAAATAAATAAAACGCTTTGAACCCCGACAATTTTAAGATGAAATAAATTCTTGGTTCATATTTTCAACGAAAAATAACTCTCCACCCACATCAATAGCTAAAAATTATACATATTAATTGAAACATATTAATTGAAATCACATTTCAGCGAAGAAATCACTCAAAACTCCAACTAGGCAGGCAGATACCTAACTCCTTTTAGAGTTCATGAAAAATGGCTAGAGATATTGAGACAAAACAAATTAATTGAAAAACTTCTGGTACAAGAAAACTAAACTCAAACTACCTACGAATGAGTTTATCTATCTCTATTTTAGTCTTTTTCTTATGCATTTATACTTTTTCTTACTTAAAAACAAACTACCAGAGTTCAGACAAGAGAGACCGAAACAATCAAACCCGAAACAACAAACAAGTTTTTTTCTCTGTTTTGCTCATACTTTCAGTTTTCTTACATTGACTTATAAAAAAAAAACTTATCGCTGCCGTAAGTAGATATACCTACATGCTACATGCTACAATGTTCCTATCCTATTCCTCTCCCTTATTCCTAAACACAAGAAAATAGAAAAAGGAACCAGTTTTTCTTGTTTTTATCTGCCATTTGTTATGGGCTATTTTGCTGTTTGCTCAGTTGTTTTTTTCTCTGAGTAAGGGAATTTTTAATTTCCCTTTCTCTGACAAGTGATCATACGCCATCTGGTTTGTGAAGGAGTCGAGAAAAAATTTCGTCTGATGATAATACTATTAGATTTATATACAATGGTACTAGACAATTCCTAATCTTCTGGGAAATTCAACAGATTTGTTTGTATTGCGGAATTCAGACTTGATTGATTGAAAGCTGCCGCGTCATTTGCTCTTCCATTTGTTCCAACATCTACGAAGATAAACTTGTAGTTAGCATCAACCACTGCCATCAAAATAGTGCTGTTGAATCCCTTATAGTTGTAGTACAATGAACCATCCTCCTTTCTTGCTCGTATAGGAATATGTTTGCCATCTGAAAATCAATTGAATATTTTTAATATAAAGCATTAAAATCTGAAGGTTCAGTTGACAAACCTATAGAACCCAAACACATTGGGAAGTTCCACTTAGCTTCAAATTCTTTCGCCACTGCCTTCCATTCTTCAGAACTTTTAGGTACCTTTAAAAAATATACATATATTTATCCTCCAATAATGTACAGATTATAATTATTTTATCATAATAAGCTTATTTGTGAAAGCTTGGCATTTCATAGTAAAAATTTAATATGCGAAAAACAGCATGAATTTATGCAAAGAAGATCAACGGTAACAAATCTTCTTACTTGCTTACACAAATGCTCCAATGCTTTAGAGAACGGTAGTGAAGTTGGCTGCATTTACACTGACTTTTCTAAAGCATTTGATCAACTTAGTCATAGTATCATTTTATTCAAACTTACAGCTTTCGGCTTTCCACCTTTTTTTATATATTGGATAAAATCGTACCTTGAAAATAGATCCTATCAGGTTGTGTCATGCATACGTTCTAGTGAAATTCTTATATTTGCCGATGATATGAAGATTTTCAAGACAATAAGTGCTGACCATGACCACAGTCTCAGCCCCGGATCCACGATTTTTTCGAACCGGGGCAAAACTTGATTTTGGCGCCCTTGCCGTTTTTGATAAAAATGAAAAAAAAAACACATACCTACTTAGTTTTATTTTATGTCACAGGGAGAATAAAACTTTTTAATAGATGTGCAGCTCATACCTATTCAGCAACTTATTACTTTAGATAAGAAAATTTAAAATGCCTAAACAAAGACGATACACAACCAAGGTTCGTAGAACGATAAAATATGATTCGTTCTCTCGTGAACAATTCAAAAGAATTTTGTTTTTGATTCGATCACGAATCTTATTTTCAAATCTGCAAGAATCTGTAAAATATGGTTCGTTCCCAAATTTATCATGGGAGAACTATTGAAGATCCATTCCCTGACCGAAGAAAGAAAAATGTAAATTTACGACAGGACACAATTTCGAAAAGTCAAAGTTACGAAAGATAAAGTATCGAAGTACAAAGTTCCGAAAAAAACATTTTTAATCCTCGGGACTTCGTTGCTTCTTGAGTGGTTTCAATAAAATTAACAGAGGTGATAGCTGAGACAGAGTTATAGCAGAAAAAAAGATATTTTCAAAATAGGATGTTTCTAAAATATGTCAACATTTTGCAACTTCGTTCTTTCTTGAGAGATTGCAATGAAATTTACTCAGGTGAAAGATGATACAGAATTGTAACAGAAAAAATATTTCACAACAAGATCTTTCAAAAAATGTTAACATATTAGATATAACTTCGTTGTTCCTTGAACGAATGCGATGAAATTGACACACACAATTTATTTCAAACCTTAATAGTACGAGAGCTAAGCAACGTCAAAACACAAGTCATTTTAGATTGGCTGGTTCTTCGATACGCGTGAGAGCAGTCTCAGCTGGTGGGAAATTTTGTGTTATTCGCCATTTTGAAAAAGGGTGTTTAAAAAGGTAAATCCAAATTTCTCGGAGAGTAACATGTTTTATTTGATTTTGTAAGTTAAAATATCTTTTCAATTTCTTGTTTCCAAAAATTTTCGACACCATGAAAAATTTTTTGTCGAAAATTGTAAGAATGGTTTTCAGCGTTTATCCCACTTTTTGTTCATCGGAACGAAAAATTTTTTACTAAACAGTTCTTTGAGAGCACCTGATTTCCTACATTTGTGGGTATTTAGATTTTGTGTGAATTAAAAAAGGTCTAAAATACAGTGTAATAAAGTTGCCAGTTTCCAGCAAATAATTCTTTAGGCAAGACTAAAGAATTAAGAATTAAAAAAAAAAAAATGGTCGGACTCGTCGCAAGAGCCAAAAAAAAGTCTGTCCGACCAATAGTATCGTGTAAAGAACAGCCTTAGCTTTCATTTGTAACCCCATTTATATAAGTTGCTTGTATTATATGTACATTTAGCGGAAAATGCAACCTGAAAAGTGCATTTTCTAACCATTGCGACCAGACAAAGCTTGTCCGACCAGTAGTTTTGTAAATGTTTGGACTTAAGCTATCGGTTGGCATCCAATTTTTGCGTGGCCGTGATGAGATAGGTAATCTTACGGTTGGCTCCCAGACTATATCTTCTACAGTTTAGGGAGGAGGGAAAGCTTTGTAAAAATACACTTACATACAATGCAATAAACTATTGTTAAAAAACATCAAAAAAACTTTTAACAATGTATTATAGCTCGTTTCTTTTTTAATTTTTAATTTTAAATCATTTTAAATGGAGAAATAATAATAGAAAAACTGCTAAAAGTTGACGTAGAAATACAATTTGATATTACATTGCTGCATCTCAATCCATTTTGTTTCATAAAGCGTCGCAATTCTCAGTTTTTTTCAGTCACATAGATTTGGCGCCCTTGTAAGCTGCCGCCCGGGGCACAGGCCCCGGTTTGCCCCCCCATAGATCCGGGGCTGCACAGTCTCTTGCAGGCTGATATTGACAGCTTTACTTTATGGTGTGATACATAATAACGGTCTTTCCCTAAACCCTGTAAAAAGCCAAACAATTACTTTCTCAAGAAAACGAGTTGCAAGTGATTTTAATTATTTTATTTCCCAGCACAAACTGTGCCTTGTCTTTAGCTTCAAGGATTTGAGTGTTCAGTTTAGCTCTAATTTAGAATTCACAGAACACATAAATTATATTGTTAAAAAAGCGAGCTCTATGCTTGGATTTATAAAACGTTGGGCAAAAGAATTTAACGATCCGTATGTTACTCTTTCTCTGTATAACTGTTATGTTGAGTATGCCTCTCAAGTTTGGTCTCCCTTCTATGAAATTCATAAAAGTCGTATTGAATCAATACAACATAAATTCATTCGCTTCGCTCTGAAGGGTCTCCCTTGGGCTGATCCTTACAACCTCCCACCATTATGAACATCGGATCCAGCTACTGCAGGTCCAAACTTTGTATCAAAGGTGGGCTAATAATGACTTAATATTTCTTCACCAACTTATAAGTGGTCAAGTGGTCAAGTTGATGGCCCTGACTTGTTAGCCTGTATTGGCATAAATTATGGTGGAGGATCTCACCACCTACGAAGATTTGAACTTTTACACGTCGATTTTCATCGAACTAACAACGGAATGCATGAACCTCTTAACCGTATGTGTAAGCTTTTTAGTTTAAATGGTTCCTCAGTTGATTTTAACTTAGGTAAAATGGGATTGAAAACATTGTTTCGAACCATTGCTCCACGTTCTTGACTGTCTTGTACTGTTCTAAGATACTTTAAATGTTTTTATTATTTTTAAATTTTGTATTGTTTTTATTTTTGTAATTTTGTTTAGTTTTGTATACTTTTTGTCTTTTTGTTTGTAAGCATGTGTTGGTTTGCATTATTTTACTATTTCACTAACCACTAACACATGCACTTATGATGAGCCTCTGTTTGTAGGTTGCAGCTTGATCTAAGCTCTCTACAACATAGAATCTGAAGTGTAAGAAAAAAAAAAAATTGCTTGTATGTCATAATTTTTTAGTTTGGTTTCTATAGTTTTCCAAAAGCCAACTACAAAAAGTCATTTAAGCTTACTTTCAAGTACTCGTCTTTCAAGATCGAATATATTGCATCTAAAGTCTCTGGAACAATTAAGCTTATGGCTTGAACAGACACACGGAGTCCATACTCTGGAACAATTAAGCTTATGGCTTGAACAGACACACGGAGTCCATACGATAGGTCCTTGTTGGTTGATCCAACGACGGCTAGACACCGCGATGTTATAAACAATCTGCCTAAAGATTGTTTGTAATTTGCTAACCACAAATAAAATTATTTTACTACCATGTAGACGCAGAGATAGCTTCTCGAAGGATTGTGTTTTGCTTCATTATCATTGGCTCTATTTTCATTAAAATCATATTGAATGTTGTTGCAGTCATTCTGGCGAAATTCTTAAAACTTCTGGGATCTTCAAACTGAAGTTCATTTATTACAACTACAAGGCCAAATCCTTGCCAGAGTTGCGTCTAAGAAGCCATTTATGACTAAACAGGGCTCTCGTCCTCTTTTTTATTTTACTTTTCTGTTTTTATGGCAGCCACTAAGCATATTAGAGCAATTAAAATTTCCTCTTCCATCCCTGCAAAAATATCTTTACAAAATATATCTAAAATAATTTAAAACAGCTGTTTTTTTCATACCACAAGTCAGATACTGGTGTGGAAGCAAAATATGAAAATATTTTTTGAACACACAAATTTGACAGTAGGATGGAATTTTATCACACTTTTTTTCTGATATGTCGTATTACACTGTGGGATAGTGTGGAAATAGCTTTACTATTTTCAATGATTCGCTACGAATTCGTATTGTTTTGGGAGAGCCTTAATAGACCAGGAAAAATAGCACAAATCGTATGGGGAACCTTGAAAAAATTAATTCATGAAATATTAAAATTGGAATCGACGCAGAATTGCAATCTTTAAAACACATCTAAAGTCCCCCAAAATCCCCGCATTGGCTTTTTGTGTAGATGCATTTGGAGAAATGGAGACGTGCAGACGTGGAGAATTAGGAGGTTTATCAAACTAAAAAATTTTTTTTGGTACAACCTAATCATATGATACATGCCGTAAGGGTAGTTTTCAACGCTAAATCTAATGAAACCAAATTCAAAATGATACGACTACCCAAAAAAAAGTTATAGTCCTTTTTATTTAATGCTTACTTTTTCTCAGGTACAACAGGTGAAATGTTACCGAAAACCCTTTGTAAATAAAGGTATGTTAATGAAACTTGGAATAAATGTTCCAATTGTCAAACGAAATAAGAATCAAAACAGTCCCTAAAAATATCCATGGTGAAAGGGTGTTTTTTTTAAGGGGGAGGGACAAGTGTAGAATGTTGACCATAACATCCACAAAAAAACTCTAAGACTCATGAAACTCGCCAAAAATATTTAATTTGTCATGGCAACCAAGAATATAAATAGTCCGTTCAAATATCTTTGGTCTAATAGTTTTTTTGAGACGGTAACATTTTGACCTGTTCTACGGAAAATACGATTTCAAAAATTAATTTTTGCTTGAAAAGGACCATAACATTGTTAAGGGAGCTTGTATCATTTTAGTTTTGCTTTTATTAGATTCAGCGTTAAAAACTACCCTTAAATCATATGCCACACTTTGTGTTTATACCTCAATTAGACCGAATCGGGATTTCGGCTCAAATCTTCCAACTTCTTCCCAGATTTTTCCTCTCTTTAATAAAAAAACCCCCAGAACAAATATTTTTATTTGGACTATTTTGATTCTTGGTTGCCATGATAAATTAAATATTTTTGGCGGGTTTCTACACTTGCCCCTCCCCCTTAAAAAAAATACCCTTTCACCATGGATATTTTTAAGGACTGTCTTGATTCTTATTTCGTATGACAAATGGAACATTTATTCCAAGTTTCATTAACATACCTTTATTTACAAAGGGTTTTCGATAATATTTCACCTGTTGTACCTGAAAAAAAGTAATCATTAAATAAAAAGGACTATAACTTTTTTTTGGGTAGTCGTATCTATCATTTGAATTTGGTTACATTAGATTCAGCGTTAAAAACTACCCTTACGGCATGTATCATATGATTAGGTTGTACCAAAACAAATATTTTAGTTTGATAAACTTCTATTTCTCCACGTCTGCACGTCTTCAAATGCATCTACACAAAAAGCCAATGCGGGGATTTTGGGGGACTTTGGATATGTTATAGAGATTGCAATTCTGCGTCGATTCCAATTTTAATATTTCATGAATGAATTTTTTCAACCTCGGAACCCATTTTTCCTGGCCTATAAATTGGCAGCGTTCAAAAATATAACTAAAGCGATCTGTGTGGGTTTGTGTTGTTGTATTCCCTTATTGATAAAACACAGCTGATGACGAAACAGTTGTTGGCAGAAAAGATATTCAAACTATCCTAAAAATTTTAAGGATATGAAGCTATCCTATGAGAAATGTCAACAACAGCGACTACAACGTCGATACAAAGCTATCTATAAGTTGGGCCTTTAGTTTTACTTATTAGATTTCCAAAAAACACATGGACAGTAGTCAATATTTTGTTTTTAATGATAAAAATAATTTTTGTACGGTATCAACTTTACAATTAGCTATTTTAGATTGCTTTACACAATTGCATTCCATCCTTAACTTACCACCTACTAAAGAAAAAAATGTCTTTAAATCTCATACGCTCGACCCCTGGTATTATTTCGTCTTAAACTTAATTTCGATGACATCTCTTCAACTTACATATTATTAGTTGAACAGAGCAGTCATCTAAGGCGAGGTTTCTTTAAAAATCTTAAAATTATGTAGGGAAAAATGCAGTCGCTACCCAAATATATTTTTATAAAGGTGAGCCAAACAAAACTTCTGATGAAGCGTATCAAATTACAACCTCGATTCCATTTGAAGTTCATATACCTACCTATAAGATTGTTAAGCATTCTTGAATAAAAGTCACTTTGTGTAAGATCGTTTTGTTGGACTTAAATGTTAAGCATTACAAGCAATACAACCCCTTTTATAAAGCAATTGTTATAATAATTATAGTTTGAATTGAAAATGTGTCAGAGAGCGTTTGTATTCCTTTTCTCTTTTGGAGTTTTGAACCTTTTGTTCCGGGGTTTTAATTTCTTTATCCATAGTGAAAATTCATCAGTAGACGAAGGTACTTCATATACCATTATAGTCAGGGTTTTCTGTTTCCTCCTCAACAAAAAGGTTTTTAAAAATTGCGACACATAAGTTTCGATGGTTGATTAGATTTGTTTTTTTACTGAGGGTAGAAGCTAGTAGGTATACAGGGGCAATATTTCCACTAAATATTAAAGATAACAAGTCAAGTCCTCTAACACAAAAAATATTATTTTAGAACGAAGAAAATTATTTTTAAAGTAATGCTATGTTCCTTTGTTTTCATTGTTCTCTGTCAATAATCACGAGCTATGTAAATCCAATCGAAAGCAAATCTTAAAAAGTATTTCAAAATAAGGAGTTTTAAATTTGTATTTGTTCTGTTGTAGGCTATTGAATAGAACGGGAAATAAGGAGAATAAGGAAACAATTACGTGCAAGGGTCGCTCAAGGTCACGCGCGATTTTTGGCACCTCATTTATGGGATTTTCAAAAAATGTATACCTACCATCTGAAAGATTTCTAGATCGTGATAAAAGGTCAACTATTTTCAGTACTTGGTCAGCCATAGATTTTTTTCCATGAATTTTTGAAACTGGGTCATTAAAAAAAAGTATGCAATTTGAAAGGCCTCTTCACGGCTGTGAAACGTCAGCTATTTTCAGTAATTGTTCAGCCATAGATTTTTTTATGAATATTTAATGAATTTAAAAAAACATTCAAGGTCAAACTATTTTTGGCACCTCATTTTAGGGAAATTTGCAAAAACTGTGTACCATCTGAGAGATTTCTAGATCTTTTTAAAAGATCGACAAGTGTTAGTAATTCGTCAGCTATAGATTCTTTTTTACGATTTTTTAAAGTTTTTTTTCATGGTCACGAACGTTTTTTGGCACTTCATTTGGGTAATTTTACAAAAAAATTAGTACACCATTTGAAAGGCCTCTTACCGTTAGTAAAAGGTCAACCCCTTTCAGTAATTCGTCAGCCATAGATAAGTTTTTATTAATGTTTACTTTTTTTTAAGTAGTTCACAGACACAGTATAGAGATAGACTGTTGGCACCTCATTTGTGGTGTATTTGCAAAAAATTTATACCATCTGAAAGGCCAGTAGATCGTGATAACAGGTCAGCTAATTTCAGTAATTGTTTAGCCATAGATTTTTTTTATGAACTTTTGAAGTTTCTTTAAAGGTCACAAGAAAATTTTTGGCATCTCATTTGGGTCATTTAAGAAAAGCATACTATTTGAAAGGCCACTCAAAGGTCATAAAATGTCAGCTAATTTCAGTAGTAATTGGTCATCCATATACTTTTTTGTATGAATTTTTAAATTTCTTCAGCAGTATAAGATAATGTTAGCAGCTTATTTTGAACAAGAAAGCTATCCCTAGTCATGCTGAAATTATCTATACATTATTAAAATTAAACTAGTTGTTAAAAACACCTAAGTTTAACATTAAGAGTGTTCCGGACTGAAATGGTGATTTCATGAATAAGATTGCGAAGCGTGTACTTGTCCGATCAAAGCGATTAAGGTGTCTATGGACAGATAAACTTATTTCTATGCCATCATTGGAAAAAAAATTTAATTTTGTGCTCTAGATTTTGGTAAAAGCCTCTAAGAAATCGAGAAAATGACTAAAATGGCTGTTTTTCAAAGCAAATGTAGCCTACACTATAGCATTTTTTGCAAAAAAATGTTTACTGACATAAAGTTTCATATTTTTATAATGCCACTATTGGAGAACATTTTTAATTTTGTACCTAATAAAAATTTTAATAATGCAAAATAAAAATGCTTGGGAATTTTGAAAAAACCCATTTTTGACAGTCAATTTTGTATACCTAACGGTATTTTTTTGACAAATTTTTTGGCAGTGGATATAAATTCAATATATTTTGCATGGTTTTCATTAATTATGTAATCATATTTGTATCATTTGATATTGAAATTTTTAATTCTTAAAATGCACTTTTTGATAGAAAACTTATGTAAATTTAGAAGTTAAAATCAGTTACTTTTAGAAAAAAAAAATTTTAATACAATAATACGCCTACTTGTGACCAATTAGTAAAAATGCAATGTTTTATAAAACAAAGTATCTGATAAAAGTGAAAAAAAATGGTATTATATATGCAAAAAAAAAAGTTAGCAAATGACTGGTTTTGTTCAGTTCGGAACACTCTTAATGCTAACAAGTGCCTAGCAAGGGTGAGAATCGAAACTGTCCCCTTGGCCGTCATGCAATGTTTTGCATTGACAAGCAAAAAAACAAGTTTGATTTGTTTGGGATTCGATCCCGTGATCTTTGGTTCAACGGCTAGCTATTGGGTTAATTCGCAACACGAGTAATAGGTGTTGAATTTAATAAAAGGTTAAGTTTTCTTTTTCTATTGCAAGCTGCATATAAAAATTGTTTCTGTTGTAGAAAAGTATATGAAGTATTTTTGATTGTATACCTAACATGCTACTTCGCAACACAATTGCGCAATATTGAAAATGAAAAAGTATGTATATAGTACTTTAATTTTTCTTGCTAATTGTGTAATGGGAAAAAGTATATAGTACCTACTTTAATTTTTCTTGCTATTGTATAATGGGTGTAAAATATTTGTTTTTTTTTTTGTTTTTGTTAGATTAGGGTTTTTGTGATGGAATACAAATACGTTTCCGACAAATTTTTACTGGCGAGGAACTCACTAGTTTTTGACTAGTTTTCCTTGTCTCTAGACTGCCTCTACAGAAGTCTTTTCAGGGCCTTGATTAAACTTGACAAAAAACTTGCCATTTTTCAAAACTCAAGTATGGGACGTTGGTAGGTGGCGAGGTAAATTAAATTTTCTTATTCGAGGCGCAAGTCATTATGGCTAAGAGGTACTTTTGCAAACATAAGCAAATTTTCGTTGCCTTTTTGACATTAGCTTATGTTTGCTTATTTCTTTTTTATTAATGGGCTTTAACAAAGCGATTAGCTGTAGGCGACACATCAATGAATATGAACCCCACTATATAACTGTGAATTGTTTATTTTGCCACTGCTTTTATTTTTTTTCATGTTGGTATGTAGGTTGCTAGTACCTACCTAGTAAAAATTTTATTGCAGGTCTATGTATATACTATACATATCTACTTTTATGGAGAATGGAGCGAAACGTATTCACATCAGGGTTACCTCTGAAAATTTTCGGAAGGAGTCAAAAAAAGGAGTCCTGGCTGAAAAAAGGAGTCCCATCAAAGCTTCAAGAAAAACATCAAAATTTATCACCGTTTTAATTCAACGTAAACAATTAATAATTAAACAAAACAATAAATAAATATTTGTATTTCAGAGAAAAACAACTCAAACTTGAAAAAACTTCCATCTTTTCAATTTTTTTAGTAGATATTGGTTAATCTCAAGACAAAACCATCAATTACCTAAGTTTCTTTAAATAAATAAACAGTTGCTCTTCTTAACAAAACACTTACCTAAGGAACATCGTTCCTATATTTTTGAATTGAAATTGAATCAGGAATCCAGTCTTCTAGTTGGTTATAATCTAAATCTAATAGATTAAGTGCAGGAAGCATTGAAATGCACACTTCAACTTTTAGGCGGTTTGAAAGTTTTTTTTTTAATTAGAGTTAATTTATAAAAAAATTATTTCTGTGCAAGTAATACAGTCCCTGTAGTGAAGTCCCGTAGAAATTTCCGTACTGATTTATCTAACCGCCAGAATCGATTAAAGTACATATAGGAGAAACAGAAAAACTTGGGTAGACATCACCGTTTTCTGGACGGGGTTTTTTAGACGCCATTTTCCAAAATGGCCGACAAATAGTAGTATAATTTGTATGGGAGAACGGAAAAATCTCCATAAAAACTAAACCACTGAACCGATTTTGATGAAATGATCAGACATAATAAGAAACAAGATTAGAAGCCAACATAATTAATTTGCACCCACTGCCACGCCCCCTTTTTTGAAAAAAGTAATATATTCTTCAAAATTAATACAAATTCGGATGTTAGTTTAGTTAACCTTATTAAAATATTTTTGTATGGAATATAAGCTATAGAAAGTTCCTACCACGCCTATTTTGTGGGCGTTTATTATTTTTTTTTTGACTTATATGGAGTTAGTTTTAGTAAGATAAAATCTTAACCACTTCTTCCCGAAGGTAATGCTGATTCACATTATCACTATGTATATGTACTGAATACTGATACCCCTGCCGATACCTTTTAACTATGATCAAATATTATTTTAAATTAAATTCAGGCAGGAAACTTAGCGAGAGCGTATTTTTATCGTAATGAGGAGTCACGATGATTTAAACTAATTGCGTTCATAAGCCACGTCCAGATCAATACAATTTACGTTGTGCGCCGTGCGCCTTGAATTTTGTATTCGCCACAAATATTTTCGCCGAAAAATAAGTTTTAGTAGTATGCCGTGCATGAGTGCTCAGTTTGCATTAAAATGTTTTATACCGTCTACATCAAAACAATTGTGCGCCGTAAATTTTTTCGTGTGCGTCGAAGATCCATCGGAATCGGATAGCGACATAGCGTGCGTTGAATGTGACACGAAAATTTGTGTGCGTCCGGACGTCCACATTGACGTATTTTCTTGCATTCACACAAATATTTGCGCCGAACACGGCGCACAACGCAAATTTTTATTGATCTGGACGCGGCCTTAGAAGAATATTTAATTTTTTTGATATGTTATGTACCTACGTCATAGCATCAGGCGCGGAAACAGAGGGGAGGCAATGGGTGAATTCGCCCCCCTGGGCAAGAACGATTGAAGCATAAAATGAGGCAGTGAGAGCCATAGTGGCCTAACTGCATTTTTCATTATTTTCGGTAGTGCAAAAATATGAAGCAGATTATTTTTAAACACTTGCAGCCTTATTTATAAACTCGTTTTAGTGACGGAGTAAAGTTATTCCGACTTTACAACACATCTTATCCTAAAATTTGTATTTATAACAAAAAATACACCAGGAATAGAGGAGGAGTAAGCTAAAACTGGTTCATAGGAGATTTAAAGCCGTAGTAAAGCCGTTTTAGTATCTTAATGCCATTTTGACGTGACGTCATGTGAAATTTTCGAAAAGGAATGTAAACGAAATTTTGTATAACTTTTTGTTACTATAAGAACTTTTTTTTTATTTTATTTATCCATTTATGAATTCCTTTACCTAAATTCCACCGATAATAATTAATTGAAATGAGTAATTGTGGAAATCACACAAGGGTTTGTTTACGTTTTTGATAACCAGAGTTTTATATTGGTCATTTTTTTGACATAGGAGGGAATGGGCGCCACCACGGGTGCACTTGCACCCGCCTGGCATGTAGGAAAGAAAATACATAGTTTTTTTGTTCTTTATTAATTTTATTTGAATAGAAACTGAAAGCGTCTAGGTTGCTGTCCAAATTTGTTAATCTTCTTGTCAATAAATTCAGTGTCCTCCTCTACTCTTTTCCTGTGAACACTGAGCATACACAGGCCGCTTAGTCTTGCGTCTCCTATAGTTGAGCGATTCCACTTCTTCTCGATGTGCTAAATGTACGTTCAATACTACATGTTGTTGCTGGAATTGTTAAACCAATTTTGATTGCGTGACATACAGCTGGGTAAAACGTTGTGGCTTCAGCAAATAGATCTGCGTATTCAACAACAGATTCATTTATAACCGCATTATTTGCTTCATTTGTCTTCATCGTCTCATACTCATACCATGTGGTAGCCTCGGCAATACAATTAAGTAGAGGACCTGCGTAGAGGTTCTGTATATCTTCTGCTATCGCTATAAATGCTGATTTGTCTAATTTTCTCATATTTCCCGGGTGAAGATGCATAAGCGAAAATGCTTAATACGTGATCGTGTATTACCTTTATATTCATATTTACTTCTTGTAATTGATTGCACACGGGTTCAAGTTCGGCAGAGTAGGCAGCAATTACTAAAAGTGTCACAATGTATGTTGAAGTTGTTGCAATCGTGTGGAGCTGATACGCTTTGGTTTTCGTTTTAGAGTTCGGTGCGTCCTGCGAAAGTTCTTCTAAAACTTCTACAATAGGCAGAACATTTTCAGAAAATATTCTGATACTTTTATACTTTGCTGTCTAACGCGTTTCACAAAATAAAGGTATATTTGGAATTTTATTCCAACCGCAACCTACTCTCTCTAAAAAAAATTTATAATTTCCTTTGTAGTCCCAGCAGTATTTCTCACTTCACTGACAGTATGCACTTTATGCACCCCCTTGAAAGAAATCCTGGCGGCGCCCATGAAGGAGGGTGTAACTAAAACGACTCAGAAAATATTTTATAAATAACGATTTGTTTGACGTGGCGTAAAGATGGAGTAAGTGCTTTGACTTTGTTTAACTATTCCGAGGTTGAACCGAGTATTGGTGAAATCTAATAAATAAGGCTGTTGTGGTTTAAAAATATCTAAAATTTGTAGTTTTTAAATAAATGAACTTAATTTTGATTTTTATTTGCTAGATGCTACAAAATTAAAAGGTTTTTGATTTTGTATCAATGATTTTTCAAAATACCGTTGTAACTGATCAGATAGGCCACTCTAGCACTTAAGCTTTGAATTTTCTTGTGCCCTCTAAATGCAAAGATATTTTCATCTTTCCATATCTTTTGAAGTATCTTTACCAAAATTTCTTAAAAATGTTATGCACAAAAATATATTCAAAATTAATAAACATTTCACTTTTTTGCTAAAAAACTTTGTTAAAAATGTGCAAAGCTAGAAATATCCCGACACAAACTTTCAAAAACTCGGAAAATAAAATGGGTTGTCCATCACTAAAAAGCTTGCGGTTTTTTGTATACATTTTTGTTGAATTTTTTCACTTTCTAATTTTCAAAACTTAATAACCACAAATTAAAATTCAATGAAAAAAATAGATTGCTATAAGTTTATACTACATAAATTTTTACCATATTCTGGAAATTAGTATTTTTTGTTAGGTAGTCGTAATAATTTGATCACCCACTGTAGGCCACTATGGCTCTCACTGCCTCAAATATGAATTTAATAAGATGAAATCAAAAAAAAGCTATTTCGTTATACGTTTATAAAATTTTTTCTTGACAGCAGCGCAGTGTTGCAGCAATTAGTGGTTGTGCGTTGGCTGACCAAGCTTAGCTAAGAAAAGTTCCGCTAAGCACAAATAGCCTTCAAATCGACAGGTGTCCGATCTTCAAAGTTAAGGTCTTTAAAGCGTGGTACACATTATCAAACCTGAGTGTCACGCGTGTTGGATATCAAACCTGCGTGAAAAGTTTCGCGTTCACACTTATCAGTTATGTTGGGCGTCAGGCAAAGAAATTCCACTACTCTCAGAAAATTGTTTCTTTTTATTTTGAGGTTATTTCAGCCACGAATCGTGTTAATTCCTTTTTTACATAACACATACGAGCTTTTTCTTATTTTGTTTGCACTTTTTCCACTGATTCGCTATAAAAATTCGTGTTTTTTTCCGTAAATGACGGCTCATGAATGAAATTCAACCATTCAGCGTGTACAGTGTACACATTGTCAGTTCGGTTTGATATCACGAGTGTCACTCAGGTTTGATAATGTATACCACGCTTAATTAAAAGATAAATGTCCGGCTACATCACTGTATAACATTTTATGAGAAAAGTTTATTTATTTCATAGCAGGGAGCAGATTGAATCCCAAATCGATTTGATTTTCTCTTTTCAAAATGCTGAGGATGAAAAATTTCACGATTTGAAAAATAATAATTGAAAAAGCTATTGCTATTGGTTTTTTTAAAGTTAAACGCAACGGGAGAGGTATAGCAGGGATATTTTTCAAAATTTGTAAACTTAAAGTTGATTTTAATAACAAAAAAAAATCTTTAAATTACGTCGATCTAATTAGTTTCAAAAATGTCTACCTTTGCTTCAAATGCTCGGGTCTGCAGGATAAAGAAATTTAATTAAAGTTAAAATTACAAACTACATTTGTATATAAAAGTTATTGAGAAACATACTAAAAGAGTGATAGATTTCCTTAAATATGGATGCGTTTCCATTAAGGTAGTACTTTCACTAGAAAACACTCGAGAGCGATTCTCGTATATCTGTCTTCTCTTCTGTGTCCACTTTCAAGTTTTACTCTCGAGAACTTCTTCAGAGCTGCTCTCCGTCTTTTAATCTTAAATTAAATTGTGTTTAGTTCAGCCCGGTACGCAGCGATGCGTGCAGACGTGCTGCACATCGGTTTCAGCCATAAGATACATTTTTGAAGTATTTAAGTATTCGTGAGGATTTTGTCAATTTCGTGGATGCTTTTTAGGAACTTCCATGTTCCATATTATTAAACTGACGAAGAATACGAATCCAACGAAAAAAATTGGAGAGCAAGCAGGAAACGACTACAGCAGTCACTGCCGAAGAGAAGTTGGATGGAATTTTTACACCTAAAGAGATAGTTGTTTTTGTCCATTTTTGAAAACGTCAAGTCAACGTCATTTCATATTACTATTGTATGGAACTGCATGAGTCTGCCAACTCTGCAGTCAATGTTTTGAGCTTATATAAAACATTTATATTAAAACTTAACGAAGGCTAAGGGTGGTATTCACCGAACGCTCATAGCTTAAGAGCTTCATAAAACTATTCACCAAGCAATAATAGCGAATATTTATGAGCGCTCATTAAAGTTATGAGTGATCCCGACCACTTTTATATAATACTTTTACTACTACTTTTATATACTACACTTTTATAATACTTTTCAGATTTAAAATCTAATACCCGCCAAAAGTTGCATTAGATTCGTAGGAATAAGAATATATGAAATTTTTTTTTAAATTAGATGGTGTTTTGGCTCGCTAAACAACAAGGTTTATTTTCGAAAACTATGTTTTTAGTACTTTTTCTGTCTATTGCTTGGATATGGTTATAGTTAATCTGAGCTGATTTAACTAATTTATAATTTTGCATTAAGTATACAAACAATTAAAAAGAAAAAAATGTAAGCAATACAAATTTGAATTAAATATTCGAAACCACTCAAAATTGTATTTTTATACAATTTTCAAGTGTGACAGATATAAATAATTTTTTCTTAAATCAATTTTTACCTATTCAAAAAAATTTTATAGGCTACTTTTATGTCACTGAAAAAGAAAATGGCACTCAAATTTTTTTGTAAAGAAGCCTTTTCGAAATAACCATATCAAAAAATCATTGAAAACCGTTTTTTCGCCGTATTTGACCAAAAAATGCGATTTTGCACTTATTTTTTATGATTTTTTAAAAATTTAGTTAACTAAAAATTTTTTTAATTTTTTTCAAAAACCCATTTCGATGGTAAATTTTATTCTCTACAAAAAAGGTTTTCAGAATTATCTCGAAATTTTGCTTCGTTTTCGAGTTATATGCAAACAACCAAAAAGGGTGCTTTTGCACCCCTCTCTCCAAAATGCACCCTCTCATTTAATAGCACTCCGCGGTTTTCTCATTCTCAATGACCCCTTTGAAGATTGTTTCAATAAAATCCCATGAACGTCTTAGTTCCTTATTGCCCTGGTTTTTAGGACATAATCAATAGCCTAAAACAAACTTTTTTGGTGTTCTTTTCAAGCTTTTTTAGCGAGCCAAAGCCAGTAACTTAAACAAATATTTTAAATGAAGAATTTTATTTTAATATGTATAGCAACTTTTTGGAGGTATTAGATATGGAAATTCCAGAATTGAAATAAATGACACACCCTAGTATCTATGTTCCATGAGTAAAAACCTTGCCCAAGCTGTTCTACATTCTATCACTTTATTGTGGTCCATAAAGTTTTTCAGAACAGTTTAGAACAATATCTCCTGTACCTACTTTTGAGGTGGAGCAAGTGAGTGAGAAATGTCAAAGTACAAAGTGCGAAATAATGATTTTGGACTTAACATGAAGAAAAAGACATTAGACATAAAAGAATATAAGAAGTGTGTATTCATAATAAAGTTTAATTGAAAATTAATGTAGTTTATACAATTGAAACATTTTTAAATTTGAAATTGCTCAGCCGATAGACAACTGTCAATATCGTCAACTCAAAGCTGCACTTCTCTGTTCTTTCTTTTTTTGACAGTCTTCACACATTTCTGCTGTTCTGTTATGATCTACCTTTTCTTCATTTAACACAGCTAATAGAAACCAACGCGTTGCAACGTTTAATGTCTATCTCCCCTTCAAGCAAAGGAGTCCATTTTGGATCCGCAAAATATCGTATGACCGAAATAATTAGCGAAACTAAAAAGTTAAGTAAGAAGATTTCCCTAAATAAAGATTTCCCTAAAAAAAACATGCAATGATCTCCACCCCGTGACTTACAAAACTATACTTGAAGGAAATAAAATAAAATCACTTTAGTCATAGAGAATTTATGTTTGGGCATGTAACACTCATTTTTTCAAGGATCCAAAAAGTACCGACAAATTAGCGTTATTTTCTAAAACAGCCTGATTTCCCAGTTTGGGGGTGTCTGGTGAAGAGAGAGTTGTTCTTTTGTATATAAACTCTATAGTATATGTATATAAATTCTATAGTATTCTCATGAAGAAAAAAAGCTCATGGCCATCTATGCGTCCAAATGTAATACTAATTTTTGTTAAGGGATCTCGGTAGCGAAAAACCTTAAAAAAAACGTCATTTCATCCCCACCATATATGAGGCATAGGTGACTTTCGATCCGCTGTAACTTTGAGATAAATAAACATACAGAGCTGTTTAATGGCTCATTTTTTAGATAATTTAATCGTCTAAAATCTGTCTTTTGGTCATTTTTTTGAAAAACGCAATTTCAACGAGTTATTAAACAAAACCAAAATCAACCTTGTTTTCAAGATGGCGGCCATTCCCTTTCCCCTACCACCCCAAAAACTTGATTTTACAATAAGGAGTTGTACTTAAACATAAATCACAAAACAAAATTTTCCCAGCGATAAGCAAAAATTTTATAAATTTTTTGGACTTAACTCACTGCTCCATGAACTTCTCTAACGTTTTTCTCTGAAACTATTGGTTCTACGAAAAAAAGTATGTTAACATTTTTTGTGTAAAATAATATCAGCTTTAATTTTTACCTTCACATTTTTTCAATAAAACCGATAGTTTAGGAGCAATTCCCAAGAACTTCAACCCCTTTAACCCCCCCTAAAAAATTTAGCCACGGGCCAAATTTAGGGTACTTTTCAGGAAATGCTTAAGACGTCATAATAAGCCACTCCACCAAAAATCAGCTTTGTCGCAAGTTAAGTAAGTAAGTTAGATCGGATCTTGATGGTTAATCCCTTTAAATAAAGGAAAAATAACAAACAATATTTAGGAAGGTATATTATGTATTTATATGGATTTGTATACATACATATAAACAGTTATTATGTATACAATAAGAAAATGAACTAAGGGCTTTGTATATAAACTTTATAGTATCATCATGGAGTCGTTTTTATTTACGTGGTATTCCATCGATGGTGGCGCTAGTGACTTTGTATATAAACTTTATAGTATTATCATGGAGTCGTTTTTATTTACGTGGTATTCCATCGATGGTGGCGCTAGTGAGCACCCATGTTGAGAAACATGTTTCACATTTTGACACCAGAATGGGGAATATTTTTTTATTTCGAGGTATATTTATTATTATCGTAAGAACGAGAAAGTCATATATTATTCTCGTAATAATAAATGGAGTAAGCGAGTGAAGTAGTTTTCCCACTGCCACCGCGCATGACCAAACAAAGTGGTAGAATAGAAATACGATTTCTTACCGCAATCGAATATGCTGTCAAATGGCAGAAGGAAAAAAAAAACAAATCGTGCTGTAAAATTAAATTGTTTGAAGTTAAAAGTGAAAACAAACAAAGTAGGTAGCAAATAGAATTATGGAGCTGCAATAAATTATAAAAAAGGAAGATTAAGAAACATCAATAAAATAGATAAGTATTTTGTTTTTATTGTAGATAAATATCTTTGCATTCTATTTTTTTCTTTGCTAATCATTTTTTTCTACCTACTTTCAGAAAATACCTACCTACATAAATACCTATTTAATTGCATCAACAACAAACAAAAATGAACATCAAGATATCCTGTGCCGGGTAGCTGCTTGCCAGAAAAATATCTTCAATCAACAGCCAACAGTTCCAGTGGATAAAAATCCAAAAATGTGTGTGCTAGTGTTTTTTCTTATTATTTGTAATGTAAATACATGAGTTGATGAGAATCAAAACTCGTTATATAAATGCCAAAGAAATTTTATAATCAAATTGAATTGTTAAAGTAACTTTAAGAATACCTACTAAGAGAATAATTGTTGTATCTAATCTATTTGTTATGGTTTGAAGGAAAACTATCTTAGTTTTCGTGGCATTGACATGGCGAGTTTTGGTTCCCATCACCTTATAGTAAATCTGTGTTTTTTATACACCACTCTTGTAAAGTGAGAGTACCTTCTTAAAATGCACAAAAATAAAGAAATTTGTAATTCTATGTACCTATGTGAATTGTAAAGAAAGTGTAGTTAGTGTTCTTGATATGAGATTAAATAAAGAAAAAAAAAGAAAATCTAACAAATTTAAAGTGTCTTGTTTTTCTTTTCGAAGTTGGACTACATAATGTACTTTGTACTTTTGGTTTATCTTGTAGGTGGACAATATGACAAACAACCCGAGCATAGTTACTCGGAAGAAGTGGGTAGGTAAAATATTTTAACCATCATCTCATTGCAATGGGATCGATTGGTTGTCGCTCTTGCATCGTTATTTAGTTTCTATATTGTGTTTCAAAAGTGAATAAGTTTTTCGGGTTGTTTTATACGATTAAGAGCAAATATATTTTTCAGAATGGTTCAAGAAAAAACCAAAAATTGTTTTGTGTTCATTAAAATTAAAACAAAAATCCATTTTATATCGAACAAGATCACATTAATCGAATAACACATTGGCTAGCGCGCGCTTCATAGCATCGATTGACTGTGGGCAATTGAAATCCATGTTCTTTGGTATGTATTTGGATTTCTTAAATTGATTATTGTGCACTTCTACGTGAATAATAAAAGAGGATTTTGAAAATATATTTGCTTTTAATCCATTTAAATGAACGAATCTTTTTATTAAACCCGCGGCAAAATACTTTCTACTTCAGAGAAAATTTTAATCTTCCTATTGTGTGTGCAAGCCAGTGATCATCTTGTTAAAATTGCAAGAATGTATTTTGCCTAGAAAAATCGATTTATAACGATTTTGGAAAACTAGACAAACCACTGGCTGAATAAAGGTTGTAGGTATGCCATAGAAACTACCAAAAATGAGTTTCATATACCAAAATTTTCTGAGTTTGATATAACTCCGTATTGATGTTGCTAAAAAACTTCGCTGGTTTTTGTAATGCACTTTCCTTCATCAATTTGGTTTACATAAATCTTTTCCTATAAATAAATATGACAAAAACTTTCTGATTTTTTCAAATTACCTATATTTCTTAGTAATAGAATATGAAGAAAATTTTAAAAGAAATATTTGGCATATAATATGGTGGTGGGTGAAAGCTAGAATTAAAAAAAAAAACAGTTTACGTCCAAGATTGTTTTCACAATGTGAAATTTCATCATCAAAGGGGTCATTGAAGATGAGAAAACCGCAGAATGCTATTAAATTGGATGGTGCATTGTTTAGAGGGGGGGGGGATGCAAAATCAGCCTTTTTGTTTTTTTGCATATAACTCGAAAACGAAGCGAAAATTCGAGATAGTTCTCAAAACCTTTTTTGTAGAAAATAGAATTTACCATCAAAATGGATTTTTGAAAAAAAATTTAAAAATTTTTTAGTTATTTAAAAAAATCATTGCAAAAAAATGAGAAAAATCGCATTTTTTGTTTATTTTTTTTCATCTTCAATGACCCCTTTGATGATTTTTGCAATAAAATCCCATGAACGTCTTACTTCCTTGATTTCAATCAAAAATTAAACTTTTCTCAGTTTATTTTTTCGTTTTTTAATTTTTCTTCGAAATATGAATGATAGGTACTATTGCTGACGAAAACTTGACATAGGCGCTCAATTGATGCATCGCATTATACAAAAATTCGACTTATATCTTTAAACGCGATTTGCAGCTAAACTAAGCGTCCTAGAGGCATCAAAGTTGACACCTTTAAAAGAAACTTTGCATACACCCTACCTCGCATCCACCCCAAATCCTATAATGAGCCCAAGCAGGGGAGTTGCAGGGGGCAGCATGCCCCCATACACACCTCGCTGTTTATAAGCGTTTATTTGTCATTCAAGGTACTCTTGCTCAAGAGAACTCAATTAATGCATAGCATTATACGAAAAATCAACTTTTATCTTTAAACGCGATTTGCGGCTAAACTAAGCGTCCTAGAGGCATCAAAGTTTACATCTTTAAACTTGATTTGGGGCTAAACAAAGCGTCCTAGCGACTTATAAAATGCATATTCGTGATCTTGGAATGTGCCCCTGCCCGTTCCCAAAAATCAAAATAAAATTGGTAAAAAATTTGTTTCCAAAACTTTAAAAAAAAATATTTTTAATTCAATTGGCATTTTCTTCGAATTATGTATGAATGATATTATTTTTTTTAAATGCAAAAGAAACTGTATATACACCCAACCTCGCACCCACCCCCAATCCTATAGTGAGCCCAAGCAGGGGGGTTACACACCTCGGTGTTTATTCGTGTGTATTTGCCACCCAAGGTACTGTTGCTCAAGAAAACTTGGCATTGGTGCTCAACTAATGCATCGCATTATACGAAAAAATCGACTTTTGGCTTTACAAAAAATTATAGCATAATATTGTACGTAATGCCATTGGGTTTTAATATGGTTTTTAAAATGTAGATAAAATTTTGTATCACTAAGCTGGTTTAGGTCTTTGCTTATATCTTAAAAAGTAAAAGTCCCAGAACCATTTGGTCTTATGCGTTTGACTTAAAACTGACTAAAGCATTGAATTTTAAAGACAAAAATAGTACTTAATAACATAAAATTTTGAAGAAAAAAATCAGTTGGAACAATTTGTTTTTAATTGTTTTCAAAATTTTGAGTTTGAAGGTTAATTTTTCAAAAACTATGCTCTTAAACAACTTAATTTAAAAATGAAATTAACGAATGTATTTCTGGCTTTACAAAAACCTATAGCATGCGATATTATAAGTGTTGTTGATTTAATGTTTTTTTCTAGTTTAAGTGAATTTTTTGTAAATTGCCCCTCCCACTCAAACTGGGGGCAGTAAGACCCCACTTTAAAATTACTTCTTTCTTTTTTCGGTGCAACCTACATTCTCTGATCATTAATTGTATCGTATGCAAAACGCCCTGCACATGCATAAATGCATTCAAATTTAAGCCATTTCCCGGGGGTGGACTGTGGCTAATTTTGGATATGATGATATGAATGATTATTTATTACTCTGGTTTTTAAGGGTACCTATACTTTTTAATGGTGAATCTTTAACACCAAAATTAAGATGATAGCACCATTCATAGATTTTAATATACCTAGATGGCCAACATAGGATCTTTTGTACAGAGAAAAAGAAATGAAATGACTTTTCATTTTAAATACCAACATAACTGAAAAAAAATTCAATACCTGATACCATAGCATTTATTCTTTTCAATAAGTAAATACCTACCGAATTGCAATACGTAATTGCAAGTAAAAAGTTGATCTGAATAAAAAATCGTTACAATAAGCTGAAATAGCTTCAAAAAACCGCGAAAAGTATTTTTTAAAGAAAATCTTAAACATAATACCCATACAGTCATACAAAATGAACTTCCATACAAAATCACATACACGCAAAAAAACATCATGCCAAATTTCACAGAAATTAGCGTATCTCGGTTCCTTTGCTCTATTTTTTCTTTTCCTCCAACTCCCATATATTTCATATATATACCTATACCGCCTTCTCATTCTCGCCATTTTAGTATTTTTTCATTTTCTACCACTTTCCCTTACTCTTCTACGGGGAAATATCACCCCGCCAATAAAGTTCCTCAACATTCAAATGTCAAATCACCAAAAATTTCCTCAACTTCCGAATGTCAAAGAATGTTTATAGATACGGGGGCTTCAACATCAGATTGTGTAGAAACAATTGATGTCGATGATACTACTATAAAGTTTATATACAAAGCTAAGGGTGAGGTGGACACAAGGTAGATTGTATTTTTTTGTGAGTAGGTATGAAGGAATAGGTTGATTTAGAAAGGTACTCAACTACATTGTAGGTATTTATCAAAGGGCACGGTAGTGCCCAGCCAAGTTCGCGGCACTACACCCTTTTTACAGGAACAAACTCAGGCGATTTTCAACCCCCCTCTAACTTCAGTACCAATAAAGCCAGAAACTTCAAATTCGGAGTATTTGCTGAACACAGGTGGCTCACCAAATTTCAACTCTTTAGCATTAGTAGTTCCCAAGATATAGGACTTCAAAAATCGCAAAAACCGTAACTGACTGACTCACTGACTCACTGACTCACTGACTCACTGACTCACTGACTCACTGACTCACTGACTGACTGACTCACTGACTGACTGACTCACTGACAGATCATCAAAATTATGGAGCACTTCCCGACATCGTAGAAACTTGAAATTTCGCACAACGGTAGGCCTTGTGGTACATACAAAGGAAAAAATCGAAAATGTGCAATTTTCTTTTCAGGGGGCGTGGCATCCACCCACTTTCTTAAATATTCTATAAATTATATGGAGCCTTTTCGATTGTTGTAGAACAATGAAAATTGGTAAGTTGGTAGGGTTTGAGGTACTTAGAAAGAAAAAATTGAAAAATTGGAATTTTCCATACAGGGAGCGTGGCATCCACCCACATTCTTAAAAATTCTTATAAATTATATGGAGCACTTCCGATTGTAGTAGAACGATGAAAATTGGTAGGTCGGTATGCCTTGAAGTACTTAGAAGAAAAAAATCGAAAAATTGGGAGTTTCAGTTCAGGGGGCGTGGCATCGACCCACATTCTTAAAAATTCCTTTAAGCTATATGAAGCACTTCCGATGGTTGTAGAACGATGAAAATTGGTAGGTCGGTAGGACTTAAAGTACTTAAAAAGAAAAAATTGAAAATTGGAATTTTGCATTCAGGGGGCGTGGCATCCACCCACATTCTTAAAAATTCTTATAATTATATGGAGCACTTCTGATTATTGTAGAACGATGAAAATTGGTAGGTCGGTAGAACTTGAAGTACTTAGAAAGAAAAAAATCGAACATTTGGAATTGTCCATTCAGGGGGGGGGGGGGGGTTGCCATCCACCCACTTTATCAGAATTGCTATTATTTGTATGGAGCACTTTCGGTTGTCGTATTATGAAACTTTGTAGAGCGGTAGGGCTTGACTTTCACCTGCCAAAATAAATCTTTGCAAAAAGGAGTGAAATCACAACAAAAACATAAATGTTAAAAAAGGAGCCAAGTTCTTATGTGAACAAGAAACTTGTGCGTAAAAAGTCAGCCAAAAAAAGTAATGAGATCTAAAATATATGCCAAGTTTTAAGTTCATGATGTGTAATATCAAATATCTTAAGTAGAGTAATATCGAAACAATTCCAAATCATGACAGAAATTTGGTAATTAATGATTACTGATTAAAATTTGGTGGATTTACTTGGCAAGTTTTCTCTTAAATACTTACTTAATCACAAATTTAAAATGTATGAAAACTTGACCAGTGAATCCACCAAATTTTAATCAGTAATCATTAATTACCAAATTTCTGTCATGATTTGGAATTGTTTCGATATTACTCTACTTAAGATATTTGATATTTCACTTCATGAACTTAAAACTTGGCATATATTTTAGATCTCATTACTTTTTTTGGCTGACTTTTTACGCACAAGTTTCTTGTTCACATAAGAACTTGGCTCCTTTTTTAACATTTATGTTTTTGTTGTGATCTACTTTATTTTAAATATAAAAGCTTATGAAAAATGTCAATATTTTGATAAGCTAGTTATTTAGGTAGATACTAAAAAAATGGGTGGTATCGACAAGCAAATTAATGCAACATGACAGTTAGCGGATTTCCTTTTATTAAAATTAAGATATTTAAATAATAATATAATTAAATAATTCTAAAAAGGTTAAAAAAAAAAAACAGATTTATCTATGCTTTAAGCTTTGTATATAAACTCTATAGTAATACCATGGAGTGGATTTATTAGTGTGGTGTGTGATCGATGGTGCGCTGGCGTCGCTAAAGTTGCGTCAACATTTTTAAAACTGAATTATCAACATTCGCATGTGTATCTGGTTTTGTTGTTGGTTTTTCGGTATGAATTCTCTGTTTTCTTTTTTTTTTTTGCTATGAATGAATTTTGAAAGCAATGGTGGTGGGTTTTTTTCTTAATTTTTTCCTCTATCATCTATTTTCCGCGCATTCGTCTGTTTTTTCGTTCTTCTTGAATCCAAAGAATTTTATAGGTATGCACTATGCAAGGGTTTTGTTTTTGTTTGTTTTTTTTTTTTGTCGAGAGATTTCGATTTTTTTCTTATTTGGGTTCTTAGTCGTTGTGTATTTTTGTTGTATCTTGTGGTGAGGTGCATTAAAAGAAAAAAATGATTTTTTTTCTGAATTTACAATTTTGTAGATCAGAATCAAAACGAACGAAATTTAAGCTGAAAAAATGAAACAGCGATATACCTACATTTTTCATGTAAATTGTTGATTTCTTGAAATTTCATTGTTTTGATCAAAGTTATTATTTCGATGATCTTACAAATAATTCCCGGTAGATAAGTATGCATATAGTCCGTCAGTCTGCGAGGGTGTGTCTGTGCGATAATTATCTATGGGGAGCAGAGATGTGAAAGAATGCAATTATTTCAGTATTGCAATCAATTGATTAAAAAGACTTATGTATTTTGAAGTATTTTTACTTCACCTCAGTACTTCAACTTTGAATGTAATTCCCATTCAATTTTGAAGTCTTTAGTAATGTAATCATTTCATGCAGTTAAATGACTTAAAGTAAAACGAATGCAATACTAAAGACAGCTTGAAGTCTTTTAAAAGTCTTTTTCTTAGAATGCATTCTTTAAGTCTTTTGATTACCAGTCTTATGACAGAAGTCAATTGACTGATTTGAAGTCCTTTAACAGCTTGAAGTCTTTTGACTGCTTGAAGTCTTTTCAACTGCATGAAGTCTTTAAACTTCTTGGAGTCTTTAAACTACTTGGATTCTTTTTACTTTTTTAATCATTATGAAGACTTAAACTATTATTGATATTTATTTGAATGCCTAACTAGGAATCGAAACTAACCACAAAATGTTAGGTTCAAAAATTTTACATATATGCATTTTTTGTTATGTTTTTAATGAGCACCATTTTGTTTGTTCTTCTACATTAAAAACGAAAACAAAAATAAATGAGGATAATCGGACGTGCCGCCATGAGTGTGAAAATTTGAATTTCATTTTTTATAAAATCTAAAAAAAAAATTTCATGCGGCATTTTTAGTCCAGTAAATAGAGGTAAAAATAGGGGGGTTACCCTACAAAAGGTCGGGTAGTTCTAAATTTTTGATATATTATATGGTATGGTTGGAAGATGAAAATTCCAAAATTCCACAACCACGCCCCCTCCGCCCCCTTCAAGATCCTGGAAAAACTAAAAAAAATCGGCACTTTTTTCAGTTTTTTGCTTATAACTTCTTTCCGGTATATATTTTTGGAAAAAAATATGAGAGACATTTGTAGACAATAAAATTTCCTACAAATATGACTTAGAAAGTATTTTTGTACAACCATTAGAAACGGCGCTATGGAGCTCCCAAAAAAGCCTAAAATTTCGTATTTTGTAAGATTTTCAGTTTCTTCCCTCTTTACAGCACAATAACTCCTTAACCGTCAAGTTAAGGGCAATATTTTTTGCAATCGATCTTGTAGATAATTTAATTGGCTACCAATTTCATGTAACTACAGTCGACACACTCTAAGTCAAACTCCCCCTAAGTCGAATTTCCCTCTAACAAGAATTTTTCACCATGTTTATTGTATACTCCTCTCAAATTTCCAAACTTATTCATTTCTCTCTAAATCGAATTTTTGCAAAACTCTCGAAATTATTTTGATATCCCTTGAGAGTTAGACTTAGAGGGAGTCGACTGTATTTTCATTTTGTGACCAATACAATCGGTAAATTTATGCAAATTTTGTCCACGTTGTTTGTATACGGAGCAAGTCTTGTCATCCATCTTACTCATTGGAATACAAATTTTAGGTAGATATGATAAAGGACTTTAAAACGAATGCCAGTAAAAGATCAAAAATCTAAACCCTGAGGAAACTTCTGGAAATGACCAGTGAACTTCAAGTTGAGCCACAAGGTTTCTGCATTGGCTTCTAGGCCGCTTATGGAAGCATATTCATCGTAGATAACTCTATATGCGAACATTATAAACACAAGGTACAAATTGCATTGTGCAACTAGAGACTAGCTTCTTCGAACTGTTCAAAACATGTACAGTGCACTCGGCGAGGAAATGCGATAACATTTTTGTTTTTATTAATCTCCTTCTGGAGCAGATACTGCTTAGAGCAGCTGTTAACACAGAATGCCCTGTCTTATGTTCCATTGTGTCTTTATAGAGTTCTTCATGGTGATTGAAGAACAGGTGAAATAGATTGGTTTTGAAATAAACGGGTCAAGAAAAAAGCATTATGCTTACAATCTAGGCCAAAACATCACTTTATTAGCACCAGCTTCGAAGTTGTTTAGAATTTCATTTACTTTGCTTGGAGTCAATACTCGTATTTACTCCACGGATGACTCCTATGTGCATATTCAACGAACAAATATTTTTGGAAACCCCTGATATTAATCAGTTTGTCAAACAATAACGTTCAACACTCTTCTTACGCTCAAGACACTCCTACTCTCGGTAAGATGAAAATCAGAAATGAAAACTGATACTGGACTCTTTCGCAAGTAATACTCGTATTATTTGAAGGATTTTTGGAGGAGAAGGCACAAATGTGAGTTCAATGAGCTGTCCAAGGACAATGTAGTCCAAAAAGTCAAAATACGTTGACTTGGCTAACCTAGATTGTGCGAACGGGAAACAATGCTCCAGCCTTTTGAGTTTCTGAAATCCAAGTTGAGGGCAATAAAGAAGATCAAACCTCTGGTTTAGAAAGTAAGCCATCACCAGAGCATATGTGGTTTCGGCCCTTCTTTGGTCATCTGAACAACACCCGAATTTTTATAATTTTTTCCGAAAATATTATGTTTTAAACAAGTGGGAGCGGCAGTGGGTGGAAATTAATTGTATTGGTTTTTCCTATACATACATTTCATCAAAACTGGTACCAATAGTGGTTTAGTTTTTATGGAATTTTGTGCACTACCTCAAAAAAATAGCGACTAAAACACCGGGTTCAGATTTCAGAATATCGTGGTGTCTGTCCAAGTTTTCTGACTCTCCTATGTATACTTCAATCGATTCTGGTGGTTAGTAAATCGGTTATAACATTTTTACGGGACTCCAGTACACTGTATAAGACAGACAGAAAAGAAAAAGAATTCGTAAAAACGTTTGAATAAAAAACACTTTCTCAAAATTCACCCGATTCCTAATTGTATTGGTCACAAAATGAAAATGCAGTCGACTCCCTCTAAGTCGAACTCTCAAGGGATATCAAAATTATTTCGAGTTGAAGAGAGTTTTGCAAAAATTCGATTTAAAGAAAAATAAATAAGTTTGGAAATTTGAGAGGAGTATAGGTACAATAAACATGGTGAACAAATTCTTGTTAGAGGGAAATTCGACTTAGGGGGAATTCGACTTAGAGTGTGTCGACTGTAGTTACATGAAATTGGTAGCCAATTAAATTATTTTCAAGATTGATTACGAAAATTTTGCCCTAAACTTGATGGTTAAGGAGTTATTGAGCTGTAAAGAGGGAAGAAACTGAAAATCTTACGAAATACGAAATTTTAGGCTTTTTTGGGAGCTCCATAGCGCCGTTTGTAGTGGTTGTACAAAAATACTTTCTGAGTTATATTTGTAGAAAATTTTATTGTCTACAAATTTCTCTCATATTTTTTCCAAAAATATATACCGGAAAGAAGTTATAAGCAAACAACTGAAAAAAGTGCCGATTTTTTGTAGTTTTTCCAGGATTTTGAAGGGGGCGAAGGGGGCGTGGTTGTGGAAATTTGGAATTTTCATCTACCAACCATACCATGTAACATATCAAAAATTTAGAACTACCCGACCTTTTGTAGGGTAAAACCTCTCTATTTACTGGACTATTTTACCAATCAAGCCAACCGCGATAGGCGGAATTAATGAAGTGCATTTTCAAATCTGTTAACTTCGCTTGCAAGGAAGAAACGAATGACACGACTGGGTCGCACGTGCTTGCTTGAATAAAATAGTTTGTATTGAATATATGTAGCTCTTGATGAAGCATGTACACGTACAGTACATAGGTATATTGAAAAATGATGTCGCTTCCGTCGATGTCGCCTCCGACGACGACGATGGTAGGTATGACGGGGTTTGGTTAGATGGAGGTGGGTTTGGGACTAGGACAATTGCTCTAGAGATGGGTCTGGAGCTGGGACAAAGAAATTTATAGAAAAAAATAACTTAAAAAAAAACCAGAACATTTCATAAAAGAAAAATAACTTTTTTTTGGTAAAAATGGCTCTTTTATTAATTTTTCAAAAAAAGTTTTTTTTTTTTAATTAAAACAAACAAATTGAAAGTTTTGAAAAAAACTTTTTTAACAACTTTTTTTGATTTGTTAGAACTGGCACTTCCAAGATCACGAATATGCATTTTAAAAGTCGCTAGGACGCTTAGTTTAGCCGCAAATCAAGTTTTAAGGTGTTGACTTTGATGCCTCTAGGACGCTTAGTTTAGCCGCAAATCAGGTTTAAAGTTTATTTATCGTATAATTGAGCGCCAATGTCAAGTTTTCTTGAGCAAAAGTACCTTGGGTGGCGATTAAACGCGAATAAACAGTGAGATATGTATGGGGGGCATGTTGCCCCCCTGCAACCCCCCTGTCAGGGCTCACTACAGGATTTGGGGTATGAAAAGTTTCTTTTGCATATAAAGAATCTGGATTTATACGTCGCTAGGACGCTTAGTTTAGCTGCAAATATGACGCTTATAGCTAGTTTCATTGTCAATGTCAAGTTTTCTGGAGCAAGAGTACCTTGCGTGGCCCGCTTCGCGGGTTCTCAGGATTTTAACCTCCTCTTGGGTCCTCTGTCCCGCTCACGCAACTCCGTTGCTCCGCTTCGGGTATTTAAAGTCGTCTGGCAGGCCTCTCAAGAAAATTGACAAATAAATTTCGATTTGTTGTTTTCGTATTGTACTGGTTTCTAAGAAATATTAGAATTTTTTTTGGAAAATTCAATACATTATAATCTTCCGTTCAAATAATATTTGAATAATACATTTTTTTTTTTTAATTTGATATCTTTTCAATTTTCTCAAAAACTAGAAGACATAGAATTATCTAGTTTTCAGTTTTTGATTGAAAATTAATTAAAGCAACGAGTTTTCAGAGAAAACTAAATAATATATAATATAACATTATTGAAAAATTACACTTAAAATTTTGAGTTTAAACCCCATTTTTTCAAAAAACATGCATAAATTTCACTTGATTTAAAAACTAGCTAATAAAACAGAGTATTGGCTTTAAAAAAGGAATAATAGTACCTAGTACTTTCCAATGGATATTTTTTACCCAAGCAAAAAGAAAAAACATTAAGCAAGATAAAAACTTTAAGAAATTTGTTAAACTTAGCCAACGTATATGTAAAAGAATTTTTATAAAAACTCTTTTACATATATAAAAGCAAAACCGAATTAAATGAAATGTATTTTTCTAGTTTATTTTAACAACCAAAGTAAATTATTTTAGGGTTTTAAGGACTTTAGAATAATCCAATATGATATTAAGTAAGGCCTAGCCACGTAATTAATATTATTTTTTGTTTTATGTTCTACCACACAGTCTTTTTTTAACAATGTACATACATATATATTAATTCAAACATCATATTCTTCAAGAAGAAAGTAGAGGAATTATTTTGCAAACCTTAAAATTCTTTTTCCGGGGAATAATTTTTTTGATATGGGGCATTTAAGGTCTCCGGCGCCGACATGATTAAAGTGGGCGTGGTTGTGGGTGGATCAAAAATATAACGAACACTTTTCTCTTACTCATACAAACAATATCTGACCTACCGTAGTCTTTAGAGGCGTTTCTGAGAGTAAAAAAGGGGGCGTATCAGTAGGCAGATTTGAGAAAATACATTTCGAAAGTTTTTCGCTGATTCGAATCAACTCTGATAATTTCATCCGGATCAATAGAGCCGTTCGCGAGATATAGAAACATGATAAAAGTGGGCGTGATTGTGGGTGGGTCTAAGAAAATCACCAACAATTTTCTCTTACTCATTTAAACAATATCTGATACCAACAGTAAACTTTAGAACCGTTTTTGAGAAATCAAAATATTCAATGTGGGCGTGGCAGTGGGCGGAATAAAAAAAATATTTTTAAAGTTTTTTTCTCGCTCATGCAAATCAACTTTGAAAATTTCATCAAGATCAATGGAGCCGTTCCCGAGATATAGAGACATGATGAAAGTGGTTGTGGTTGTGGTTGGGTATAAAAAATCACCTCCATATTTTTCTTACCCATACAAACAAATTCTAATACCTCAAATAATCACTAGAGCTGTTTTTGAGATATAAAGATATAAAAAGTGGAAGTGGCGGTGGGCGGATTGGAACAAGAAATAT